>JAULUF010000042.1:597500-650000 GCA_031834385.1 Semotilus atromaculatus | reverse complement strand
ATATGCTTCCATAGGCGCGTGTTTAGACGGTCGTGTCATGAGACGGAGAAACATAAAGCAACGCACTGGAATGGAAAACGGGATTTTCCGGTTCAGGATGAGAGCAACAACTATATTAATTGCGAAAATAATTATTTATTTTTGCTAATTATTATTTATTTTGTTTATTTTCTCAGTAACTGTTGGTTGTTTCATTTAGTTTTAGTTTTTCATTTATGTTGAAATTTCCAATTTATTTCAGTTTACGAAAATAGTTTTTGAAAATAACCTTGGTACTAAACCGCAGTGGAAAAACGCCATTTGAACCACACCTGGTTCAACCAAATCAGCGACTGGCTCTTTTATTTATTCACAGTTATTCTGCCATATTGTTCGCCATATGTTTATTTGATTATTGTGATGAACACCCACAAGTCCTGATTCTGCTGTAATTGGCCTATAATTTATTGCACTTTTGCCTGTTTTAGCTCTTGGGTAATTTAGAAGACATTTGTCAGATTTTATGACATAAACACAAATTTAGTTCGTATTTATACTTCGTTTTTTTCATTATATTTATTTGTAAAATGAATTTGCTGCAGTAAATTGGCGTCCACTTAACACTGCATCTGAAATAGTTTGAATGTTTCACTCGTGTTTCATTTTCAAGTTTAATTTTTAGGATAAATTTTCGTATCATAAGACTGTAATCCTTGAACAACAGTGAGTAAAACAAATTAAACGTTCATATGTCCAGCCCTGTTCGACAAGAGTTGATGGATGAACGCATTGAGGAAGACAGCCTAGTGTGGGAGGGGCTATACGCCACACCACGCCCATCACACGCAGACTCCGCCCACCGCGCGAGCGGTGACAGTGAGTGGGCGGGGCTTCAGTCGGAGTCCTTCACTTCGCTGCAGGTCAGCTGTGTGTGTGTGTGTGTGTGTGGGGAGAGAGCACGGACTGCACGGTAAGCTGTTTTGTTGTCTAGTTACTTGTAACTTCATGTTTTTAACTGTGCAAGCCTCGCTTTAAAGCAGTCTCGCTGCATTATCAGCTCAAAGTCTGATGTTTTAAAGGGAAAAGTTGCGCCTATTGAAACTAATGTTTCACACTCACGCGTGGAATCTCTTGTGTTTTGGGTGTTCTCTCATTAAACAACCCAATGTCATCGACAAAAAGTAGAACATTTGTATATAAAACTATTTAGAGTGAGTGAATGCCTGGACTGTCTTGTGAATCATTGATGAGACAGATTCCAACAAGTCAAACAATCCTACAGAAATTAGAACAGGATCGAGTCTAACACACACAACAAAGGCTGGGTTTGTTTGTTTGTTTGTTGATTGTTTGTAGGCCTAAAAGTAGCGTTCTGAGGAACATTAAAATTATATGGATGTGAATTTGTTAAATTAAATTGAGAATTCTAGCTGATCTTACTCTTATAAGGATGTTTAGGAGCCGCTCAACACT
The DNA here is from genome assembly GCA_031834385.1 of Semotilus atromaculatus. NCBI lineage: Eukaryota > Metazoa > Chordata > Actinopteri > Cypriniformes > Leuciscidae > Semotilus > Semotilus atromaculatus. The sequence continues at coordinate 648,548 of JAULUF010000042.1, read as the reverse complement.
ATCAGCCCAGAACAGTCCCATTACTCTTTCACATTAAACCTTTCAGAATAAATCATTAACCGTCTACACCACATTCTTCAGGTCTAGTGTTGTGGTTCTTATTCAAATACTAAAAGTTTGCTCGCGTTAGCCTTGCCTAAATGAACTATTAATCCTTATTATAATGATCCCTAGGGGAGACCGGGTATGTTTGTAACACGGGGAGAGTTGTAACACTTAGGGATAAAATAGGAGTCATGTGATATTTCAGTGTTTACTCCCTCGCTGACACCCCATGCTGGCTGTCAAGTCTGGAAACAGACACATTCTGAATTTATAGAGAAAAAATTTATTTTGATGCAAGAAAGTACATTTTTTGACCAAGACTATTTTTTGTCTAGTATCTAAACTATTGCAGATAAAATAGTTTGACTTATATTTGATTAAAATGTAGTTAGGCAACATGTGAAGCAGTTTTCCCCTGCTAATTTCAAACCAGTATGCTAATACAGCTAGCTAAACAGGGACTGACAGGGGTGGGATGTAGCACTTCTTGAACAAGTGTTGCAACCATCCCCTATCATAAAACTGATTGATTTAAATACTTTTACAGAATGCCTAGGCAGTGGAAGAGAAAGACAGACAGAAGTGTAACTGCCAGTCTTTTAAAGAAAGTCTCTGATGAGGTCACAGAGAAGGGTTAGTCAGTCAGACCAGCTGCAAAGGCTCATGGGAACCGTCATGTGACGCTGACACACACACACACACACACACACACACACACACACACACACACACACACACACACACACACACACACCTGTGATGCCCTATATCTCTGGGCCCCACTGACACACACCTGTGATGCCCTATATCTCTGGGGTCCACTGACACACACCTGTGATGTCCTATATCTCTGGGGTCCACTGACACACACCTGTGATGCCCTATATCTCTGGGGTCCACTGACACACACCTGTGATGTCCTATATCTCTGGGGTCCACTGACACACACCTGTGATGCCCTATATCTCTGGGGTCCACTGACACACACCTGTGATGCCCTATATCTCTGGGGTCCACTGACACACACCTGTGATGTCCTATATCTCTGGGGTCCACTGACACACACCTGTGATGTCCTATATCTCTGGGGTCCACTGACACACACCTGTGATGCCCTATATCTCTGGGCCCCACTGACACACACCTGTGATGCCCTATATCTCTGGGGTCCACTGACACACACCTGTGATGTCCTATATCTCTGGGGTCCACTGACACACACCTGTGATGCCCTATATCTCTGGGGTCCACTGACACACACCTGTGATGTCCTATATCTCTGGGGTCCACTGACACACACCTGTGATGCCCTATATCTCTGGGGTCCACTGACACACACCTGTGATGTCCTATATCTCTGGGGTCCACTGACACACACCTGTAATGTCCTATATCTCTGGGCCCCACTGACACACACCTGTGATGCCCTATATCTCTGGGCCCCACTGACACACACCTGTGATGCCCTATATCTCTGGGCCCCACTGACACACACCTGTGATGTCCTATATCTCTGGGCCCCACTGACACACACCTGTGATGTCCTATATCTCTGGGCCCCACTGACACACACCTGTGATGCCCTATATTTCTGGGCCCCACTGACACACACCTGTGATGCCCTATATCTCTGGGCCCCACTGACACACACCTGTGATGTCCTATATCTCTGGGCCCTACTGACACACACCTGTGATGTCCTATATCTCTGGGCCCCACTGACACACACCTGTGATGCCCTATATCTCTGGGCCCTACTGACACACACCTGTGATGTCCTATATCTCTGGGCCCCACTGACACACACCTGTGATGCCCTATATCTCTGGGCCCCACTGACACACACCTGTGATGTCCTATATCTCTGGGCCCCACTGACACACACCTGTGATGCCCTATATCTCTGGGCCCCACTGACACACACCTGTGATGTCCTATATCTCTGGGCCCCACTGACACACACCTGTGATGTCCTATATCTCTGGGCCCCACTGACACACACCTGTGATGCCCTATATCTCTGGGCCCCACTGACACACACCTGTGATGCCCTATATCTCTGGGCCCCACTGACACACACCTGTGATGTCCTATATCTCTGGGCCCCACTGACACACACCTGTGATGTCCTATATCTCTGGGCCCTACTGACACACACCTGTGATGTCCTATATCTCTGGGCCCCACTGACACACACCTGTAATGTCCTATATCTCTGGGCCCCACTGACACACACCTGTGATGCCCTATATCTCTGGGCCCCACTGACTCACACCTGTGATGCCCTATATCTCTGGGCCCTACTGACACACACCTGTGATGTCCTATATCTCTGGGCCCCACTGACACACACCTGTGATGCCCTATATCTCTGGGCCCCACTGACACACACCTGTGATGCCCTATATCTCTGGGCCCCACTGACACACACCTGTGATGTCCTATATCTCTGGGCCCCACTGACACACACCTGTGATGTCCTATATCTCTGGGCCCCACTGACACACACCTGTGATGTCCTATATCTCTGGGCCCCACTGACACACACCTGTGATGTCCTATATCTCTGGGCCCCACTGACACACACCTGTGATGCCCTATATCTCTGGGCCCCACTGACACACACCTGTGATGCCCGATATCTCTGGGCTCCACTGACACACACTTGTGATGTCCTATATCTCTGGGCCCCACTGACACACACCTGTGATGTCCTATATCTCTGGGCTCCACTGACACACACCTGTGATGCCCTATATCTCTGGGCCCCACTGACACACACCTGTGATGTCCTATATCTCTGGGCCCCACTGACACACACCTGTGATGTCCTATATCTCTGGGCCCCACTGACACACACCTGTGATGCCCTATATCTCTGGGCTCCACTGACACACACCTGTGATGTCCTATATCTCTGGGCCCCACTGACACACACCTGTGATGTCCTATATCTCTGGGCCCCACTGACACACACCTGTGATGTCCTATATCTCTGGGCCCCACTGACACACACCTGTGATGTCCTATATGTCTGGGCCCCACTGACACACACCTGTGATGCCCTATATCTCTGGGCCCCACTGACACACACCTGTGATGTCCTATATCTCTGGGCCCCACTGACACACACCTGTGATGTCCTATATCTCTGGGCCCCACTGACACACACCTGTGATGTCCTATATCTCTGGGCCCCACTGACACACACCTGTGATGTCCTATATCTCTGGGCCCCACTGACACACACCTGTGATGTCCTATATCTCTGGGCCCCACTGACACACACCTGTGATGTCCTATATCTCTGGGCCCCACTGACACACACCTGTGATGTCCTATATCTCTGGGCCCCACTGACACACACCTGTGATGTCCTATATCTCTGGGCTCCACTGACACACACCTGTGATGTCCTATATCTCTGGGCCCCACTGACACACACCTGTGATGTCCTATATCTCTGGGCCCCACTGACACACACCTGTGATGTCCTATATCTCTGGGCCCCACTGACACACACCTGTGATGCCCTATATCTCTGGGCCCCACTGACACACACCTGTGATGTCCTATATCTCTGGGCCCCACTGACACACACCTGTGATGCCCTATATCTCTGGGCCCCACTGACACACACCTGTGATGCCCTATATCTCTGGGCCCCACTGACACACACCTGTGATGCCCTATATCTCTGGGGTCCACTGACACACACCTGTGCTGTCCTATATCTCTGGGCCCCACTGACACACACCTGTGATGTCCTATATCTCTGGGGTCCACTGACACACACCTGTGATGTCCTAAATCTCTGGGGTCCACTGACACACACCTGTGCTGTCCTATATCTCTGGGCCCCACTGACACACACCTGTGATGTCCTATATCTCTGGGCCCCACTGACACACACCTGTGATGCCCTATATCTCTGGGCCCCACTGACACACACCTGTGATGTCCTATATCTCTGGGCCCCACTGACACACACCTGTGATGCCCTATATCTCTGGGCCCCACTGACACACACCTGTGATGTCCTATATCTCTGGGCCCCACTGACTCACACCTGTGATGCCATATATCTCTGGGCCCCACTGACACACACCTGTGATGCCCTATATTTCTGGGCCCCACTGACACACACCTGTGATGCCCTATATCTCTGGGCCCCACTGACACACACCTGTGATGTCCTATATCTCTGGGCCCCACTGACACACACCTGTGATGTCCTATATCTCTGGGCCCCACTGACACACACCTGTGATGCCCTATATCTCTGGGCCCCACTGACACACACCTGTGATGTCCTATATCTCTGGGCCCCACTGACACACACCTGTGATGCCCTATATTTCTGGGCCCCACTGACACACACCTGTGATGCCCTATATCTCTGGGCCCCACTGACACACACCTGTGATGCCCTAAATTTCTGGGCCCCACTGACACACACCTGTGATGCCCTATATCTCTGGGCCCCACTGACACACACCTGTGATGTCCTATATCTCTGGGCCCCACTGACACACACCTGTGATGCCCTATATCTCTGGGCCCCACTGACACACACCTGTGATGTCCTATATCTCTGGGCTCCACTGACACACACCTGTGATGTCCTATATCTCTGGGCCCCACTGACACACACCTGTGATGCCCTATATCTCTGGGCCCCACTGACACACACCTGTGATGCCCTATATCTCTGGGCCCCACTGACACACACCTGTGATGTCCTATATCTCTGGGCCCCACTGACACACACCTGTGATGCCCTATATCTCTGGGCCCCACTGACACACACCTGTGATGCCCTATATCTCTGGGCCCCACTGACACACACCTGTGATGTCCTATATCTCTGGGCCCCACTGACACACACCTGTGATGTCCTATATCTCTGGGCCCCACTGACACACACCTGTGATGTCCTATATCTCTGGGCCCACAGTGCCTGCACTCCAGGGTTACCGCATTCATTTGTCAGCACTGTGACTCTGATTAAGAAGAAACACACACACACACACACACACACACACTGATATTGTTTTTTGTTAGAAATTGTAGTATATTTATCAAATCGAGTATATAAGCGGGCTATAAGAGGCTGTGTGTAATGTATAGGAGCATCTGAACATAAACACTACGGGAGCTGTGCAGGGACATTAGTCCATGAGCCAGGGCCCCACAGCAGGGTCCATCGGTATCATCGGGGGACAGAGTCTCAGTGATTTTTGGCAAGGTAAAGGTATTCACCCGTAGTACTAGAGAAATCCCGATAGCAGTGCAGGGCTGGTAGCGAAATTACTCTTTTCTGCTCATGGAGTTACTAATACTAACCCCCTAAAATAAATACAGTTTTTGAAATCTGGTGTATATCTGACAAACACAGAGGTCACATGACTTCTTTAAACCAGAAATAACACATTTTTTCACAACATTTTCCTAAACTGTATGCTTTCTTTTATCCCTGTGGCATGAAAGAACACCAGGGACACAAAACTCAACCACTTCAATACTCAAGGCACTCTGATGACTCAGAAAATGTTTAATATACCCATACTATTTATTTGTGAGAGCCTTATTCAAAATAGAATAGAGCCAATAGAATGGACAAATAGAGCGCCCTATTAGTCCAGGGCCAAATGGCCTATTTATTCATGTACAGTTGTAATAAAAAGTAATTGTTTCAATAGTGTTGTCAACATAACACTTGTTATGTGGTTTAACAAAATGTTTCTATCATGTACAAGGTTTTGTCAGTTTTGTGAAAAGATTGTTGGTTCAGTTGACTGGTTATAACAACACTACCAACTACGCCATCTTCAATCAACTTCCATTGAGTTCCAGGGGTATTAAATGCAAGTACAAAATACTTTTTCTCTTGTGCTTGTGAATTGGTGGGGAATAGTAGCAGTAGCTAATGTAAGCTTGGTGTTTTTAGCAGGCGAGCTAGCTTGGAAGTTAAACCGTGTAACAGTAGTCTACAGTGCAGTCAGGGCTATTTCTCACGCGGAAAAACTGTTTATAATATATTTAATATGCCGCAGCGCCCAAAATGTAGCTATGTAATGCATAAATGATGCCTATATAACTGTAAAAAAAAGCTTTTCTTATTTAGTATCTGTGTCTTGTTTCCAGTACAAATATCTAAAATGTCTTGAGTAAATGCCATAAGATATTATGTCTTGTTTTCTGGGGAAATAAATCAAAATTAAGCAAGTTTTTGCTTAAAAAAAGCAAAATTATCTGCCAATGGAATAAGAAAAATAATTTTAATTCAAACAAAAACAAGATTATTTTACTCATTCGAAGACTTTTTAGATATTTGGACTGGAAACAAGAGACATACTTAATAAGAAAAGCTTTTTTTGCAGTGTACAGTCTACATGTGTGTTGATATAATTAGAAAAGTGGATCTACAGGAGAATAAATAGATGAAAGCAATACAGAATGCCTGACAGTCTTACTGCAATATATTACATTATGTTTTATATTTGGATTATAATCTATTAGGGATGGGCATTCGATTAAATTTTCTTAGTCGATCGTCGGGAGAATTAACGATCGACTATCGATTAATCATTAATATTTTTATATTCAAATTTATTATTTATTTAACTTTTTATAAATTAAAAATGCAATGAAAATACAAAAATACAGCGTGTTTTTCCTCGATTCGATCTTTATTACAAGATGATCAACTTGTGGCAGTTAAACTGGACGTTCGGTTAGGCTAAATTTGAAGATATACAGTATGCGCTGCGGTGCTCTAACGCAGCGGAACCTGCAGCTGCGAGTTGGCGTTCTTAAACAGAGACCCTCGTTTGTTCCTAAATAATAAATAATAAAAAAATCATGTTAAACAATAACTTAACCAAAAACATAATAACACTTAGATCTGACAGGTTTTGTCAAAATGTAACTCAAAACTATCCAAGGCACGGAGTCGAGAAAGGATGAGAGAGATTAGCCTACCTGTACCTAACAATCAATTAGGCTAGGCTACTTAAAGCCTCATAAAAAAATAACTCAGATACAACTTCTACACCAGTCTAGTGAAAGATAAGCATGTTGATGACATGATCTGGGGTCAGACGCGACCGCAACCTGGTGACCGTTAAGCCTTGTTTACACTTTCGCCTCTCTTCGGCGCGAGTCTCCGCAGACTGCGCGCGCACCTCACCAAACGGACGAGGCGTTTATACTCGACGCGCTCGCCAGTGAAACACCGAATACCGCATTTTTGCCGCGCTCACCTTCGCGCTCGTGCGGACGCGTCGAGTGTAAACAAGGCTTCAGTCCAGCCGCTGAAAACACCGCTCTGATGAGGGGACTGACGTTGCCGGGATGCACAGGTACCTCCGCGCTAACATGACCAGCCCGGGCCGGGGAACACGTTCACTTTCCACTCACACTACTCAACGCAGCAGCATTAGTTTAATGATAATCGATAACAAATTAACGTGATCGACGAAATTCTTAATGATCAATAATCGATCGTCGATTAATCATGCCCATCCCTATAATCTATGTTTCCCTTTACATAAAGATATTTCCGGGATATATTGATTCAGAAAAAAAGTTATAAATAGGTGCATAAAAATGTACCAGAATGCAGGAAATTATGTGTTTAATGCTCAAAATTATCGAAGAAGAAAAAAAAAATAAGAGTGTCACTCTCTACACCAGAGGGATTACTGAGAAAAACAAACAAAGCTACTTTGGCCACAGCCTTGCAGAAAAATGTGGCACTACTGGAAAAACACCCAGGAAACTCTGTGGTTGATGGGATGAACTTAGTCCAACCAGTGAAAGGAGATGAAGTTACTTTCAGAGATGTTGCCACAACAGTCCTGGGTATGGCTCTGAGGAAGGCAGTCAGAGTAGAAGAAAAGAGGTTGTGTTCGACACATACAAGCAGAACCCAATCAAAAATAGTGAAAGATGTCTACGGAGATAAACACCAGATACCAGCCCTGCACTGCTATCGTGATGTTTCTAGTACTGGGGTGTATACCTTTCCAAAAAACAATGATAGCATTAGTCCCCCCGATGATACCGATCAACCCCCCTGGCTCATGGACTATATATTGAAGTTGAACATTGCATTGGCAAATCAGAAACCACAACTAAATGTTTCATAATTAATCAATATCACACAATCATGCTGTCCTAAATCTCATCTCTGTCGGAACTTGTTTTTACCGATTGAATTTGGTGACTGTCAGCGTTGGCCTGTAAAGACACTACCATAACGATGTAACCTGCAGAATCATTAAGTCCCCATGAATTCAAAATTGACCATACTTACTTTGTTTGCCTAAATTGATCGTTTTGTGGTGAACAATTCATCCATGCAAGTCAATACACACCAAAAAAATTTTTGGCTTCGTAATCTTTAATCAAAATCTGAAAATGCCCCTCCCCTCTGCCTTGGAGGACCTTCCCTGATGACGTAGGTTTGACGGTGTTGGTGTCGGCTTAACATCCGTAACCACGCCCCTCCAGCTGACAGTAGACAGGCTGAATGAAACGCCTACTTTTCTAGATCCAATCAGGTGCTAGTTGGAAAAAAAGCCACGCCCACTATTTTGCCTCATTTAGTATTCCGTTTCTCTCGGAAATACGTCACAACACTGGAGAAAAGTCGTTTGCAACTTCCGGTTCACAGGGACTTTAAGCGTTAACCTGCGTAGAGTCATTAAAGTCCCCCTGTGGGGAAATCCAGTTTATAATGTTGTTTATGTCTATGTGGTGTTTTTAATACGCTTTAACACAAATCATGTGTAAGTTCATAAGTCGACAGCATTGCTGAGTATTTCCTCCTTAAAACTGCAGTGAACCAAAGACAGTCTCAAAAACACAGTGTGAAATCGCTGGTGTTTCTGACATCACAAATGACCTTGAGAGATGGAGCTGATGGAGCTGTAGAGATGGAGCTGATGAAGCTGTTTCTGTAGAGATGGAGCTGATGGAGCTGTTTCTGTAGAGGTGGAGCTGATGGAGCTGTTTCTGTAGAGATGGAGCTGATGGAGCTGTTTCTGTAGAGATGGAGCTGATGGAGCTGTTTCTGTAGAGATGGAGCTGTAGAGATGGAGCTGTAGAGATGGAGCTGTAGAGATGGAGCTGATGGAGCTGATGGAGCTGTTTCTGTAGAGATGGAGCTGTAGAGATGGAGCTGATGGAGCTGTTTCTGTAGAGATGGAGCTGATGGAGCTGTTTCTGTAGAGATGGAGCTGTAGAGATGGAGCTGTAGAGATGGAGCTGTAGAGATGGAGCTGTAGAGATGGAGCTGATGGAGCTGATGGAGCTGTTTCTGTAGAGATGGAGCTGTAGAGATGGAGCTGTAGAGATGGAGCTGATGGAGCTGTTTCTGTAGAGATGGAGCTGTAGAGATGGAGCTGATGGAGCTGTTTCTGTAGAGATGGAGCTGATGGAGCTGTTTCTGTAGAGATGGAGCTGATGGAGCTGTTTCTGTGGAGCTGTTTCTGTAGAGATGGAGCTGATGGAGCTGTTTCTGTAGAGGTGGAGCTGTAGAGGTGGAGCTGTAGAGATGAAGCTGTAGAGGTGGAGCTGATGGAGCTGTTTCTGTAGAGGTGGAGCTGTAGAGATGGAGCTGATGGAGCTGTAGAGGTGGAGCTGTAGAGGTGGAGCTGATGGAGCTGTAGAGGTGGAGCTGTAGAGGTGGAGCTGATGGAGCTGTTTCTGTAGAGATGGAGCTGTAGAGATGGAGCTGTCGAGATGGAGCTGATGGAGCTGTAGAGGTGGAGCTGTAGAGATGGAGCTGATGGAGCTGATGGAGCTGTAGAGGTGGAGCTGTAGAGGTGGAGCTGATGGAGCTGTAGAGGTGGAGCTGTAGAGGTGGAGCTGTAGAGGTGGAGCTGATGGAGCTGTTTCTGTAGAGATGGAGCTGTAGAGATGGAGCTGTCGAGATGGAGCTGATGGATCTGTAGAGGTGGAGCTGTAGAGATGGAGCTGATGGAGCTGTAGAGGTGGAGCTGATGGAGCTGTAGAGGTGGAGCTGATGGAGCTGTTTCTGTAGAGGTGGAGCTGTAGAGATGGAGCTGTAGAGGTGGAGCTGATGGAGCTGTTTCTGTAGAGGTGGAGCTGTAGAGATGGAGCTGTAGAGGTGGAGCTGTAGAGATGGAGCTGTTGCTGTAGCAGATTCCAGACTGGAGCTCGCGTCCTTAAAAAGAGTATCTCCTACTCGAGTCATTGCAGAGGGTGTTCAAAACTTGGTTATTTTCCTTAGCTTTTAATAATGTGTTGTAAATAGTGTGTTTTTGGTTGTATGTATTTGATTATTTTTGTTATTCTCATGTACAGCACTTTTGTACCCATTGTTGTTTTTGAAAGTGCTCTAGAAATAAAGTTGATTTGATAAATGTTTTTTAATAAATCCTTATCTTGTAATGATTAAAGGAAAGTGTGGGACCCAACAGCAAGCACTATGACTGCACTCTGTAGCGTCTGGACCAATCAGACACACACTAATTATTCATTATATTTAATGAATAATCCACTAAACTCACTCTCCCAACAAAGGTCTATGAAACTCCCCCGAAACTAACATCCTAAATTTAGCGAACACACTGGCAGAACCTGGTGTCCCGTTACAGGACTGATGAGGCTTTTACGACCTCCAGAGGAATGTTCAGAGTGTGCTGGCTCCCTCTGATTTCTAACCGAGGAGAAATTAATTAATTATATATATATATATATATATATATATATATATATCCACTTGAGAATTGTAAACATGTATCTAATTTTCTCATCTCATGATTTTCCTTTTATGTGGTTTGGCTTATGTTTTCTTGAAAACTCTAATGGGTTAATGTTTCAAACTTTGCAAACTATGGTTACCCAAAATCATGTGTACCACGTTTGGTCTCTATAAATTGGTACTGTGAAGATCAAAATGATTGTGTACATGATATGCCGATAGCTGCACAACATATTAGTATTACAAGAATCTTCCCTAGTTTCTTCATCAGAAACCAATCCAGCAACACATGCAATATATATACATGCATGTTTTTTAATAAATCCTTATCCTGAATGGACGAAAGGAAAGTGTGGGAACCCAGTAGCTGTATCACCTTGTGTGTGTTTAACACAGTGTTCTGTGCCTTTGCTCCTCAATCCTGCAGATGAGCGTCAGTGATCTGTGATCTCCGTCAGTGATCTGTGATCTCCATCAGGGATCTGTGATCTCCGTCAGATGAGCGTCAGTGATCTGTGATCTCCGTCAGTGATCTGTGATCTCCATCTGTGATCTCCATCAGGGATCTGTGATCTCCATCTGTGATCTCCATCAGTGATCTGTGATCTCCATCTGTGATCTCCATCAGGGATCTGTGATCTCCATCTGTGATCTCCATCAGGGATCTGTGATCTCCGTCAGTGATCTGTGATCTCCATCTGTGATCTCCATCAGGGATCTGTGATCTCCATCTGTGATCTCCGTCAGTGATCTGTGATCTCCATCTGTGATCTCCATCAGGGATCTGTGATCTCCATCTGTGATCTCCATCAGGGATCTGTGATCTCCGTCAGTGATCTGTGATCTCCATCTGTGATCTCCATCAGGGATCTGTGATCTCCATCTGTGATCTCCGTCAGTGATCTGTGATCTCCATCTGTGATCTCCATCAGGGATCTGTGATCTCCATCTGTGATCTCCATCAGTGATCTGTGATCTCCATCTGTGATCTCCATCTGTGATCTCCGTCAGATGAGCATCAGGGATCTGTGATCTCCGTCAGATGAGCGTCAGTGATCTGTGATCTCCATCAGGGATCTGTGATCTCCATCTGTGATCTCCATCAGGGATCTGTGATCTCCATCTGTGATCTCCATCAGGGATCTGTGATCTCCGTCAGTGATCTGTGATCTCCATCTGTGATCTCCATCAGGGATCTGTGATCTCCATCTGTGATCTCCGTCAGTGATCTGTGATCTCCATCTGTGATCTCCATCAGGGATCTGTGATCTCCATCTGTGATCTCCATCAGTGATCTGTGATCTCCATCTGTGATCTCCATCTGTGATCTCCGTCAGATGAGCATCAGGGATCTGTGATCTCCGTCAGATGAGCATCAGTGATCTGTGATCTCCATCTGTGATCTCCATCAGGGATCTGTGATCTCCATCTGTGATCTCCATCAGGGATCTGTGATCTCCGTCAGTGATCTGTGATCTCCATCTGTGATCTCCATCAGGGATCTGTGATCTCCATCTGTGATCTCCGTCAGTGATCTGTGATCTCCATCTGTGATCTCCATCAGGGATCTGTGATCTCCATCTGTGATCTCCATCAGTGATCTGTGATCTCCATCTGTGATCTCCATCTGTGATCTCCGTCAGATGAGCATCAGGGATCTGTGATCTCCGTCAGATGAGCGTCAGTGATCTGTGATCTCCATCAGGGATCTGTGATCTCCATCTGTGATCTCCATCAGGGATCTGTGATCTCCATCTGTGATCTCCATCAGGGATCTGTGATCTCCGTCAGTGATCTGTGATCTCCATCTGTGATCTCCATCAGGGATCTGTGATCTCCATCTGTGATCTCCGTCAGTGATCTGTGATCTCCATCTGTGATCTCCATCAGGGATCTGTGATCTCCATCTGTGATCTCCATCAGTGATCTGTGATCTCCATCTGTGATCTCCATCTGTGATCTCCGTCAGATGAGCATCAGGGATCTGTGATCTCCGTCAGATGAGCATCAGTGATCTGTGATCTCCGTCAGTATGTGGTGTTTCTCGTCTACGAGGCTCTCGTCTCTTCGGAGGAGCATCGGCGTCCCACACACACGTGCAGCGCTGAAACAGCACAGGTCCAGCGGTACGACAGTGCAGAAGAGCAGCGAGTCCTACAGTTACGTGATCGTGGGAGCCGGGTCTGCGGGCTGTGTTCTGGCCAGCCGTCTGTCGGAGAACCCGTCGGAGTCTGTGCTGCTCCTGGAGGCCGGACCCAAAGACAAGCATCTGGGAAGCACTCGCCTGTCCTGGAAGATCCACATGCCCGCCGCCCTGACCTATAACCTCTGCGACGACAGGTACAACTGGTTCTACCACACACTGCCTCAGGCACACATGGAGGACAGGGTGATGTACTGGCCCCGCGGGCGGGTTTGGGGCGGGTCGTCCTCGCTCAATGCCATGGTGTACATCCGGGGCCACGCCGAGGACTATAACCGCTGGCAGAGCCAGGGCGCCGAGGGCTGGGACTACGACCACTGTCTGCCGTACTTCCGTAAGGCTCAGACTCACGAGCTCGGGCCGGACCGGTACCGGGGAGGTGACGGCCCGCTGCATGTGACCCGAGGGAAGACGGATCACCCTCTACACCGCGCGTTCCTCTCGGCGGGCCAGCAGGCCGGATACCCCTTCACCGAGGACATGAACGGGTTCCAGCAGGAGGGAGTGGGCTGGATGGACATGACCATACACAGAGGTAAACGCTAGGAGCTTGGGAATTAGCTCACCCAAAAATGTAAAACAACAAAGTCATTTACTCACCCTCACGTCTATCCAAACCCATAAGGCTTTCGTTCATCTTCAAACCATTTTTAATGAACTCTGCGTGATTTCTGTCCCACCATTGAAAGTTTGTTTAAAACGTTCATAAAATAAATAAATCCAAATTAATCGAGCTTCTGAGCCGATACGATTGCTTTATATTAGGGATGCACCGATATGAACATTTTGCCCGATAACCGATAATTCTGTATGTTTGAAAGCCGTTAACCGATATATTGGCAGAGAAATCTAAATCCAAATTTCTGTATAAGGAGTGGGCTCGATGGACATGACCGTACACGGAGGTAAACGCTAGGAGCTTGGGAATTAGTTCACCCAAAAAATGTAAAAAAATGTAAAATTATTTATTCATCCTCACGTCGGTCCAAACCCATAAGGCTTTCGTTCATCTTCAAACCGTTTTTAATGAACTCTGAGCAATTTCTGTCCCATCATTGAAAGTTTGTTCAAAATGTTCATAAAGAGATCATAAAATAAATCCAAATGAATCGAGATGTTTAATCCAAGTCTTCTGAACAGACACGATTGCTTTATATTAGGGATGCACCGAAATTAACATTTTGGCCGATACCGATAACCGATAATTCTTTATAGTTGAAAGCCGTTAACCTATATTGGCCGATAAATCTAAATCCAATGTTTTTATATAATTTTTATTATAATTATATTATAATGTCCCAAGAACACAATTATAATTTTCTTATTATAATTTTATGTAGCCGATATGACAGACTTGTTGCACTTTAGTGTATTTTCCTTTTCTGAAGTGATTCCAATCATATTTCAAGCAAATCAAACCCATCATGTTGAACAGTGCGCTTCTGAAGAGTCTCAGCTGAAGGAAATAATCCATTATCTATCGATTTCAGACACAAAATGTTCTTATCGGGCCGATAACGATAACATTAAAAATGGACATAAATCGTCCGATACCGATATGATAGCCATTATATTGTGCATCTGTACTTTATATAATTTAGTTTGGGGTTTTATTGTAGGTGGTAGCTATGATGAGTTTAAGGGTTAATACTTTGAGCGCTAATACTGTGCTAGAGTCTGATGAAGCTCTGTTCCCCAGGTAAGCGATGGAGCACCGCTAGCGCTTATCTCCGGCCCGCGCTGGCCAGACCCAACTTGAGCACAGAAGTGCGCTGTGTGGTGACCCGGGTGCTGTTCGACGGGACGCGCGCGCGAGGGGTCGAGTACATGCAGAACGGACACACCAAACAGGTAAAAAACATGTCAAATCATCTTTTCACATTAATATTTAGCATTGATAACTTACTTTTCACCCCATTTAAAGGATTAGTTCACTTTTAAAAAAACTTTTGCTGATAATTTCCTCCCCCCATGTCATCCAAGATGTCCATGTCTTTCTTTCTTCAGTCGAAAAGAAATGAAGGTTTTTGATGAAAACATTCCAGGATTTTTCTCCATATAATGGACTTCAACAGGACCCAAACGGTTCAAGGTCCAAATGACAGTTTCAGTGCAGCTTCAAAGGGCTTTAAACGACACCAGACGATGAATAAGGGTCTTATCTAGGGGCGGACTGGGACCAAAAAGTGGCCCTGGACTTTCTGGCCCACATCAGCCCACCACATCCCATATCATAACACATTGGCACATTAATGTGCAGAGTAATTTTTAACACCACTTATAGCATAAAAATATAACACAATACAAAAATAAATGCTATTTAAACATTTATTTTTAGTACTAACACAGCATATTAGTTCATATTTGTAAAACAAAGGGAAACAAACAGAAGAACATTAAGACACAACATTATTAATATAAAACTATCAAGACAGCATATGAGCGAGTCAGGGGGAGCTAGAGCCGTCAGCTGCTGAACTGCTGCTACTCTTTTAGCCAAATGTATAATCTGTTAATTTGAAGCATTTCACAGCATCTACCTCTAATGCTTTTTTTTACGCGTAACTTTTCAGCTCCCCCTTTTCTTTTCATCCCCTTTTCATCCATGGACAATTGTTTATAATTATTTGCTCAGAGAAATTCGATGTAAAGGATCAATCTCTCTCTCTCTGTTTAAACCTGGAACACCATGTTGAAATGGCGTCGGGCCGTCGGTGAAAGAGGGAACTCTGATTGGCTGTTCAGCTTAGTGAACGAGTCAGTGCACAATAATAATAGCAAAGTTAAAACGGCACAGATGGAAGGCTGTTCTAATGTTACGTCATCTTACCTCAGAGTTCCTTGGTGAATATTTCAATATTAACATGAGCGGAGTGGAATAAAGAAAGTGTTTGGCAGGATTGATATTCAAAACGGTAAACACGCACTGCTTTGTTTACGGTTTGTGTATCTGCAGCCGGCAGCGTCGGTTTCTCCTTTTGAATTATGAATATAGATGAATATATCTGCAGAAATAGACAGTTGTCTCCTTTACACGCAGGCGCAGAACGCGCATTCTAGCTGTCAGTCAGCTGTAGTTCTCTCGGTGTGTTCAAAGTACGACAACACAGTCGGCTTTCATCAGCGCTCGTTCATTTCATCTGCGCCGACTTGGTGTGTTCCAGGACGTGAAAGGGGGCGTGTTTCAAGATACGCAATGGAGTAGACCAAACTAATTAACAGGGAGGGCAATACACTCATATCATATGAACACAAAACACTTGTCGGCCGCGCCCGCGCGATCGACTCATTCATCCATTTGTGTAGAAAAGAAATTCAATGATTTCAGTAATTTTTTTTTCCGTCAAGATTTACGGGTGGGCCGGAAAAGTCCCGGTGCTCCCGATGGCTAGTCCGCCCCTGGTCTTATCTAGCCAAACCATCGGCATTTAAAAAATAAATAAAAAAGTTTAAGTTTTATAAGCACAAATGCTCCTTGCTCTGTTCTGTGATGCGCGTTCGTGACTCACGTAATACGCAATTACGTTGAAAAGGTCACACGTCGGCGGAAGTACCGAGTCAGTGTTTACGAATGTGAGGAAGGAGGACCATATACACATATTCAAATGTCTTTGTGTCAGTTTATCGTTTAAAATGCTAATTTCGTGTGCGTATCCTGGGTGTTTTAATATTAAAAAGGCTAAAAGAAAATTTTCGTCAGGACAGAAGCGTGACCTTTTCAACGTAATTGTGTATTAGGTGACGTCACGAACACGCATCACAGAACAGAGTGATTTGTGAACAAATTCAACAGGTTCATAGGAAAAAATCGACTCCCTCATGAATGAGACCCTGTCCGTCTCGGCTTGGGTATCGGGACACCTTTAGTTCAAAATAACAGGGAGCAATAAGTTTCAATTAAATGTAGTGGAGTAAAAAGTACAATATTATGCTTTGTAATGTAGTGATGTAAAAGAAAAAGTTTCCCAAAAGAAAAGCACTCAGATAAAGTATAGATATTTGAAAAGTGTACTTTAGTACAGTAGCTGGTTTAATGCTGTCCAGTAGGGGTGGCACGGTACATGAAAAAACATCCGAACCGTTCGGTTCGCTTGTCTCGGTTCGGTGCGTGTGTGCGTCGCACGGTTCGTTCGTCGCATGCGCAATGTAACCTTGTGCCCGTGACCTCAGACGGTGCGTATACTTTTCGCGCGAAATAAGAGATGTGTGGACATACATATGAGGCTTGTTCGACTTGAACCGGCGCTGCACAGACCGGTCGATGAATAACATCAAAGTACCGCGAGAGCAACGGCTCCGTATGCTTTTCAATCTCTCTCGCAGTACTTCGATGTCATAAACTGATCGGTCTGTGCAGCGCTGCAGGTCTCGTCACGTATAGAAATGGCAAGTGGGAGAGATAAGGAAGGCTAACAGGAGTTGGAGGATGCACCAGCGTCGTATAAGTCGGTGTGTGGGAACATTTTGGATTTCATCTTACCTATGATATTTAAATATATACAGTGACACTAAGTTTAGATGAGAACTCCAGTCACATGTTTCCAAACTGCACTTTAATTTCACGTGAAAAAAATGTATCCTCACTCTCAGGGAATAGAAGCATTGTTGATATACTGTTTTTGAGTTTGAACTTATGTTTCACTTTATGATTATGGCCTTTGCTATATTGTTATAGCCTCATTATATATAGGCAATTATTTGTAACGTATTTTGACTTATTTAAAAGATAGTGCTTTAAGAGTTCCTCTCTTTTTCTTTTAAAAGATAAACATTTTGTAAGAGCTAACGTTACACTGAAGTTGACAGTTTGATAAATGCAAGTTAATTCATTCTTTGTGTGTCAAATAAACAAAAGCATTTCATCAATGTCTTCTCTTTTGCTGTATAAAAATGTCACCAGCTTTCCTCAGAGATGGTCTCTCAATGTGCTTAAAGTCAAGTAAAAAAAATACTGTATCCTGAATTGTGGATAATTAAGCTATAGCCCATATCGTATGCTGAAGTACATTTCTGGAGTGTTAAAGATTAAAAGAAAAAATAACAACAAGAACCGTACAGAACCGAAAACCGTGACCCTAAAACAGTGAAACGAACCGAACCGTGGGTTTTGTGAACCGTGCCACCCCTACTGTCCAGCACTGGTATTCGGCTGTGAACGCAGCGTTGTCCTGGATAACTCATTCACTCTCGGCTCCTGAAGAGTCAGAATCATCTCGAGTCTGACTGAGATCTTCAGGGTGTTATACCTGTGATCTGATTAATCTGATCGACCTACATAAGGCGTCACAGTTGCGGTTTTGTGTCTTTCCCCATCCGCTCTGGAAACAACAGACTGCTGATAAGCAATAGTGTTGACGTCTGTTCCTCTTCCTGTGGCTTATCTTCAGTCATCACTCTTTCACTCTTGCTTATTTCTTCTAATGTTATATATAAAGAAGTGTGTGGTTTGTTGAGGCGTGAGCGGCAACCTTCCTCTCTCTTGAATCAACACTGAAGAGACTTAAACTGCAGTTCCTCCACTGGCCACTAGAAACCGGCTGGTTTTGGTCTATATTGTTAATTTTGCCCTACATGACGACTGTAAGGGGGTGATTTTTTTTTTATAACTCATCCGTTTAAATTATATTAAGCTTTAAAGTTCTGCATAATTAAGGGCGTGGCCACTTGAGTGACAGGTGGGTTGCTGCTGATGTCACTGCTAGCCGTTTGTCTGCTAGCTGTTAGCGTCACGTCACATCAGCTAATCCGCCGCTGCACACGTTCGTTTATCCGGGAGTGTCGCTGCCAAGATGGCGACCACCGGCTCCGCCCACTTTGGGCTTCAGAAACGCTCTTCAGAAACACTATGGGTGACGTCATGCACATGTGTTTACAGTCTATGTTTGAGGTGTGAGCATCTCGTGTTTGCTTCAGGTGTTTGCTGATAAGGAGGTCATTCTCAGCGGCGGAGCCATCAACTCTCCACAGCTCCTCCTGCTGTCTGGAGTGGGAAACGCAGATGAGCTTCGCAAACACGATATTCCGGTGACACAGCATCTCCCAGGTGACCTCATTTCCTCCTTATGTCCTCCGAGATCCCCCTCTCCACAGACACTCTTTATACTCTTTATGCTGTGGCGGGGGTCTGGCCATGACCTCTGCTGGTGTGGGGGTATCAGATGAGTCTATGGTCTTGTGGTGTGTGTCCAGGTGTGGGCTGTAATCTTCAGGACCATCTGGAGCTGTACGTGCAGCATCGCTGTACTCAACCCATCACTCTCTACAAAGCCCAGAAGCCCCTGCACATGCTGAAGATCGGCCTGGAGTGGCTGCTCAAGTCCACAGGTATATCTACGTCCCATATCTGTGTCATATCTGTGTCATATCTGTGTCATATCTGTCTCACATCTGTCTCACATCTCTCACATCTGTCTCACATCTGTCCCACATCTTATATCTGTCCCACATCTGTCCCACATCTGTCCCACATCTGTCTCACATCTGTCCCACATCTGTCCCACATCTGTCCCACATCTGTCTCATATCTGTCCCACATCTTATATCTGTCTCACATCTGTCCCACATCTGTCCCACATCTGTCCCACATCTGTCTCACATCTGTCTCACATCTGTCTCACATCTGTCCCACATCTGTCCCACATCTGTCTCATATCTGTCCCACATCTTATATCTGTCTCACATCTGTCTCACATCTGTCCCACATCTGTCCCACATCTGTCTCACATCTGTCTCACATCTGTCTCACATCTGTCTCACATCTGTCCCACATCTGTCTCATATCTGTCCCACATCTGTCTCATATCTGTCCCACATCTTATATCTGTCTCACATCTGTCCCACATCTGTCCCACATCTGTCCCACATCTGTCTCACATCTGTCTCACATCTGTCTCACATCTGTCCCACATCTGTCCCACATCTGTCTCATATCTGTCCCACATCTTATATCTGTCTCACATCTGTCTCACATCTGTCCCACATCTGTCCCACATCTGTCTCACATCTGTCTCACATCTGTCTCACATCTGTCTCACATCTGTCCCACATCTGTCTCACATCTGTCTCGCATCTGTCCCACATCTGTCTCACATCTGTCCCACATCTGTCTCACATCTGTCTCACATCTGTCCCACATCTGTCCCACATCTGTCTCATATCTGTCCCACATCTTATATCTGTCTCACATCTGTCCCACATCTGTCCCACATCTGTCCCACATCTGTCTCACATCTGTCTCACATCTGTCTCACATCTGTCCCACATCTGTCCCACATCTGTCTCATATCTGTCCCACATCTTATATCTGTCTCACATCTGTCCCACATCTGTCCCACATCTGTCCCACATCTGTCTCACATCTGTCTCACATCTGTCTCACATCTGTCCCACATCTGTCCCACATCTGTCTCACATCTGTCCCACATCTGTCCCACATCTGTCTCACATCTGTCTCACATCTGTCTCACATCTGTCCCACATCTGTCTCACATCTGTCTCACATCTGTCCCACATCTGTCCCACATCTGTCTCACATCTGTCTCACATCTGTCCCACATCTGTCTCATATCTGTCCCACATCTTATATCTCTCACATCTGTCCCACATCTGTCCCGCATCTGTCCCACATCTGTCCCACATCTGTCCCACATCTGTCCCACATCTGTCCCGCATCTGTCTCGCATCTGTCCCGCATCTGTCCCGCATCTGTCCCGCATCTGTCCCGCATCTGTCCCGCATCTGTCCCGCATCTGTCCCACATCTGTCCCACATCTGTCCCACATCTGTCCCGCATCTGTCCCGCATCTGTCCCACATCTGTCCCACATCTGTCCCACATCTGTCCCACATCTGTCCCACATCTGTCTCACATCTGTCTCGCATCTGTCCCGCATCTGTCCCACATCTGTCCCACATCTGTCCCACATCTGTCCCGCATCTGTCCCGCATCTGTCTCGCATCTGTCCCGCATCTGTCCCACATCTGTCCCACATCTGTCCCACATCTGTCCCACATCTGTCCCACATCTGTCTCACATCTGTCCCACATCTGTCCCACATCTGTCCCACATCTGTCCCGCATCTGTCCCGCATCTGTCCCACATCTGTCCCGCATCTGTCCCGCATCTGTCCCGCATCTGTCCCGCATCTGTCCCGCATCTGTCTCACATCTGTCTCACATCTGTCTCATATCTGTTGGGCAAAGTTACTTTAAAAAGTAATGCATTACAATATTGTGTTACTCCCTTAAAATTAACTAATTGCATTAGTTAGAAAAGTAATGTTACATTACTTTTGCGTTACTTTTTTCCGCCTGGGCTGGGATTGTTTTTTTATTTTTTTTAAAATAAAAGTTATATTTTTGGGCAAATGTAAAGACCCTTTCACACCAAATGTGAAGTAATAATCCTCCGGCTGAAGGAGATGCAGATTCACTCCTGTACAGTAGAGGGCGCCGCTCAAACAAACCTTTCAGCTGTGTTGCCATTCTGGATCAAAGGATAGGATACAGGAGAAAGAAGTTTAACACTTACTTTATCAATAAAACCAATCAAATCTATAGTCGTTTTTGCTTACTGTTTAACTGAGACTACGTTTACACATAGCCGGGTATTTAGAGAAACGAATATTTCCCCCCCCTCCGTTTTCAATAATAACATCGTGCACACGACCCGCATAAATACGCCGTGAGCGCCATCATAACTATGCCAAACCTATGGGCGGCAGTGTAGGGAGAAGGATAAAGCCAATCAGAATCCTCAGAATCGACACGAGAGAACCTAAAACCCCGTTTCTCCCAGTTGACACGGCAACACATAACCGGCGTTTTCAGAAATCTCCACTTTGGCCGGAGTTTTTAAAAATAATCGTTTTCTGTGATAAAAACGGGTTTTCGTGTAAACGAGAGGCCAAACCGCAGGGAAATATCTGCGTTTTCCCTCCGTGTAAACGGGGCCTGAATCATCAAAGGTCAGAAGCAAGTACATTGGTCAATAAAGTGAGATTTAATGCATAAAAATGTGTTTTATTTAACATATTTAGTTATTGGAGGTTTGGATAGTATTCTGATTCTGTATTTTACTCATCTCACTTGCAAATTTTTTTTTTTATATTCCTCAAAATTAATAAAATCAGTGAAATGCAGAATCAGAATACTATCCAAACCTCCAATAACATCATGTTTACACACACATCATGTTTACACACACATCATGTTCACACACACACATCATGTTCACACATACACATCATGTTCACACACACACATCATGTTCACACACACACATCAACACACATCATGTTCACACACACACATCATGTTCACACACACACATCATGTTCACACACACACATCATGTTCACACATCATGTTTACACACACATCATGTTCACACACACACATCATGTTTACACACACATCATGTTCACACACACACATCATGTTTACACACACATCATGTTCACACACACATCATGTTTACTTGGATTTGTCTCCACATGTGGACAGAAGAGCTGTCAGTCAATAAATGGGAAAACAAAGTAACTTGTTACTTATTTGAAAAAGTAACTCAACAATATTTTGTTGTAAATTATAAAAGTAATGCGTTAGTTTATTAGTTACGTGAAAAGGTAATCTGATAACGTAACTGAAGTAACACACAACCCTGCCCCTAACAAAAGAGACATTTTTATTACCATAATACAATCTTCTCATTACTGAGATTAAATTGTGTTTAGTTCTAAAAGCTTTTATAAATGGGTCACTTTATATTAGGTGTCTTTAACTACTATGTATTTAAATTAATGCACATAGTGTGTTTATCTCAACCTGGTGCCTCAATGTGACTTAAATGATTAACAATTAGACAAAACACTAAAAAAAAAAAAAAAACTTGAAAATAAGATAAAAAAAATCAATTAAAAATCGACCTGGAAACATCATGGAAGTTAAAATCCTATGACTCCATGGGCATTTTTATAATAAATATACATTTTAGTCCAGTAAATCACAATCAACTAGAAAAATCATTGGGCCTTTCTATCTTGTTGTAGGCAACCGGGAGTCAGAAACTGATGAACATGCATGTTTTTACATCATTCTTACATCATAAATCCAGAGATATACGTTTTGTCCGTCTTGAGTCAATGATCACAGTGATGTAAAAACATGGAGTCTAGGTCAAACGGTCTAGGAGTTATGAGTGATTTAGTACTTTTGGTTGCTGTAGCGCCACCTATGGGCCAATCGGGGTCATACTCTGATAGGTTCTCCCCAAATTGAGGCCTACCATCTGGCCAGGTTTCACGTCTCTAGCATGTACGGTTTGGTCTGCACGATCTGTTTTACAAATCCTTACAATTACAATAGGTTTTGAGCACTTTGTGTTTGTACAACTAATTACACCGTTGACCCACCCATAAACTGCCTAACCTGTCCTAACCTGTCCAAAACCTGTCCTAACCTGACCCGTATCCACCCTCTATAGCAGTGCATGTTTTACAATACTGCATCAACACATAAGCACACTGTTCTTTCCTATTATTTTATTTAACTTACAGTTGTAATCAAAATGATCCAACCCCCATTTAAATAACTTATAACGTAATTTAAATAACTCAACAAATGTTTCAAGTAGTTTCCCTAAATTCAACTGAAAATGTAACTTTTAATGACTTCTGCAGTCTCAAAATTACTCAACCCCCTGAATATAATCCCTCACAACAGCAGAAATCTGCAGCACAGGTGTTGTCACTAATCAAGGTCTTCATTAGCTGCACCAGGTGTGCTTGAGCAAGAACACATTAAATATCTGAACTGGTGAGGTTTGTTTGACTGCAAGTTAGAAATATGGCAAAGGCAAAAGAATGGTCCAAAAAGTTGAGAAGATTTCATCGCCCTTCACAAACAAGGATACAGAAAGATAGAGAAGGCACTAAATGTTCCTCGAGACACCGTCCACAACAGGACAACGATCCCAGTATTCCTCAGACTCCAGCCAGGCTTGCAGGAGAAGTGCTGGGAGACACAGTGGCATCAGTCACGTGACCTGAACCCCATAGATCAGTCACATGACCTGAACCCCATAGATCAGTCATATGACCTGAACCCCATAGATCAGTCATATGACCTGAACCCCATAGATCAGTCACATGACCTGAACCCCATAGATAACAGTCACCTGACCTGAACCCCATAGATAACGTCACCTGACCTGAACCCCATAGATCAGTCACCTGACCTGAACCCCATAGATCAGTCACCTGACCTCACAGTCACATGACCTGAACCCCATCGATCAGTCACCTGACCTGAACCCCATCGATCAGTCACCTGACCTGAACCCCATAGATCAGTCACCTGACCTGAACCCCATAGATCAGTCACATGACCTGAACCCCATAGATCAGTCACATGACCTGAACCCCATAGATCAGTCACCTGACCTGAACCCCATAGATCACAGTCACCTGACCTGAACCCCATAGATCAGTCACATGACCTGAACCCCATAGATCACAGTCACCTGACCTGAACCCCATAGATCACAGTCACATGACCTGAACCCCATAGATCACAGTCACATGACCTGAACCCAGGAGTATCCCTGAACTGGAGGCCATCGCTCGAGAAACTGCTCTGATCCCTCAGACACAGAAGCTGCTGTCGATTATACCTCTCGATTACAGAAGTGTGTTCTATAAGAGCTAAAGATGCTTGCCATGAAGGGGTTGAATAATTTTGAGACTGCAGAAGTCATTAAAAGTTGAATTTAAGGATACCACTTGAAACATTAGTTG
Source organism: Semotilus atromaculatus (assembly GCA_031834385.1). Taxonomy (NCBI): domain Eukaryota; kingdom Metazoa; phylum Chordata; class Actinopteri; order Cypriniformes; family Leuciscidae; genus Semotilus; species Semotilus atromaculatus. Next base: position 623,771 of record JAULUF010000042.1, on the reverse strand, counting down.
TGTTGAGCTATTTGAATTACTTTTGTCTGATTTGTTCATTGCCAACAGCCGACAGTCTGTACATTTTGCCTATAAACCTGATTTGCAGTGGGGTTGAAAAACTGTAAGTATGTAGTAGTTAAAGACACCTCATGTAAAGTTTGGCTCAGACAATAGATTGTTGTGGGATCAAATGCATGTCTTAAATGCAATGCAAGTCACTTTGGATACAAACATCTGCCAAACGAGTAAAACCTCAGGAAGATCTAATGACGATCTACAGTCCTGATCTCCTTCGTGACCTCAGCATGTTTTCATGAGATTCACTCGATTAATACTGAAGGTGTTCAGCATGTTCAGTTCTAATGGAAGCGTCCTCAGACATTTAAGGATAATGATTGTTTACATTGTGATTTTCTTTCTTCAGCCGAAGAGAAATGAAGGTTTTGGAGGAAAACGTTCCAGGATTTTTCTCCATCTAATGAAAGTGAACGGTGCTCAACGTAGGGCATTTCTGATCGTCCAAAATCCATAGTTTAAAACCATCAAAGATTACATACTTTTAACTACAAATGCTCGCCGTGGTCCAGCTCTGGGAAGAGCGTTCACAAGACGGTTGGGCTCCATTCACTTGCATTAGATGGAGAAAAATCCTAGAATTTACGCCTCAAATACATACATTTCTCTCGGGCTGAGGATAGAAAGCCATCTGCACCTCGGATGGCCTTGGAGTGAGTACACCATCAGGAGGTTTTGCTGAACTGTGTTGTGCTGTAGGTTACGGTGCCACGGCTCATCTGGAGAGTGGCGGGTTCATCCGCAGTCGTGCCGGCGTTCCTCATCCCGACATCCAGTTCCACTTCCTGCCCTCGCAGGTCATCGACCACGGACGCGTCCCCTCCCAGATCGAGGCCTTCCAGGTCTGTCCCACACAACACTACAGGTGTTCACTCAACCACTGTCTGTGTCGCGGGGGTAACCCAACATTCACATTCTGCAGAACACACTGTTTGGACAGAAAACGCAGCAGTGCGTTATGAATCATATCAACAACAGGATTATTAGTGAGTCACGCACTCACAATGCTGGAGATTTCCAGTTAACCAGCTTTATTTCTACAGTACAGAAGCTTTCAAAGCTGCTTCACAGTGATAAGCAGGAAACTCAATGATGCAAACCTAGTCAACTATGCAATGAGGTTTGACTGTATGTGTGATAGTGATTTTGTCAGCTACTTTTTAATGAAGTCTTAGTCTGGACTTTAGTTTAAAGGGATAGTTCACCGAAAAATGAAAATTAAGTCATTAATTACTCACCCCCATGCTGTACCAACCCCGTAAGACCTTCATTCATCTTCGGAACACAAATGAAGATATTTTTTATAAAATTTGAGAGCTGTATCACTCCTCCATAGGCTTACTAAGGGATTGAAACTTGACGGCCCAGAAAGTCATTGAAGAAAATGTTAAAATATTCCATGTGACTACAGTGGCTCAACTATAAGTTTATCAAGCGACAAGAATACTTTTTAGGCGAAAAAAAAACAAAAATAACGACTTTATTCGACTATTCCTTTTCTTCCTTGTGGGCCTGAGACGTGAGTTCAAGAGATTTCCACGACGCATGCGCGTCCTGAAGGTTTGATAGTGTCGTGAACATCGTGAGCGTCTCGTGGAGGAACACAGAGATTGCTTCTTCTGCAGTGTAGAGAGATTACACACATATATAAGTAAACACCAGGTAGAAAACATGTTCTTTTAACAGAAAAGCTCTGATCGGGGAATAAAGTTCATGAAATCTGGCAACTGTATTTTTAAGCTACATTTTAGTCTTTTTTGGCCAACGATATTGCATGTTGATATTATCGTTTAATGATCGACTCGTCAACAAACATTTTCCGTCATAGATTTCGTTGAGGAAATGAACAGTAATGTGTGAACATCAGCTCAGGAAGTGATGTCGTCTCCTGACAGATCCTCATATGGTGATCTGGTGTGTGTGTGTGTGTGTGTGTGTGTGTGTGTGCAGGTTCACGTTGGCCCCATGAGGAGCACGAGTGTCGGGTGGATCAAGCTGAAGAGTAGAGACCCGAAGGCTCACCCGATCATCCAGCCGAACTACCTGTCCACCGGTGCGCTGCTCCCCGACCCTGAAGGCCATGCACACCAAGGGCGATAACCATATATACTTCTAAAAATCATTCTCAATATTAATAGCAGAGTTCACACCACCGCGATAACGATATTTAGGAATATCAATATCATTGGGATCAATTTCGGAACGATTTTTTTCCAGCTGTTGAACGATAAACACTGACAGCCAATCAGAATCCATTCTAAATTAAGCGATTGCGCATTTAAAATGACAGACGACAGTGTGACGTTAATGGCCGAGGTCCAGAAAAACACACCGCTGTTCCACAGTCAAGCCCCTTTTCAAGAAGATGGATATGAAAAATAACCGTTCATACGCTCTGAATAAGCAGAAGTTTTCTCTCCGGGGTCAGTGCTCACTTCCACAACATTGTCTCGCTTCCTCTGAAGTTGCGGTGAAGAAGACTAGGCGTTGTTTTTATTCCATATTCTATATATTAACTACATCAGCTAAATCCACTGTAGATGATTAGATGAGTACGCTAGCTTCACTGGAACACAGCACGCTGAGCACATCTGCTGGGTAAGGCCTGTAAGTGCAACAAGAACAGCAAAAACATCTTCAATGACGTCGTACACACTTTGAATAAACAGACCGTTATTGTGAACGCAAATATAGTTATTGTTATGGTAATAACCTTTGGTGCATTCTAACTCAATTCTAACTACTCATAATCCTGTAAGTAACTGCAGTCTTCTGTCTCGTCTCCTCCTTAACTCTTTCACCACAGCAGTTTCTGCCCGTAACACGTCCGTGGTCGTGTCCTCCGTGGTCGTGTCCTCCGTGGTCGTGTCCTCCGTGGTCGTGTCCTCCGTGGTCGTGTCCTCCGTGGTCGTGTCCTCCGTGGTCGTTCCCTCCGTGGCAGTGTCCTCCGTGGCCGTGTCCTCCGTGGCCGTGTCCTCCGTGGCCGTGTCCTCCGTGGCCGTGTCCTCCGTGGCCGTGTCCTCCGTGGTCGTGTCCTCGTGTCCTCCGTGGTCGTGTCCTCCGTGGTCGTGTCCTCCGTGGTCGTGTCCTCCGTGGTCGTGTCCTCCGTGGTCGTGTCCTCCGTGGTCGTGTCCCGTGTCCTCGTGTCCTCCGTGGTCGTTCCTCCGTGGTCGTTCCTCCGTGGTCGTTCCTCCGTGGTCATGTCCGTCCTCCGTGGTCGTGTCCTCCTTGGTCGTGTCCTCGTGTCCTCCGTGGTCGTGTCCTCCGTGGTCGTGTCCTCGTGTCCTCCGTGGTCGTGTCCTCCGTGGTCGTGTCCTCCGTGGTCGTGTCCTCGTGGTCGTTCCTCCGTGGTCGTTCCTCCGTGGTCGTGTCTGTCCTCCGTGGTCGTGTCCTCCGTGGTCGTGTCCTTCAGTCGTCTCTTTTTAGCATGTCGATCATGGTAACATTTTTGTTTCATCTGTTTTTCCTGTACTTGACTTTTAAAATCAGGATGGATGAGATCCAAGCTAGCTTAGCTTTCTTCCACACAACAGTTCGGCAGGAGATTTCCCCGTAGTCGACTGTGTCAAGTCAAGTCACCTTTATTTATATAGCGCTTTTTACAATACAAATTGTTTCAAAGCAGCTTTACAGAGATAACAGGAAAACAATGTTGTAATAGTATTGTTAAATTCAAAATTAAATGTTAAATGTCCCCAACTAAGCAAGCCAAAAGCCAATGGCGACAAAGGCGAAGAGAGGCGAAAAAGGCAACAGTGGCAAGGAACCAAAACTCCATCAGGTGACAGAATGGAGAAAAAAACCTTGGGAGAACCCAGGCTCAGTCAGGGGGCCAGTCCTCCTTTGGCCAATGAACGAACAGTGTATGATTATGACTGTGGTGTGATCCTGTCACTGAACAATGCTCTAGCAAGCTTCGTCTCAATGGAATCTCCTGCGCTCTTCTTCATCAGCGAGCAGCGAAGCCCCCTTACACCATGAACAACAGAGCAAGTAAAATCCATCAGCTCAGGGAGGAGCTGAAGAACTTGAGGCAGCAGTTCAAGGTTGCAAGTGAAGAAGAGAGGGGACCGCTTGCGGAGCTAAGCAGGATAATCCGCAAAAAGCTGATGACCCTGAGGAGAGCGGAGTGGCATAGGAGGAGGAGGAAGGAGAGGTCCAGGAGTACTTACGAGACAGCTGCTAGGACAGAAGCGCAGTGGAAAACTCACCTGCTCTAAAGCTGAGGTTGACCACCACATCATGCAATCCTACAGTGATGAGTACAGAGAGCAAGACCTAGGCCCCTGCAGGTTCCTGATCAATCCACCTGCACCGGCTCTGGACTTTGATGGGAAAGAGCCAGGCTGGAAGGAGATCCAGGAGGTGGTTAGAAGGGCAAGGGCAAACTCCGCTCCAGGGCCCAGTGGAGTACCGTACAAGGTTTATAAGAACTGTCCAAGACTACTCCACAGACTCTGGAAGATCCTGAAGGTGATTTGGAGGAGGGGAAAGGTGGTAGACCAGTGGAGACAGCCAGAGGGTGTTTGGATCCCGAAGGAGGTGAAGTCTCAGAAGATCGAGCAGTTCCGGACCATCTCACTCCTGAGCGTTGAAGGAAAGATTTTCTTCAGCCTCATTTCCAGGCGACTGACAGACTACCTCTTGAAGAATTCCTACATCGATACAGCGGTCCAGAAGGGAGGAATTCCAGAGGTACCTGGATGTCTGGAGCATACAGGTGTGGTCACTCAGCTTATCAGGGAAGCCAGGGAGAACAAGGGGGACCTGGCTGTGCTGTGGCTGGACCTCGCGAATGCCTATGGATCCATACCCCATAAACTAGTCGAAGAGGCACTGAACCGGCATCATACCCCTAAGAAGTTCAGAGACCTCATCCTGGACTACTATACCAACTTCCATATGAGAGTCTCCTCCGGAACAACAACCTCAGACTGGCACAAGCTTGAGAAGGGAATCATCACTGGCTGCACAATCTCAGTCATCCTTTTTGCACTCGCCATGAACATGCTGGTGAAATCTGCTGAAATGCAGTGTAGGGGGCCCCTCTCGAAGTCTGGAGTTAGACAGCCACCCATCCGAGCCTTCATGGATGATCTGACAGTGACCACAACATCTGTCCCAGGCTGTAGGTGGATCCTGAACGGCCTTCAGGAGCTGATGTCCTGGGCTCGCATGAACTTCAAGCCGGCTAAGTCAAGGTCCCTCGTGCTGAAGAAACGGCAGTGGCAGTGGACGACGCAGAGTCAAGGCTACGGCAAAGGGTGTTGGTGGGCTCAGTGGCACATGGGAGAGCTGGCCTGGGCAGCAGAAGAACTCCTCGCTACGACAAAGCAGAAGGGAAAGAGAGGAGGTCCCTGATCCTGGAGGAGGTGCGTGCAGGAGTTGAGGAGAAGCGAGCTTGCCAGATGGCTGGGATGCGGCAACAGGGCGCCTGGACAAGATGGGAGCGAACAGTGGAGCGCAAAGTCACATGGTCTGAGCTTTGGAAGGCTGAACCCTACAGGATAAAATTCCTGATCCAGGCGGTCTATGACGTGTTGCCAAGTCCATCCAACCTCTTCTCCTGGGGAAAGATGGAGACACCAGCATGCCCCCTCTGCCAGAGGAGAGGAACTTTGTAACACATCCTGAGCTGCTGTACAAAAGCCCTAGGCGAAGGGCGTTACCGCTGGCGGCATGACCAGGTCCTAAAAGCCGTAGTGGATTCTATCAGCAGTGGAATCAGCCACAGCAAGAGCCTTCGCCCAGTGAAGACCACAGCCTTTGTCAGAGCTGGGGAGAAGTCAATACCAGCTGCCCGGGGCACTTCCTCTGGCCTGTTGGCAACGGCGCGCGACTGGGAGCTGGCAGTTGATCTGGGCAAGCAGCTGAAGTTCCCTGAAGCAGTTGCCATAACAACATTAAGGCCATGGGTGGCGGGCAATATGCCAACCTGTCGAAGTGGGATGTCGAGGGTTTGTGGGCCATTCCCTTTGCAGGGCCTACAAAATGCTTGGCATCACAGGGGCAAGTCAGCGAAGGGCCATCAAGTTGGCCACTGATGCTGCAGAAGTAGCATCAAGGTGGCTGTGGATCAGGAGAGGAGAGGCATGGCGTGTAGGGTAGTAGCGCTACCTGGACATAAGCTGGGACTTGATCACCCCGGCTGGGTCGCCTAGGGGAGGGGGTCTGATTGTTGAAAGACCCGAAACCCCCCATGATCCTAGGTTACATCACTGATGATATGTCCAGGTGCACCAGACGGTGTATCAAAAACCTAATTGTCTCCTCCACCTGTCCTCGAAGCTCTGGGGTTTTACTGTGAAGGGTGACCGTCGAGGCCTATAGACTCTGGCTGGGCTTCGGGGTTAACTGAGGGTTCGCTGTGGTGCCTTTAAGCTGTCCCAGCTCTTCTTTGAACACTTCCGTGTGCCTGTATAAAACTTCTGACAATTTTAGAGCTGGAGTCGTTGTTACTTTATTTACCAGCAGGCCGAGTCTTTTAGCCAGCCACGGCCCAACTAATCTGGCCCGGCCCTTCTACTACGACCATCGCCAGTTTCTTTCCTACTTCTGGCATGTCCCCCTCCCTGTGTCCCAGCACCCCCATCTTCTCACCTGTGTGTGTCTTCAAGTTCAGGTTACATGATCTCCACTCGGACATGTTCTTTCCCATAGCTTGGAGTATTGCTCCTTACTGATGATAGTGACTCCCCATCCTGTGTCCACTCAACTCCACTTCCATTCCCCTTTAACTTCTGTGTGTAGGAGCCACTTTAGGCAGGTTTTGTGATGTACTGTAAACTGTATTGATGTCATCCTCTGCCTCACTCACTCCCTCCTCTGACTAAATGTGAACTCCTACCTTTCTCTTTTTCCTTTCTCTCCACTCTTTGTCCTTTGAACGGTGCTTTCTGTAAACTAGCCCCAGCTTGCTTCGACTTGCATGCTCGTTTTATGTCCACGCTTCCCACGTTTATGACAGAGTTCATTCACAAACCTGCATTCCTCGGGCGCATGATTTCCTTTGCATCTATAACACACACAGTCTCTTTCCGGGCCTTTTCGTTGCACTGAGTACACTCAATGCACCGGTGTTTGTCCTTTCAGCATCCTCGTCTCCTCTGTTAACGTTCCTTGTAAATCTTTTACATTTTTGTTTGCTGACTCCATTGCTTGACAGATATTAAATGCTTTCTCAAAGTTTAAGTCCACTTCCGACAATAGGCGTCTCTGCGTCCTGTCATCACACGAGTCTGTCTCGCAGCATTTGTGAAAGCTTGTCCTGTACTCATAATGTTTAGCTAACTTTTTCAACTCAGCCACACAGTCAGTAACAGTCTCTCCATTCTTCCGTGTGCGTGAATTAAACTTATATCTTTCCACGATTTCACTCAGCTTCGGATTATAATGGGCTTTGAGCACGTCTATCATGTTTTCTCCCCTGGAGTCATGGGACACAGTAAACTTCTCAACAAGCTATAAATGGCTGCACCTACCCCACTTTATAGCACTGCTTTCTTTTTGTCAGCATCGGTAATCTCGTTTGCTTGAAAGAAAAAGTCCAACATTTCACTGTATTCCTCCCATAATTGTGTCTCACCGTTCTTAACAGCGCTGCCATCGTGTTTATCCACAGTCTGCTCTTCTCTGCACGCGGTCAGTGCAAAGTTACAAGTTTCAGCCTGGTTCTTTAGTGCCTTTTTATCCTCGTCGCCATTTATGTAATATCATTTGGTGCATATACAGAGGAGACATGTGGATAATTTACTGTGAATCTTTATTAACAAGGCAAGGAGGACTCAGATAACAGCCAGACCGGACCGCCTGCACTCCGCCCCGTGCAGACCCCTGCCGCCCTCTACTGGACAACCCTGACTATAGCATCCCATTTACTACACTTACAGTTATCTTTATAGTTATCGTTCTTGGTGTGAACGGCACTTCATTCTTCATCCGCTCTCTGAATAAAGTGATCAGTTGAATCAAGAAAATTAAGTAACGTGGAATTGTCAAGTTCACATAACTTAATTCCTTAACAGGAAACCTGTTGCCTTAAAATGATTAAGTGAACTGAACACTGTAAAAAATGCTTTTCTTACTTAGTACTTTTGTCTTGTTTCCAGTCCAAATATCTAAAAATGATTAAATCAAGAAGCATTTACTAGAGAGGTAAAATAACATAAATTAAATCTTGTTTTCTGAAAAAATATATTTTTTAATTAAAATTAAGTGAGTTTTTGCTTAAAACAAGCTAAATGATCTGGAAAGAAAAACAATCTTAATTCAAATTGAAAACAAGATTATTTTTCTTACCCCATTGTTAGATCATTTTGCTTGTTTTAAATAAAAAAAAAAACAAGATATAATTTCTTATGTTATATTACTTCTCTACTAAATGCTTTATATTTGGACTGGAAACAAGACAAAAGTACTAAGTAAGAAAAGCATTTTTTGTAGTGCACTTTTTACAATAAGGGTTATGAAACGACTCATTTACATGATCACGCCCTGATCATGTAATCAGTTACTATAAGTTACACAAATCACCAAATACTACTAATCGTTCTCCGTCCCACAGTTGCTGACTGAAAGTGTTATACATTATATTCAACATTATATATGTAGTACCGACACTAAAACTCTGAAAACTTGCATTATTTCTCACACAGTAATTTTTATTTTGGGTGAATTATACACAATACATATTGTCACTTTCCACGATACATATTGTTGCATTTTTTTATTGCGATATATTGTTGCACCACTACAAATCACCCAACACTAATACCGGTTGTCCGTCCCACAGACGCTGACGTGTGGGAGTTCAGAGAATGCGTTAAGCTGACGCGGGAAATCTTCGCTCAGGAAGCCTTCGATGCGTTCCGGGGCCCCGAGGTGCAGCCGGGCCCCGAGGTGCAGTCCGACGCCGAGATTGACGCCTTCGTTCGGCGTAAAGCGGACAGCGCCTACCACCCGTCCTGCACCTGTAAGATGGGCGTGCCGGAGGACGGGGGGGCGGTGGTGGGGCCGGACCTGCGGGTGCACGGGGTCCAGGGCCTTCGGGTGGTGGACGCCTCCGTCATGCCCAGCATGGTCAGCGGGAACCTCAACGCCCCCACCATCATGATCGCGGAGAAGGCGGCGGACGCCATTAAAGGCCTTCCCTCGCTTCACGACCCGGGGGTTCCCGTGTACCAGCCCGCCAGTCTCCACACGCAGAGATGACATAATCCCCGTGCAGAGATGACATCACCAGACCAATGACATCATCCCCGCGCAGAGATGACATCATCAGACCAATGACATCATCCCCACTGGATCAGACCAATGATATCATCCCCGTGCAGAGATGACATCATCTGACCAATGACATCATCCCTGCGCAGAGATGGCATCATCTGACCAATGACATCATCCCTGCGCAGAGATGACATCATCTGACCAATGACATCATCCCTGCGCAGAGATGACATCACCAGACCAATGACATCATCCCCGCGCAGAGATGACGTCATCAGACCAATGACATCATCAGACCAATGACATCATCAGACCAATGACATCATCCCCGCGCAGAGATGACATCATCTGACCAATGACATCATCAGACCAATGACATCATCTGACCAATGACATCATCCCTGCGCAGAAATGACATCATCTGACCAATGACATATCCCTGCGCAGAGATGACATCATCTGACCAATGACATATCCCTGCGCAGAGATGACATCATCTGACCAATGACATCATCCCTGCGCAGAGATGACATCACCAGACCAATGACATCATCCCTGCGCAGAGATGACGTCATCAGACCAATGACATCATCAGACCAATGACATCATCCCCGCGCAGAGATGACGTCATCAGACCAATGACATCATCAGACCAATGACATCATCCCCACGCAGAGATGACATCATCAGACCAATAACATCCACTCTTATTTGAGGTTTTTAACTCTTAAACTCCTCGCACACCGAGTCTGAAATTTTCGCACATTAAAAAATAAATACGACCTCATGTTGTGTCAATCACGTTTACACACTGCCTCCGTAAACTTTCATCCATCATTTAAAAAATGTAGATCGGGTTTGATTTTCAATTCACAGCCACCGGATGACGAACACGAAAAAATGCATTTGTGGATTTTGTGCAAGGATCTGTCACTGCAAACATGCTGTTCTTACTCTGTATGTGTCATGTTTCCAGTCCAAATATCTAAACATTCTTTAATCAAGAAGAATTTACTAGATAAGTGAAATGAAGAAATTCTATCTTGTTTTCTTATAAACATTTTTTTTTTTTTTTATAAACTAAATCGAGTTAAACAAGCAAAATGATCTGCTAATGGGGCAAGAAAAAAAAATGTCTTGCCCCATTGGCAGATCATTTTGCTTGTTTTAAGCATTTGCTTGTTTAACTCACTTAATTTATTTTTTTTATTTTTCAGAAAACAAGATATCATTTCTTATGTAATTTTACTTCTCTAGTAAATGCTTCCTGATTTAAGAATATTTAGATATTTGGACTGGAAACATGACACACATACTGAGTAAGAACAGCATGTTTGCAGTGCGCTCTGTCCTGAAATCCACACATCCTACATTCAGACGGATATTAAAGGCATAGTTCACTTCAAAATTTAAATTCTGTCATTTACTCGCCCTCAAGATGTTTCAAACCTGTATGAGTTTCTGAAATGACAGAATTTATTTTTTAGTGAACTATCCCTGTAAGACGGAGAGTTGCTGAATTGGCTTCGTATTGTTTTTATCTCCTCAGAATGAGAATATGAAATGAATCTTGTTTTAGGATCATCGAAGTTGAGTCTTATTAGCTTTACATTAAACATAAAGACATTCAAGCACATAGGGTAACAGTTTACAATAATGTTTCATCTGATATCAGTGAACAACACTAATGTTAACTAAAAATAATTATTTGATGGTATATAATATTTTGTTAATTTTACAGTGCAGCTCAGTACGTTAATGATCCTGAAATGGGTTTAATGATCAGTAGCTGTTCATTCTATTGATTTTGAGGTGAATTATGACCAAATGTGATCTTGATCTTAATGAAAATCATGTATTTCCACATCATCATCATGACAGAATTATGACGAGGGAATAAAACACTAATGATAGGAATCGAGCATCTGTGCAAATAACTCAGAAGAGAGACTTACACTTCTTCTTTTCTATTACTGTCATGGCTTTGAAAGACTTATTTAAATTGGATTAAAATAGAATAAGAAAAATAATATAAGACACTGTTTAAAAGATTGAAAATGCATGTAAAATCACTACAATAAATGGTCTTTTAAATTATAATTATAAGTCTCCTGAGTATTGATTGAATATACAGAATATACAGCCCCCCTATAGAATATACAGTCCCTATAGAATATACAGTCCCTATGGAATATACAGTCCCTATGGAATATAGAGCCCATATGGAATATAGAGCACCTATGGAATATACAGTCCTTATGGAATATAGAGCCCATATGGAATATAGAGCACCTATGGAATATACAGTCCCTATGGAATATAGAGCCCATATGGAATATAGAGCACCTATGGAATATACAGTACCTATGGAATATAGAGCCCATATGGAATATAGAGCCCATATGGAATATACAGTCCCTATGGAATATAGAGCCCATATGGAATATAGAGCACCTATGGAATATACAGTCCCTATGGAATATAGAGCCCATATTGAATATAGAGCCCATATGGAATATAGAGCCCATATGGAATATAGAGCACCTATGGAATATACAGTCCCTATGGAATATAGAGCCCATATGGAATATAGAGCACCTATGGAATATACAGTCCCTATGGAATACACAGTCCCTATAGAATATAGAGCCCCTATGGAATATACACTCACCGGCCACTTTATTAGGTACCCCATGCTAGTAACGGGTTGGACCCCCTTTTGCCTTCAGAACTGCCTCAATTCTTCGTGGCATAGATTCAACAAGGTGCTGGAAGCATTCCTCAGGGAGTTTGGTCCATATTGACATGATGGCATCACACAGTTGCCGCAGATTTGTCGGCTGCACATCCATGATGCGAATCTCCCGTTCCACCACATCCCAAAGATGCTCTATTGGATTGAGATCTGGTGACTGTGGAGGCCATTTGAGTACAGCGAACTCATTGTCATGTTCAAGAAACCAGTCTGAGATGATTCCAGCTTTATGACATGGCGCATTATCCTGCTGAAAGTAGCCATCAGAAGTTGGGTACATTGTGGTCATAAAGGGATGGACATGGTCAGCAACAATACTCAGGTAGGCTGTGGCGTTGCAACGATGCTCAATTGGTACCAAGGGGCCCAAAGAGTGCCAAGAAAATATTCCCCACACCATGACACCACCACCACCAGCCTGAACCGTTGATACAAGGCAGGATGGATCCATGCTTTCATGTTGTAGACGCCAAATTCTGACCCTACCATCCGAATGTCGCAGCAGAAATCGAGACTCATCAGACCAGGCAACGTTTTTCCAATCTTCTATTGTCCAATTTCGATGAGCTTGTGCAAATTGTAGCCTCAGTTTCCTGTTCTTAGCTGAAAGGAGTGGCACCCGGTGTGGTCTTCTGCTGCTGTAGCCCATCTGCCTCAAAGTTCGACGTACTGTGCGTTCAGAGATGCTCTTCTGCCCACCTTGGTTGTAACGGGTGGTTATTTGAGTCACTGTTGCCCTTCTATCAGCTCGAACCAGTCTGGCCATTCTTCTCTGACCTCTGGCATCAACAAGGCATTTCCGCCCACAGAACTGCCGCTCACTGGATGTTTTTTCTTTTTCGGACCATTCTCTGTAAACCCTAGAGATGGTTGTGCGTGAAAATCCCAGTAGATTAGCAGTTTCTGAAATACTCAGACCAGCCCTTCTGGCACCAACAATCATGCCACGTTCAAAGTCACTCAAATCACCTTTCTTCCCCATACTGATGCTCAGTTTGAACTGCAGGAGATTGTCTTGACCATGTCTACATGCCTAAATGCACTGAGTTGCCGCCATGTGATTGGCTGCTTAGAAATTAAGTGTTAAGGAGCAGTTGGACAGGTGTACCTATAAAGTGGCCGGTGAGTGTAGAGCCCCTATAGAATATACAGTCCCTATAGAATATAGAGCACCTATGGAATATAGAGTCCCTATATAATATACAGTCCCTATGGAATATAGAGCCCCTATGGAATATACAGTCCCTATAGAATATAGAGCCCCTATGGAATATAGAGCCCCTATAGAATATACAGTCCCTATAGAATATAGAGTCCCTATATAATATACAGTCCCTATGGAATATAGAGCCCCTATGGAATATAGAGTCCCTATATAATATACAGTCCCTATAGAATATAGAGCACCTATGGAATATAGAGTCCCTATAGAATATACAGTCCCTATAGAATATAGAGCACCTATGGAATATAGAGTCCCTATATAATATACAGTCCCTATGGAATATAGAGCCCCTATGGAATATAGAGTCCCTATATAATATACAGTCCCTATAGAATATAGAGCACCTATGGAATATAGAGTCCCTATAGAATATACAGTCCCTATAGAATATAGAGCACCTATGGAATATAGAGTCCCTATATAATATACAGTCCCTATGGAATATAGAGCCCCTATGGAATACACAGTCCCTATAGAATATAGAGCACCTATGGAATATAGAGTCCCTATATAATATACAGTCCCTATGGAATATAGAGCCCCTATGGAATACACAGTCCCTATAGAATATAGAGCCCCTATGGAATATAGAGCCCCTATAGAATATACAGTCCCTATAGAATATAGAGCACCTATGGAATATAGAGTCCCTATATAATATACAGTCCCTATAGAATATAGAGCCCCTATGGAATATAGAGCCCCTATATAATATACAGTCCCTATAGAATATAGAGCACCTATGGAATATAGAGTCCCTATATAATATACAGTCCCTATGGAATATAGAGCACCTATGGAATATAGAGCCCCTATAGAATATACAGTCCCTATAGAATATAGAGCACCTATGGAATATAGAGTCCCTATGGAATATAGAGCCCCTATGGAATATACAGTCCCTATAGAATATACAGTCCCTATAGAATATAGAGCCCCTATGGAATATAGAGCCCCTATAGAATATACAGTCCCTATAGAATATAGAGCACCTATGGAATATAGAGTCCCTATAGAATATACAGCCCCTATGGAATATAGAGCACCTATGGAATATAGAGCCCCTATAGAATATACAGTCCCTATAGAATATAGAGCACCTATGGAATATAGAGTCCCTATGGAATATAGAGCCCCTATGGAATATACAGTCCCTATAGAATATACAGTCCCTATAGAATATACAGTCCCTATATAATATAGAGCCCCTATGGAATATAGAGCCCCTATGGAATATAGAGCCCCTATAGAATATACAGTCCCTATAGAATATAGAGCACCTATGGAATATAGAGTCCCTATATAATATAGAGTCCCTATATAATATAGAGTCCCTATATAATATAGAGTCCCTATATAATATAGAGTCCCTATATAATATAGAGTCCCTATATAATATAGAGTCCCTATATAATATAGAGTCCCTATATAATATAGAGTCCCTATAGAATATAGAGTCCCTATAGAATATAGAGTCCCTATAGAATATAGAGCACCTATGGAATATAGAGTCCCTATATAATATACAGTCCCTATGGAATATAGAGCACCTATATAATATAGAGTCCCTATATAATATACAGTCCCTATGGAATATAGAGCACCTATAGAATATAGAGCCCCTATAGAATATACAAAATCGTGATTTGGGCCCCCTAGCGTCCTGGGCCCATATAGATTTAGTTAACGATAATAAACTCTTTAGTGTGCAGGAACTTCATAATTCATTTTAAAGTTTCTTACTTTTCTTACATTTAAAAAAATGATGAAAAACAAACTAAATCTATGGCCTATATCTGATCATATTATTATATTTTAAATGAAATTACAAGACTTATATTAGAGCTTGATGATGGGAATATAGCAGGCAAATGTGGCTCATTCTCTTGGAAAGAATGTGCAAAACATCTGAACAGTCCTAAAAACAGACCTGTGTGTGTGTGTGTGTGTGTGTCAAGTCAAGTCAAGACAAGTCACATTTAGAGCACCTAAATTGTATTCTTCAACACCTACAGACATCTGGAAACTTTGCCTCAGTACTTTTCATTGATTTCAGTTCCGCTTTTAACACAATCCAGTGTCACCAGCTCATCAAGAAATTAAATTATCTCAATATCTCTCCACTTCTCATTCACTGGATTCATAACTTCCTCAGCAATAGACCGCAGACCGTTAGGATTGGGTCAACAACATCATCATCCATCATCACCAACACTGGTACCCCACAGGGCTGTGTTCTCACTCAGCCCTTCCTCTACACCCTGTACACTAACGACTGCGATAGCCCATCACCGGTCACTACTTATTACAAATACGCTGATGATATCGCCATAGTTGGATTACTTAACAACAACACCTCCATCACAGCATATCAGGACTCAATTTAACAGTTTTCACAGTGGTGTCAGAACAATTACCTACAACTAAATACAGACAAAACAAAAGAATTGGTCATGTACACATCCAAATCACCACCTAGACTGAACCACATTCACGGTCAACCAATCGAACAGGTCAGCAGCTTTAAATACCTGGGACTCATTATAGATAATAAAATCAACTTCAAAGAACATGTCACTGCCATCCAGAAATGTGCACAACAAAGACTACATGTAATACGCAAACTGAAAGCCCTCTCTGTTGCCCCTCATCTCCTGCTACTACTTTACAAAAGCATAATTCAATCCACCCTGCTGTACTGCTCAATCTGTTTCTACACAGTTATCCGTCACTTGCAAAAACAAACTCATTAAAATCACACATATTGCTTCTAAGATTATCAATCTCCCGACACCCAGCTTATCAGACATGAATGACATAGCCATCATACGCCTAGCACACGCAATAGCAGCTGACATAGACCATCCCCTAAATACATTCTTTACACTACTCCCATCCGGTTGCAGATACAGAGCACTAACCTGGACTAAAGCCTATTTCAAAAAAAGTTTTGTCCCCACCGCAATCACAGTGCTGAACAAGCTGTAATACTGCCACTCCCCATCTCAGTTTCCTTGTAGTTTCACTTTGATGTGTTTATGTGGGTCTCTTAATGAGCTGTGTGTTTTGTATTGGGATATGTGTTACATGTTTCTATGTGTTCCTTATATGTGATATTCTGTGCTATGGAAGAAGGAAAAAGGATGTGTGGAAATGAGTATCCCTATGGGACAATAAAGACTCTATCTACATTTATTTATATAGCGCTTTTTACAATACAGATTGTTTCGAAGCAGCTTTACAGAGATAACAGGGAAATAATGCAAAAAAGTTTTTCCAGCTTCAGTAAGTTCAATGATGTTTCATTTTTGTTTTTAAAAAGCTATTAATTTAGTTAATATATATATATATATATATATATATATATATATATATATATATATATATATATATATATATATATATATATATATATATATATATATATATTATTTATTTATTTTAACTAAATTAAAATATAATTTAATTTATATAATTATATCAAATATAATAAGCAAAAGCCTCTAAGTGCCATCTGAAATTTTCTTCTAGAATGATCATTTTTATCAAGCTTGTTTATTTAAGTTCAAAAATTTCACTTAAATTACAATTAATAGGTAATTTTCATTGCCATTTAAGTGAAATTACTGAACTTAAATATACGAGCTTGATAAAAATGATCATTCTAGAAGAAAATTTCAGATGGCACTTAGAGGCTTTTGCATCTGAACTCTTCATATATATATATGTACACTACCGGTCAAAAGTTCGGGGTCAGTAAGATTTTTTTATGTTTTTAAATGAAGTCTCTTCTGCTCACCAAGGCTGCAATTATTTGATAAAAAATACAACAACAAAAAAACAGTAATATTGTGAAATATTATTACAATTTAAAACAGCGGTTTTCTATGTGAATATATAATAAAGTGTAATTTATTCCTGTGATCAAAGCTGAATTTACAGCATCATTACTCCAGTCTTCAGTGTCACATTTTTTTAATTATTATAATATGAAATTATTACAATATGATGCTCAAGAAACATTTATGATTATTATCCATGTTGAAAACAGTTTTTTACATTTTTATTTCAGGATTCTTTGATGAATAGAAAGTTCAAAAGAACAGCATTATTTATAACATTATAAATGTCTTTACTGTATAACTTTTTATCAATTTAACTCATCCTTGATGAATAAAAGTATTTTCTAATTTCTTTCCCCCAAAACTTTTGAATGGTAGTGATTAATGTTACAAAAGCTTTCCATTTCAGATCAATGCTGTTCTTTTGAACTTTCTATTCATCAAAGAATCCTGAAATAAAAATGTAAAAAACTGTTTTCAACATGGATAATAATCATAAATGTTTCTTGAGCATTATATTATAATAATTTCATATTATAATAATTTTAAAAATGTGACTCTGAAGACTGGAGTAATGATGCTGTAAATTCAGCTTTGATCACACTTTACTATATATTCACATAGAAAACCGCTGTTTTAAATTGTAATAATATTTCACAATATTACTGTTTTTTTTTTTTTTTTTTATCAAATAATTGCAGCCTTGGTGAGCAGAAGAGACTTCATTTAAAAACATAAAAAATCTTACTGACCCCGAACTTTTGACCGGTAGTGTATGTATATATATATATATCCACCTTGGAGTAAACCGTGATGTCATCGTCTAGCTTAGTTCAGTTCTTGTATAATAGTGTCAATGCAGGAGATCAATAATATTGATGAATATTAAATTAAATGTTAAATTTAATGTCCCCAACTAAGCAAGACAAGCCAATGGCAACAAAGGTGGAGAAAGGCAACAGTGAAGGAACCAAAACTCGATTTTAATGTTGAATTGTCAAATTGGTGGTTCTGATGTAAACTCCCTTCATCATTTGTTTTGCGGTCGGTCTTGTTTTTAAGATATTTATCCTGTAGTACAGCACAATGTCCAACTACTGTTGCTTTTATTGTGCTATATAAATAAAAGTTGATTGATTGATTGAAAACTCCATCAGTGACAGAATGGACATAAAGCTTACATTTTTTAATTATAAACATAAATTATTATCTGAAACCAGGCTCAGACTCAGGTCTCCTCTGGCCAGTGAACGAGGAGTGTGTGATTATGATTATGATTCAGGCAGCATTACAGGTCAGAGGTCAGATTGTATTGTAACAATCAGAATATTATCCAGTTCCCTCTGGTTGAAGATCGGATCATCACGGCGGTATGGAGACGGGTTTAGATGATCAGAGCCGAGGCTGTGGTGGTGTCCTTCACAGCGAGAGTCTAGATGACACAAGCTCTGTTGACACTTCAGGGATGCGTCGTGGACGTGTCCAGGCGCAGGTCCACCATCTGATTTATGCAGCCTAATAATCATTTAACTGATTTGAATAATAGTAATGTATAATGTTCTATGTGTATGCCGGCTCAAAGAGATGTGTCTTTAATCGAGCTTTGAACTGACAGAGTGTGTCTGCTTCCCGGACAATGGTAGGAAGACTATACAAAGTTTTGGTGCTAAATAGGAAAAGGATCAATCGCCAGCAGACGATTTTGATATTCTAGGTATTATTAACTGGACGGTACTTTGAGATTGCAATCAGGGACGTGCACAGACATTTTGAGGGGCAGGGGCTCAAGTGAAAAAAAGGGCACTTCTCATAATTATGGTTTTTTTTTTACTGTTTTTAAACCAAAAAGTATATATATTAGCACAACTCTGACTTCCTTTTTTTATTATTTAAAAAGTTAATTAATTGTATCTTCCTCAAACTCACGCAATTGTTTCATTTTCAAAAGATGTCTACAAATAATCAGTTCACACAGAAACCATGGTCTCCTTAGTATTCAATTTTTTTAAAACATTTATTAGGCTGCAAAAAATAAAACAGCTTTTAATTTAAGTGAACTTCAAACAATCCTCACATAAACCCATAATAAAAGTCATATTTAAGCTATATTATAGGCTACAGGTAGCTCATATACAGAAACTGAATAAAGTTATCAGACAGTCTGCGCTGCATAAATTATAAATTATATATAGACTAATCCTTATTAAAGCTACACAAGTTATTTAGTCAAGAGCAGTGGGTAATTTTCTCTGTTCCCTTTGTTCTGTGATTAACTTTACTGACAGAGCTTTATTGGCTGCTGGCCCTTTAAGAGCAGCCGTTGCAGAGCCAGAGACGCGGATCTCACACGCGCTTCATTCTCTCACAACTCTTTATGTCCATCATAAGACTGCTCTTATGTTATGAAGATACTTGACAAACTACATTTTGGCATAATTGTCACAGTGTGTGTTATTGTTCGTTCAAGCGCGAAAGAGAACTGTATTCTGGCGCGCGGTCTGTGCATGCGCATTATAGGCTACTGGCCGCGCGCGTCTTTCTGTGAGACACAGTGAGGACATTCACATGAGAAGAGAGAGAGAGAGAGGGAGCGCTTTAGAACTCCTGACCTGATATTTAGATACACTATTCAATAAATATATTTGTTTGACGGGGAAGCTGTGCGCAAACAGGAATATATATTATTTTTCCAAAAAAAAAAAAAAAAAAACACACCAGAAAAAAGGGCACTTTCTCACCAGGAATAAAAAGGGCAGGTGCTCAAGCCCCTTTTGATGTCTATGTGTGCACGTGCCTGATTGCAATAGACGTGAAGGACTATAATGTGTTTAGAGCTCACCTCAAGAACTGCGGAGCTAAACCATTTAGTGCTTTGTAAGTAATCAACAATATTAAAAAATGTATACGATGTTTAATAGGCAGCCCATGCAGTGTCGACAGAACCGGGCTAATATGGTCATATTTCCTGGTTCTGGTCAATCATAGCCAGCTTAAAGGTTTTTGGTACGTATAGAGACAAAGACGAATTAATGATATTAAGAAGAGGATCTATGACATCTGGAAGCATCTCCTTCAGTAGCTTAGTCGGTATCGGGTCTAACATTGTCGATTTAGATGAATTAACGAGTTAGCAAAATTCTTCCTCTCCTATAGCAACAAATGAATAGGGCCTACATTTTTCCTCATGGAGACTACAATGCACTCCCTGATCCGATACTGTAGAAGATGGTTGCATAGTTAGAATTTTGTCCCTGATATTATCAATCTTATAAGTGAAGAAGTTCATAAAGTCATTACTGCTGTATTGCTTCGAAACTTCAGAAGTAGAAGCTTGTTAATTTAGCCAGTGTGTCCAATAAATACCTAGGGTTGTGTTTGTTTTCTTTTAACAGAGTCGAATAAGCAAATCTAGCAGTTTTTAAAGTCTTTTCTGTAATCGAGCTCCATTAAATGCGAAAAACGTCGGGTTTTTTTTTCAAGTTGCGCTCCAGTGTGTGTGTGTGTGTGTGTGTGTGTGTGTGTGTGTGTGCGCACACGTGTTCTCCAGCAGGTGACGCTATCAGACCTGCAGATTCACTAACACACACAGTTCTTCATGTACGTGAGCTGTGTGTGTGTGTGTGCGCGCTATAGACTCCGGGACCCCCCCCCCCCCCCCCCCCCTCTAATTTCTATTGTTTTGTTGAGCCTACGTATGTTCTTCTGATGTAATATAAAACTTACCCTTGTACATGCTGTTTATTGGAAATAAAACATTAAAAAAACACCAAAAAACAGACTTCAGTGGTTCAGAAGTGTTACAGACTTTAACCTAATCCTGCTATTTTAAAGATTGATTATTTAGGTAACACTTTATATTACGACCGAAATTACGGTCTACGTTTCTGTAATTATAGTGTCCTTCCGTGTAGGTATAAGGGAACAATATGTTAAGTTTTGGGTAATAAAGGGGTACAACCAGATATACAAGCAAATTATTTATAATGTAATTATTTTAAGGTTTTTATCACATTTCTGGCAAAATTCTTGTGCATTGTAGTTACATGGTAATTTTGACATCTGTGGGTTGTAAATTAAACATAGGCTATATGGCTGTATGTAAGCACAGTATGATAAATATCGAATTTATTGGCTTTTCTTACAAATCTGCACAACGTTAAGCCAAAAAAAAATTTGTTTCTGCTATGATTTTAATTTATAACGTACCATGCCTACTTACCTTATCACATTGTATTGCAATTCCACTAAACGTCAGGGCAAATATAGCCTACTGTGTAATTATTAAAACGTTTTTTTTTCTTAATAAGATTACCTTTCTCTGTAATTACTGTGCAAATAGTGTTGTTTCATATTGTTACACAGTAAGTGTTTGTTACCCGTTTCAAGTGTAACTCCTGCGGGCTGTAAATTAAAGTGGCGCTTGTTACCCCTTTATTATCCAAAACTTAACATATTGTTCCATTATACCTACACGGAAGGACACTATAATTACAGAAACGTACACCGTAATTTCGGTTTACTTACGCAGTTGTTTGCGGGTCGTGTTTTTCAGAGTTCCACTGTAACCCCTGAGCGCGTGCACGAGAGTGTGTGTGTGTGTTATCTGAGCGGAAGCAGGTCGTGAGAGCCGGAGGAAAGTGTGTGTGTGTGTGTGTGTGTGTGTGTGTGTGTGTGTGTGTGTGTGTGTGTGTGTGTGTGGGTTGGTTTATGTGATTTATGAGGACACAAATTTGTATAATGACATGTGTATTACACTGGTATTACAACTTATGGGTGGTTTATGAGGACACTTCAAAAGTCCTCATAAATCAAATGGCTTAAAAAACATAAAAAACTATGTTTTATTAAACATTTTAAAATGCAGCATGTCTCCTGTGATGGGTAGGTTTAGGGACAGGGGCAGTGTAAGGGGATAGAATATATAGTTTGTACAGTATAAAAACCATTAAGCCTATGGAGAGTCCTCATAATGCTGTTGCACCAACATGTGTGTGTGTGTGTGTGTGTGTGTCAGTCACTCCAGCAGTGTTTCATCTTCCTCTCCAGCACAACTGTGTTTCTCCTCAGTCTCACACACTTTCAGACACTCTGTAGAGTTTGATTCACGTCAATAAAGCTGATCAGAACTAAATTCTGTACCTAAGACATTCACAGCTGATCCCTTCACTGAGTTTAACTATTCAATTCATTACGGTCATGACGAACCTTCAAAATCTCTCTGAACTTTAAAATGGTGATTTCTTTTAATTTGCATAGAAAATGTATCATATTCTAAAATGTCATTTAAAGGAAAAGATAATTTATGATGATGTTTTTTTTTTTTTCTAGTTGATTAACTGACAAATCACCATGGCATGATTTTCCAATTCCCAATTAAAGTCACCATGAAAAAAATGGATGATTCTTGTGTTTTCTTTAATGAAATATTGCAGTATTTATTATGAATGTTTTATCCTTGCACATCATTATTTTACTGTAAATATGTTTATCATTTACAACTTTTAACTATGACTATATATATATATATATATATATATATATATAGTTTTATATCAGTTATTCTGTTTTACGTCTAATAATCTAACATGCCAAAAACAACTTTGTAAAAATGCTTCTCTGTACTAAACATATGTAATAATTTCCAATGCAATCATCATAAATCTCTGGAAGCACAGACAGACGTGTCAGTCACAGATATCATTTTTCATGCTCAATTATTCTGATTGTGTTCTTTAAATATGCATGAGTGTAAAGAACAGATGAAGTCCATATGAGCACTTTAACAGCATCACACACGCACACGCACACACGCACACACACACACACTCACTCTCTCTCTCACACACACACACACACACACACAGATAAAGAGGGTTTTCTCAGTGATGTCATAGAAGAGCATCTTCAGTTCTTCAAACAACCTTTCAATGATCAGTTCACATTTTTATCAGTGTGATAAATATTTTAATAATCCAAAGAACATTTTGTGCAATGGGAAGTAGGTCATTAGTAGACTCCCTTTAACACATTCTACTGACTAAAAGAAACTTTGCAAAAACATGTTAACTAACTCTCATTCGAGTATTAGTCCTTCCTTACAGTGGAAATGAAGCAGTCAGACAAGTTTACATTAGTAAACTTATTTCCACTTCAATATCTAACACTTTATTGTGATGCTCCTCCAACATCTCTACTGACTATAAGTAACTTTACAACTACATGTTAACTTATTCTACTAACCTAACAGAGTCTATACTCGACTAATACTTTAGAGTTTGTAGACATGTAACCAGAATGTGATAAAGGACCATCAAAAGAAAGTGTTACCGATATGCTTTATGAACACAGTCACACTTTCTCCTCAGTTCTGTTGATCGTCACTCCGGAGGGTCGTGAGCGCGCGATCTCTGAGGAAGCGGAGGCTCATCATCACCGCGTCACTCGCGCTCACGCGTTCATCAGGAAACAGTGTTTCCTCTCGGAGACTCGCGGTTCCCGGTGCTCGATGCGCGTCCCGAGCAGACCCCGCGGACGCCCAGCGTGAGGAGACACGCGAAGCCCTCACACAGGAGACATGCCTTCTTCCACAGCGCAGAGCTCCTCTCTCGGGCTCCTAGCGGCGCTTTTCGCCGTGTTTTCAGCCGCTCTCCAAACGCGCGCGCTCCACATTCAACAGGACTTCGCGTCTCCAGAACGCACTAATAACTTCGTGGTGGACGTGGAGTCCGGGCGCGTTTATCTGGCCGCGGTGAACAGCCTGTTCCAGCTGAACGCGACGCTCGCGCGCGAGGTGGAGGTGAAGATGGGACCTGTACGCGATAACCCGCTGTGCCACGCGCCGCAGCTCCCGCAGGCCACATGCGAGCACGAGAAGACGCTCACGGATAACCACAACAAACTGCTCGTGCTGGACCGCGAGCAGCGCGTGCTTGTGACCTGCGGGTCCGTGTTCCAGGGCTTCTGCGAGCTGCGGCGCGTGGACAACGTGTCGCACGAGGCCGTGAAGTTCCCGCAGGACGGGGCCACGGTGTTCCCGAGCATGCTCAACATCGCAGCCAACCACGAGAACGCGAGCACCGTCGGGCTGGTGTTCCGGGGCACCGGCGGCGCGCCGCGGCTGCTGGTGGCAGCCACGTACACGGGCAT
Organism: Semotilus atromaculatus; assembly: GCA_031834385.1. NCBI lineage: Eukaryota > Metazoa > Chordata > Actinopteri > Cypriniformes > Leuciscidae > Semotilus > Semotilus atromaculatus. Next base: position 599,521 of record JAULUF010000042.1, on the reverse strand, counting down.
GGGCACCGAGTTCTTCCCGAAGAACCACAGCAAAGAGGACCTGCGCTTCGAGAACACGCCGGAGATCGCGATCCGCGCGCTCGACACCGGAGACCTCGGCCGGCTCTTCACCTACGACATCAACCCGTCCGAGGACAACGTGTTCAAGATCAAGCAGGAGGTCAAGCAGAAGAACAAGCTGAGCTTCGTGCACGCCTTCGTGCTCAAGAGCTACGCGTACATCGCCATCAACAACGACGCGCACACGGGCGCGAAGGAGAGCCAGCCGAACAGCATCCTCGCGCGCGTTTGCCTGGACACGCACGCGCCGCGCAGGTCCTCGGAGAGCCGCAAACTCACCGAGTCCTACATCCAGATGGGGCTCCAGTGCGGGTCCCACGGGAACATCTATCACCGGCTGCTGTCCGTGTTCCCCGCGGAGATCAGCGTGCGCGGCGCGGCCCCGGAGCCGCATGTGTTCGGGGTGTTCGGCGGCGCGCGCGGGCTCACGGCGGTGTGCGCGTTCCGCGTGTCTGATGTGGAGGAGATGATCCGCACGGGCCGCCGTAACTGCTCGAACGGGCCCAACAGTGACGTGCAGGTGCTGGACAGCGTCATCCAGGGCTCCGGGGCCGAGTGCGAGGGCAAGGGGACCATCGTGGTGAGACGCGCTTATTATCACCAAAACATCCCCTGTAACACCTCGAACATGAACATATTGTTTACAGCTCTTTAAAACCTACACTCTAAAATAAAATCTAAAATTTTGGGTCAAATATGGACAAACCCAAAAGTTGGGTAAGGATTTAAAATGTAATTTAAAAATGTAACCCAACGGCTGCGTTTGTCCATATTTGACCCAACAAGCATTTTTAAAGTGTATTCAGCGAATGTGAGGCGACTAGAAATGAAACCATCAAAACATCACCTATATCTTCCAATATATTGGCTATGCTTTAAAGTTATGTTAAAAGTATGCTTTTACGAAAAAAAAGTTGCTAAAAAAGTTACTTTTAAGTATGCTTTAAAAATTCTGGGGTTTTAACCCAAACCCTAACGTTCCCAGCAAGCAATTTTGCGTTTAAAAGACGTCTAATATCCATCCAGGCACAGGCTGATGTCTAGGCTAACACAGGGAACACCGTGCTGTCAGTCAAACTGTAGACGGCTAACCAGAGCCTAACCAGAGCCTAACCAGACCCTAACCAGAGCCTAACCAGAGCCTAACCAGACCCTAACCAGAGCCTAACCAGAGCCTAACCAGACCCTAACCAGACCCTAACCAGAGCCTAACCAGACCCTAACCAGAGCCTAACCAGAGCCTAACCAGAGCCTAACCAGAGCCCAAGAACAGATCATCAATGACAGACAAGTGAGATGACTGAAGAAATGAAACCAAACGTTTTGTAATCACTGTTGACTTGCTGACACCATGGAATATGATATCATACACTCTAACAAATGCAGGGTTGTTTTAACCCAAATTTGGGTCAAATATGGACAAAACCAACCGTTGGGTTAAACATTTTAATGTGAAAATGTAACCCAACGGCTGGGTTTGTCCATATTTGAGTAAAACTGTCCCAGAGAGCATGTTGAGAGTGACTTCAGCGAATGTGCGGCGACTGGAGACGGTGACCAGCGTTTAAATGAAACGTTCTTTATTGTGAGTCCGCCGTACATTTCACGACTGATTCCCAGCAGGTCAAAAGTTGAAGTACCTTAATGAACAATTGCATTATTATCAGGGAAATGTTTTTTATACCTGACAGTGAATGTGATGAAGTTATATTATTTATGTTGTGGAGTTTTGTTTCAGTTCTGTGTTTATGACATTTATGTGGTATTTACAGTTTTTTACAGTCGCTAGGACACATTTCTCAATACTTTGGTCCCTTTTTCAAAACTCTTCACACAGTGAGCACAACAGAAGTATATGTGGGCTAAACTGTGGATCATTTATCAGTGCTTTGGCACAAAATGCATTCAGTGACTACATCTTTCAAATTACATTAATTATTTTCTCACTTCGACACAACAAC
>JAULUF010000042.1:590000-592500 GCA_031834385.1 Semotilus atromaculatus | reverse complement strand
CGGGGTTCATTTGCATATTCATAGAACCACGCATACTAAATGAGGCAAGGGTGTCGAGTTACATTCAAGATATTTTAAGGCATGAAGGAAAAAACTTTTAAATATGTAATTTTGGTGATCAAAGATGAGTTTTTAGTGATAATATAATATGATTGACTACAGGGGACTTTAAGACGTGATAGTTTATGTATCTGATAAATGCACAGCTGTGATTGGTTGCAGTGAAGCTACAGCACATAGAAACACACATCTTCAATATTTGTTCAAGTTCTGTGTACGAGTGTTTGCCTTGTACACAAACTCCAGTTAAAGCATTCCTGTCTGGTCAGGTGGTCTGTCTTCTCTTGTGTGTGTGTGTGTGTGTGTGTGTGAGTGTGTGTGTGTGTGTGTGTGTGTGTGTGTGTGTGTGTGAGTGTGTGTGTGTGTGTGTGTGTGTGTGTGTGTGTGCGTGCGTGTGTGTGTGCGTGTGTGTGTGTGTGTGTGTGTGTGTGAGTGTGTGTGTGTGTGTGTGTGTGTGTGTGTGCGTGCGTGTGTGTGTGTGTGAGTGTGTGTGTGTGTGTGTGTGTGTGTGTGTGTGTGTGTGTGTGTGTGTGTGTGTGTGTGTATACACAGACGGTCAGCTGTAAAGGCCACAGAGTTTGCTCAGGATGTGTGTGAGAGCCGCTGGTCTCTGCTTGAGGAACGGTAGTGTAGTTTACAGACACACTCCAAGTCTACGCCTGTGGTTCCAGATCCTTTAACATGCTTGGAATCTTTCCATCCCAAATCAAGGTTCTTTAGATTATTAAAATGTTCTACACACTTTAAAAACGTTCCTGAAAGGTTCTTTGGGGAACAAAAAATAGTTCTTCAGTGGCATCGCTGTGAAACCCCTTTAGAATATTTATTTGAACCCTCTGGAGATCTTCACGTGTCGGTCAAAAATTACCGTTTTTTTTTTTTTGTCAATGAAATTTATGTACTATATTTTAGTTTATAATGTTTTTTATTTAATCTTTTGTATTTTTAGGGGATTTTTTTATACTAAAATATATTTACGCTGTATTTATAATCCATTTATTCACTTTTTGAGCATAGACCTGAAAATGTAATTTTCAGCTTATACTGATAAATCTTAGAGCGACAGACTGAAGTTCGATCTCTTTTCAAACACAACACTCGGCAGATTATTGCTGAAGTGAAAAAAGTTTTAAAAAGTGAACTTAAAAAAAGTAACAGAATTTAACATGAATTGTTAAAAAAGCACAAAAATACTATTTGAAATTTTTATATGAAATAAATATTTTCAAAAAACATGTTTTACTCTAAAACTGCAAGAAAATCAAAGCCATAAATTTAAAGCATGATATCTGAGATGTTGTGCGGCCGCAGTACCGAACGCTTCCACTAGAGGAAACTCTCTAATCCTTTTCTGACCGCGAGCAGCGCGAGAGTGACTACCGTTTTCAGGACCATTAAACCGTTCAGATCATGTCCATGATTTATGTGTGTTCACACAGCAAGTGCCAAAACCATTACCAAGTGTCCTACCATTCCAATGAAGTAAAAAAATTATTCTGAACTGAAACGAGTCGTCAGTAATTCAGTCTCACTTCCTGCTGAACCTGTGTAGGTTTGTGACTAATTAGCATAATGCCCTCCTCTGATCCTGATTGGCTGAGCAGCGTCTCTTAGCCCCGCCCTCAAACACTGAGTTTATCTGAGACAGCGGCTGTGTCCGAAATCTCCACTCAAACCACTACTCCCTACCTCCTATGTAGGGGGTAGGGAGTAGAGCACTATATAGTGAGCTCACCAGCATAATAGAAACACCACTTTCGGACACTACTCGATCGTCTCTCGGCGCCGTTGATTACGTCATTGCTGTCGCCCGTCCGTCTTTTTTACAATCAGCGCAATGCATGATGGTATGTAGGGCTTGGGTAAGTGACCATCGGTTGTACACTACTTTTCAAAATGCATTCTGGGATACATTGAGTGGACTATATAGGGTATAATAATAATCACTATACATTCGGACAGCACTACAAAATGGCGAGCTCACCATATAGTTCACTATATAGTGAGTAGTGGGAGATTTCGGACACAGCATGAGTTTGGTTTGTGTTGTTCGTGTCGTGAAGACGCTTTTTTGATGAGACTGATAAGGTAAAACCATGGACTGTAAAAAAGAATGGACGTAGTGTCCGTGACGTCACCCGTAGGTTTCTGAAGAGCGTTTTTGAAGCCTAAAGTGGGCGGGGCCGGCCGTCGCCATCTTGGCAGCGCGTCACCTCTCATCACTCCCGGATAAAATAAAATGGGCAAAGAGGCGGGACGTGGGTGGAGCTGAGGTGCTAATGCTAATGCTACTGGCCTCGCGCTAATGTGACAGCTAATTGAAGAAGTAAATCCAATAATGAAACTTCATGTTTTTGCCCTTTGAAATACTATAATAGTTTAAAGACATTACTAAAAGTGAGACTGTGTATCGTGATGCATTATTATTCTGCTAGTTAAA
>JAULUF010000042.1:580000-585000 GCA_031834385.1 Semotilus atromaculatus | reverse complement strand
CAAGATCTGCTTATCTGTGTGTGTGTGTGTGTGTGTGTGTGTCTGTCTGTGTGTGTGTATGTGTTTCTGTCTGTGTGTGTGTGTGTGTGTGTGTGAGTGTGTGTGAGTGTGTGTGTCTGTGTGTGTGCGTGTGAGTGTGTGTGTGTGTGTGTGTGTGTGTGAGAGAGTGTGTGAGCTGGTGGAGCTTGTCTATATGTGTAATTATCAGTGTGTGTGTGAAGGATGATTTCAGCTTGTCAGATGTGAGCTGACGGATGTTTCACACATGATGTGTTCTTGCTCTTCTCTCAGCATTCGCAGGATGATAATTATAGTGCTTTATGATATCATATCATTATCACGCTCTTCCTCTCATCTGCCGCTTCCCATTCACACTCTGTCACCGTGATCACATGACCTCGTCACATGACCTCACCACATGACCTCGTCACATGACCTCATCACATGACCTCATCACACGACAAGTGCAAGTGACTTTTGAATATTTATTACAAAATTCGTACATATTGTACCTTTAAATGAGAACACACACAAAAACGATATATATATATCAAACCACAAACCACTATTGTTATTCAATTTGTTATTCTTACACAACAACATTATGGAAGAAGCTGGATGATCATTTTGCACGTCCAACAAATTATGCTAAATATATTTTTATTGCATTATGATACTGTATGCTCAGCTATAAATTCAGATTTTCTATAGTTCAGGATTTTATACACGGTCATGGTGTACATTCATGTACACGTTTTAGCATCGAGGTCTTATTATTTGTGGGGGTGATGCTGTAATGCAGGAGACATTCAAGTCAAGTGTGTTGCATTGTGGGATACAGTATCAGTAAAATAATGCCAAATGTTTTTGAAACCCCCAAAAATGTGTTGAATTGTACTAATTGAAATAATATGCATTGCATTAACTGTGCTTGAATTTTAAATATTCAAAACATTTCACACACATTTTCATTGTTAAAAATTGAAGAATCCATATTCACCTTTCAGATTTCACTTCCAAAATGTTTATTCTGTGTGAATTTGATCCACTGGATTTGTAAAGCAAAATAAAATGGACAGAAAATTGCCTGTCGAATATTATAGGTTGTAGTTTTAAACAGAATAAACATTTTGGAAGTGAAATCTGAAATCTGAAATGTGAATATGGATTATTCAATTTTTAATAATGAAAATGTGTGTGGTTAATGCAATGCATATTTTTTTCAATCAGTGCAATTCAACAGGCTTTATTGTTTCAAAAACATTATTGTACTTCCATAGTGTGTTCTCTGTAGATGTGTTTCTGAGGTGTGTGTGTGTGTGTGTGTCTTCATCAGCTGACTCTGATGGCCAACCTCTCTGTGGCGAGTCTGTGGTCCCTGAGACTCCCTGCTTATGAACCGGTTCACCACATCATGACCTTTGACCCCAGCGACAGCAACTACCTGTACGTCATGACCACACACCACGTGAGTAAACGAGCTTTAAACACACATCATACTTTAGACTCGAGGACCTGATACACTCCTCGAAGAGGGCGGAGCCTCAGAGCCACACCCACCTATTACATCATCACCACACAAGCCGGACTGGACACTGCGCGAGAGAGAGACCGAGTGAGTCTGTCTGCGCGTGTGTCAGCCGCGAGCGACAGAGCGCAAGAGAGACCGAGTGTGCGACACAGTGCACGAAAGAGACCGAGTGTGTCAGCGCGCGAGCGACAGTGAGTGTCCGAGCATTAGTAAATTGTTACATAGTAATATATAATTATTATATAAGAGGCATGGAAGTTCGATAAATGGACAACAATATAAATAAAAAACAACAATTAAATTCTTACCACTGAATTAGCAGACTGTGATTTGAGTAGAAGATGAAAACACTTTCTTGTCTGTCCCAATACCACTACAAGGGAAATATTTTTTCCAAAATTTGCAGCACTGTATTTTTCATTCTTAACTCTAAATGACTGAATGAGAAACTTCACTATATCCTCGGAAAGGATGAGCTGCAAAACATGCCTACCTTACACACCATATGAGGTGGTCAATCATATTGTATTTATATGTCATATACATTATATTTATAATTAATATTAGGATAGACTAGAGCTATTATCTTCTGTTATAATTATTATTATTGATAATTATTACCTATTATCTGACAGCACGAAACTTGTCTTTTGTGTGCATGTGCTTGTCAAATGTCAAACATTTTGTTAAAGATAACACATTTGACCAAAAAAAAAAAAGTTTGTGAGTGTCTGCATCTGTGAGTGTGTGCGTCTGTGAGTGTGTGCGTCTGTGAGTGTCTGCATCTGTGAGTGTCTGCATCTGTGAGTGTGTGCATCTGTGAGTGTGTGCGTCTGTGAGTGTCTGCATCTGTGAGTGTGTGCGTCTGTGAGTGTGTGCGTCTGTGAGTGTCTGCATCTGTGAGTGTCTGCATCTGTGAGTGTGTACGTCTGTGAGTGTGTGCGTCTGTGAGTGTGTGCGTCTGTGAGTGTCTGCATCTGTGAGTGTCTGCATCTGTGAGTGTGTGCGTCTGTGAGTGTGTACGTCTGTGAGTGTGTGCGTCTGTGAGTGTGTGCGTCTGTGAGTGTCTGCATCTGTGAGTGTCTGCATCTGTGAGTGTGTGCGTCTGTGAGTGTGTGCGTCTGTGAGTGTGTGCGTCTGTGAGTGTGTGCGTCTGTGAGTGTGCGTCTGTGAGTGTGTGCGTCTGTGAGTGTGTGCGTCTGTGAGTGTGTGCGTCTGTGAGTGTCTGCATCTGTGAGTGTCTGCATCTGTGAGTGTGTGCGTCTGTGAGTGTGTGCGTCTGTGAGTGTGTGCGTCTGTGAGTGTGTGCGTCTGTGAGTGTGTGCGTCTGTGAGTGTGTGCGTCTGTGAGCGTCTGTGAGTGTGTGCGTCTGTGAGTGTGTGCGTCTGTGAGTGTCTGCGTCTGTGAGTGTGTGCGTCTGTGAGTGTGTGCGTCTGTGAGTGTGTGCGTCTGTGAGTGTGTGCGTCTGTGAGTGTGTGCGTCTGTGAGTGTGCGTCTGTGAGTGTCTGCATCTGTGAGTGTGTGCGTCTGTGAGTGTGTGCGTCTGTGAGTGTGTGCGTCTGTGAGTGTGCGTCTGAATGTGTGCGTCTGTGAGTGTCTGCATCTGTGAGTGTGTGCGTCTGTGAGTGTCTGCATCTGTGAGTGTCTGCATCTGTGAGTGTGTGCGTCTGTGAGTGTGTGCGTCTGTGAGTGTGTGCGTCTGTGAGTGTGCGTCTGTGAGTGTGTGCGTCTGTGAGTGTGTGCGTCTGTGAGTGTCTGCGTCTGTGAGTGTGTGCGTCTGTGAGTGTGTGCGTCTGTGAGTGTGCGTCTGTGAGCATGTGCATCTGTGAGTGTGTGCGTCTGTGAGTGTGTGCGTCTGTGAGTGTGTGCGTCTGTGAGTGTGCGTCTGAATGTGTGCGTCTGTAAGTGTGTGCGTCTGTGAGTGTGTGCGTCTGTGAGTGTCTGCATATGTGAGTGTCTACATCTGTGAGTGTGTGCGTCTGTGAGTGTGTGCGTCTGTGAGTGTGTGCGTCTGAGTGTGTGCGTCTGTAAGTGTGTGCGTCTGTGAGTGTGTGCGTCTGTGAGTGTCTGCATCTGTGAGTGTCTGCATCTGTGAGTGTGTGCGTCTGTGAGTGTGTGCGCCTGTGAGTGTGTGCGTCTGTGAGTGTGTGCGTCTGTGAGTGTGAGTCTTGAGAGTCTGTGAGCATGTGCGTCTGTGAGTGTCTGCATCTGTGAGTGTCTGCATCTGTGAGTGTGTGCATCTGTGAGTGTGTGCATCTGTGAGTGTGTGCGTCTGTGAGTGTCTGCATCTGTGAGTGTGTGCGTCTGTGAGTGTGTGCGTCTGTGAGTGTCTGTGAGTGTGTGCGTCTGTGAGTGTGAGTCTTGAGAGTCTGTGAGCATGTGCGTCTGTGAGTGTCTGCATCTGTGAGTGTGTGCGTCTGTGAGTGTGTGCGTCTGTGAGTGTCTGCATCTGTGAGTGTGTGCGTCTGTGAGTGTGTGCGTCTGTGAGTGTCTGCGTCTGTGAGTGTGTGCGTCTGTGAGTGTCTGCATCTGTGAGTGTGTGCGTCTGTGAGTGTGTGCGTCTGTGAGTGTCTGCATCTGTGAGTGTGTGCGTCTGTGAGTGTGTGCGTCTGTGAGTGTCTGCATCTGTGAGTGTGTGCGTCTGTGAGTGTGTGCGTCTGTGAGTGTCTGCATCTGTGAGTGTGTGCGTCTGTGAGTGTCTGCATCTGTGAGTGTGTGCGTCTGTGAGTGTCTGCATCTGTGAGTGTCTGCATCTGTGAGTGTGTGCGTCTGTGAGTGTGTGCGTCTGTGAGTGTCTGCATCTGTGAGTGTGTGCGTCTGTGAGTGTGTGCGTCTGTGAGTGTGTGAGTGTGTGCGTCTGTGAGTGTGTGCGTCTGTGAGTGTCTGCATCTGTGAGTGTCTGCATCTGTGAGTGTGTGCGTCTGTGAGTGTGTGCGTCTGTGAGTGTGTGCGTCTGTGAGTGTGAGTCTTGAGAGTCTGTGAGCATGTGCATCTGTGAGTGTGTGCATCTGTGAGTGTGTGCGTCTGTGAGTGTGTGCGTCTGTGAGTGTGAGTCTTGAGAGTCTGTGAGCATGTGCATCTGTGAGTGTGTGCATCTGTGAGTGTGTGCGTCTGTGAGTGTGTGCGTCTGTGAGTGTGTGCGTCTGTGAGTGTGAGTGTGTGTGTGTCTGTGAGTGTGTGTGTCTGTGAGTGTGTGCGTCTGTGAGTGTGTGCGTCTGTGAGTGTGTGCGTCTGTGAGTGTCTGCATCTGTGAGTGTGTGCGTCTGTGAGTGTGTGCGTCTGTGAGTGTGTGCGTCTGTGAGCGTGTGCGTCTGTGAGTGTGTGCGTCTGTGAGTGTGTGCGTCTGTGAGTGTCTGCATCTGTGAGCGTGTGCGTCTGTGAGTGTGAGTCTTGAGAGTCTGTGAGTGTGAGTGTGTGTGTGTCTGTGAGTGTCTGCATCTGTGAGCGTGTGCGTCTGTGAGTGTGAGTC
>JAULUF010000042.1:497500-572500 GCA_031834385.1 Semotilus atromaculatus | reverse complement strand
GCACAGAGGCACCGTGGCACAGAGGCACCGAGGCACCGAGGCACAGAGGCACAGAGGCACCGAGGCACAGAGGCACCGTGGCACAGAGGCACAGAGGCACCGTGGCACAGAGGCACCGTGGCACAGAGGCACCGTGGCACAGTGGCACAGAGGCACAGAGGGTGGCGGGGTTGGCAGAATGGCCTACTGAGGGCCCTGGGATGGAGCAGGCACCGTGTATAGAGGGGGACACCGCTCCACTCCGGAGGGGGCTGCCCTCAGAAGTCTGACGCCATGAGTGTCAGGACCTCTTCTTTGCCAAAACCTTGTCTTTGAGCAGAACATTCCACTGTCTTAAATATGGGCCTATATGGGCTTCTGTTTTAATGAATTATGGTGATGGTGATGATGATGGAGATGATGGTGATAATGTTGATGATGATGATGATGATGGTGATGATGATGATGATGATGATGATGATGATGGTGATGATGATGATGATGGTGGTGGTGATGATGGTGATGATGATGGTGATGATGATGATGATGATGGTGGTGGTGATGATGGTGATGATGATGATGATGGTGATGGTGATGATGGTGATGATGGTGATGATGATGGTGATGATGATGATGATGGTGATGATGATGATGATGGTGATGATGGTGGTGGTGATGATGGTGATGATGATGATGATGATGGTGATGATGGTGGTGGTGATGATGGTGATGATGATGATGATGGTGGTGGTGATGATGATGATGATGGTGATGATGATGATGATGTGATGGTGATGGTGATGATGATGATGATGGTGATGATGATGGTGATGATGATGGTGATGATGATGATGATGGTGATGATGATGATGGTGATAGTGATGATGGTGATGATGATGATGATGGTGGTGGTGATGATGGTGATGATGATGATGATGGTGATGATGATGGTGATGGTGATGATGATGACGATGATGATGATGGTGGTGATGATGATGATGATTATGATGACGATGGTGGTGATGATGGTGATGATGATGATGATGATGATGATGATGATGATGATGTGCTGCAGGTGTTCGGTGCAGAAGAACTGCTCCAGTGGGACTCTGAGCCGCTCCTGGATCAGCAGCGCTGACGGTGTCCAGCAGTGTCCATCCATGACCATCACTCCATCAGAGATCAGTTACTCTGCACACATGAGGGTAACACACACACACACACCCCTGGTTTATAATAATTAGACACGAAATATTGATCTGAGTCTAAATATTTTATTAGCTCTTTAAACACAAAGCGGAGAGAGCAGTGTCAGCGGCGAGTTTAAACTAGATATTTAAGAGATACGTATACAGTCATACCACAAATAATTATGGGGATCAGAGATATTGATTTCAGATGAAACCGTTTTAAAATCGTACCTGTTTGTATCTTATAATCCAACAGTGTACAAAACAATAGTCACAAAATGGCGGCATCTGCGTTTGAATGAAATGAGAGAGACAGAGTCTGCAATACTGGATGGCATAATTAAATAATTGTACACAAAATATTGATTTGACTGAGTTATAATATTTTATTAGATCACCAAATGCAAAACTTCCACGAATCGTTCCTAGCGAGCGTATATCGCTGCTGACTTCAGTGACCCGGATGAGCCTGTGTTTCTGTGTTCTGCTGTTATCGAGGAATAATATACCGCTGGATGTGTGATTGACCAATCAGAATCAAGTATTCTACAGAGCCGTGTAATATATATATATATACAGATAGTGATGTGTATACAATGATAAATGTAAGCTTTGGAAACTGAAATTTAACTAATTAATCATGGTGCTTTCTTTGATTCATCATTTTTAATTGCATTTAACATTAAATCATTCATTTGATTTGTAATCACATGAATGCAGAATCAGCAAAAAGGAAGTATTTATTGAATAATGTTTGTTTAATGGCATATTCTCTCACAGATGAAAATATCGACTCATTACAGCCAATCAACAATATGGTTGAGCCTTTTATAACATTTAATAAGTAATCTGCAAATAATCGAATTATCATTCATCACAACAAATACAGAAACTTTCATTTAAATAATCATACAGCAACTGTTCAATATAATCATTATTATAAATATATGTTTTTCTTTAATTATGAGAAATAACTCCAGATGTTTCTGTCACCACGGTTTCGTCTGAACGAGAGAGTCTGTTCATCACTGTTTCTCTTCAAAGCTTAATCTATGCATTCATTTGCATGATAAAAAGTAAAATAATTACCTCTCTTTTTTTTTGCATGTTTGTGGAATAAACTGATTTGCATAATTCCTTGCCAGTGAAACAACAGCTTCATACACTGAACACAACACACATTTCAATCTTCAGTTTGCTGTTTTAAGATGAGATTAATATTTGCACAAACAAACATTTTAAGCGTATATTTGGCTCAGATTGTGTTTTTCCCACATAAATACTGGGAATCTCTGGAAGATCTCCTGAAGGAGCTTCTATCCTGATGAATCTCTCAGCTGATGATGATTCAGGCCAGAGGAATTGAGTCTTCAGCCCAAACAGGAAACAGGAAACAGGAAACAGGCACCATGTCAGGAAGTCCACAATCCTGACAACAATAGACTCAATGTGGCGTGTGATGATGGAGAGAGGAGTGTGTGAAGAGAGAGCCTCAGTTTCTAAAGCTTCAGATTGAGATATGATCGCTGTGTGTGTGTGTGTGTGTGTGTGTGTGTGTGTATGCGTGTGTTTGTGTGTGTGTGTGTGTGTGTGTGTGTCTCACTCAGAGACTCAGAGGAGGAGGAAAATTAAGTCTGTCGGCTTGAGTGAAGAAACTTGTACTATTGGAGGAATTTCATGAAAAATGCTCTTGGTCATATTTCACCCTCAAACACAGAAACGCATAAACACAATGAAACCAAATCATGTCTTTGTTTGTGTGTGTGTGTGTGTGTGTGTTTGTTTGTTTGTGAGCGTGTGTGTGTGTGTGTGTGTGTGTGTATACCTGTGTGTGTGTGTGTCTGTGTGTGTGTGTGTGTGTGTGTGTGTGTGTCTGTGTCTGTGTATGTGTGTGTGTGTGTGTGTGTGTGTGTTTGTGAGCGTGTGTGTGTGTGTGTGTGTGTGTATCAAGCTCTCATAATTAACTCCCTCCCCAGCTCCACCTGTCTCAGTCAGGATTACCCTCCGCCCTCCCCAGCTCCACCTCTCTCAGTCAGGATTACCCTCCTCCCTCCCCAGCTCCACCTCTCTCAGTCAGGATTACCCTCCTCCCTCCCCAGCTCCACCTCTCTCAGTCAGGATTACCCTCCTCCCTCCCCAGCTCCACCTGTCTCAGTCAGGATTACCCTCCTCCCTCCCCAGCTCCACCTGTCTCAGTCAGGATTACCCTCCTCCCTCCCCAGCTCCACCTGTCTCAGTCAGGATCGGCATTCTGATTCCCCTCTGAATCAGACTAAATTCTCGAATTATATTGTACATTATATTATTGACTTTAATGATATCTGCAATACATTCATGTTGGTTATGTTCTGTTTTCCCTGAGGGGGTTATTGCTGCCCTCCTGCTCTTATCCATGCTAGGCTGAGTTCTTTACCAGAACAGAACCAGATTGCCAATCCAAACTGTATACTAACTGTCAATCGTCTTCTGGTCCTGACAGAAGTATGTTTCTCTCAGGACGTGGGGGTCCTGATCGTGTGTTTGTGTGTGTGTGTGTGTGTGTGTGTGTGTTTCTCAGGACGTGGGGATCCTGATCGACGGCAGTGTCCCGGATCTGCAGGGTCTGAGGGTGGAGTGTGGTTTCGGAGTGGGAATCTCCACTAATGCCACAGTGCATCTGGACTTCGGCACGACTAAGATCCAGACGTGTCCTCTGCCTCCGCCTCACATGTATCCCACAATCCCCTTGGGCAAAGGTGCTCACACAAACACAGCTTCAGTAAACATATGCAGTAAATCCTTTTAGACCTTTGGCGAATAATTCCAGCATAAGTTTGTTTTTTATTATTGTTCACTCAATGTACTGAGAACTGTTTCAAGTTTGGATTATAATGTTTAGTTTAGAGTTATAATGCAGCTGAATGTGTCTCTGTTCAGATCACATCACTGTCCCCGTGGCCATCAAGGTTAATGGTGTTCCTGTGGTTTCTGGAAGTTTCATCATTTACGAGTGTGAACGAATGGGAGAAATCCACTTTAAAACTGCGTGAGTAAACACACACACACACACACACACACACACACACACACACATATATATATATATGATATATATCACGCTTCTCTGTCTTACAATCTGATAAACGAGTCTTGGTTTGGCATTTGCCAGGAGAACGGTACTTGCCTGACTGCATTGTGCCGAGTGTAAAGTTTGGTGGAGGTGGGGTTATGGTGTGGGGTTGTTTGGTGGAGGAGGATTATGGTGTGGGGTTGTTTGGTGGAGGGGGGGTTATGGTGTGGGGTTGTTTGGTGGAGGAGGATTATGGTGTGGGGTTGTTTGGCGGAGGGGGGGTTATGGTGTGGGGTTGTTTGGTGGAGGGGGGATTATGGCGTGGGGTTGTTTGGTGGAGGGGGGGTTATGGTGCAGGGTTGTTTGACGGAGGGGGGGTTATGGTGCAGGGTTGTTTGACGGAGGGGGGGTTATGGTATGGGAGTGTTTGGTGGAGGGGGGTTATGGTGTGGGAGTGTTTGGTGGAGGGGGGTTATGGTGTGGGAGTGTTTGGTGGAGGGAGGGTTATGGTGTGGGAGTGTTTGGTGGAGGGGGGGTTATGGTGTGGGAGTGTTTGGTGGAGGGGGGTTATGGTATGGGAGTGTTTGGTGGAGGGGGGTTATGGTGTGGGAGTGTTTGGTGGAGGGGGGTTATGGTGTGGGAGTGTTTGGTGGAGGGGGGGTTATGGTGTGGGAGTGTTTGGTGGAGGGAGGGTTATGGTGTGGGAGTGTTTGGTGGAGGGGGGGTTATGGTGTGGGAGTGTTTGGTGGAGGGAGGGTTATGGTGTGGGGGGTTATGGTGTGGGAGTGTTTGGTGGAGGGGGGGTTATGGTGTGGGAGTGTTTGGTGGAGGGGGGTTATGGTGTGGGAGTGTTTGGTGGAGGGAGGGTTATGGTGTGGGAGTGTTTGGTGGAGGGGGGGTTATGGTGTGGGGGGTTATGGTGTGGGAGTGTTTGGTGGAGGGAGGGTTATGGTGTGGGAGTGTTTGGTGGAGGGGGGGTTATGGTGTGGGAGTGTTTGGTGGAGGGAGGGTTATGGTGTGGGAGTGTTTGGTGGAGGGGGGTTATGGTGTGGGAGTGTTTGGTGGAGGGGGGGTTATGGTGTGGGAGTGTTTGGTGGAGGGGGGTTATGGTGTGGGAGTGTTTGGTGGAGGGGGGTTATGGTGTGGGAGTGTTTGGTGGAGGGGGGGTTATGGTGTGGGAGTGTTTGACGGAGGGGGGGTTATGATGTGGGAGTGTTTGGTGGAGGGGGGTTATGGTATGGGAGTGTTTGGTGGAGGGGGGGTTATGGTGCAGGGTTGTTTGACGGAGGGGGGGTTATGGCGTGGGAGTGTTTGGTGGGGGGTTATGAGTTGAAGCTGTTATAGCTGCAGAGGGTGGAGCAGCTCTATATTAAACCCTACAGATCAGGAATAATAATAAGAATAATAATAATTTGTTACATTTATATAGTGCTTTTCTGGGTTCTCAAAGCGCTTCACATATGGAAGAGGGGAATCATCCACCTGGATGATGCGACGGCGGCCATATTGCCCCAGAATGCCCACCACACACCAGCTTACTGGTGGAGAGGAGACAGTGATGAAGCCGATCAGTAAATGGGGATGATGAGGAGGCCATGATGGACAGAGGCCAATGGTTGGCCAGGACACAGGGTTACACCCCTACTCTTTTTCGAAAGACATCCTGGGATTTTTAATGAGCACATAGAGTCAGGACCTCGGTGTAATGTCTCATCCGAAGGATGCTGCTCTTTGACAGTATAGTGTCCCCGTCACTACACTGGGGCGTTAGGACCCACACAGACCCCAGGGTGAGCGCCCCCTGCTGGCCTCACTAACACCTCTTCCAGCAGCAACCTGGTTTTCCCAGGAGTTTTCCCATCCAGACACTAACCAGCTTCAGGATCAGCTTCAGTGGGACCAGTCTTGGGCTACAGGGTGATATGGCTGCTGGATGGGATGTCATGGGATGTCATTAGAGTTCCTGTGCATATATACATTTCCACAGCCACATTTCTGCTGTAATATTTCATTCAGCACAGTCTTCAACAGTGACTTAATATGTAAAACCCAGTTTGTAAGTGTTGATCTGCTGCATGACTGTCAGGTACGTGTGAGTTCATCTACATCTGCTGTCTGTGAAGGTGATAATAAGCTCCGGGCCGCTGGAGACACTTCACATCTATATCAGTTTAAAATATTCACACCAGTGCACAAGTCTATATATATATTACTTTCTCAAACGGTGTAAGAATATGCAGTCCGTTAAAGTGATAACTGTAAAGTGCAGTTGAAACAAAGAAATAAAAAGGGCTGGATCTGAATGTAGCCGTTGAGAAACAACATAAAACAAAATGGTTAAATCAAGAAAACAAGATTTAAACAAAAAGACTAACTGTTTTGAGCTGTATCAATGATTCGTTTTCTGTCGATTAGTGTATCCAAACAGTTGCTCACCTGTCCAATAAAACATTAGCCCTATCTTGCACCCGGCGCAAATGACTTTGTACACTGACGCATGAATCATTCCTATTTTGCACCCGTGCAAAGCGGGCTTTTCCCTCCACAGACACACGTCGGTAAAGTAGGAAATTAACTTGCACTCCCTGGGCGGGTCGGCGCAAAAAGGAGGCGTGTTTCGGATATGAAATATGACATTTTTAATATTAAAAATATGAACACATGAGGGAAATCATTGTGGTGTCCATGAAGATGTAAAAATTTTAGGCCTAAAGCTTACACATTTACCCACATTTTTTAGGCTAATTGTAGTAATGACGGATCAGACCTGTTTGCCCAATAGTGGCAAGACACATGTCAAGTCAAGTATATTTATATAGCGCTTTTCACAATATAGATTGCATCAAAGCAGCTTCACAGTATCAATCAAAACAACATAACAATGTTCATTTCTTAGTGGAAAAAAACACGTTTGGTAGGGCTGATCAATGGTAGTAATGAGTGGTTAATTAATTTGAATATCCCCAACTGAGCAAGCCAAAGGCAACAGTGGCAAGGAACCGAAAAACTCCATCAAGTGACCTAATGGTGGCCTAAAACTCCATCAAGTGACCTAATGGTGTCCTAAAACTCCATCAGGTGACCCAATGGTGTCCTAAAACTCCATCAGGTGACCCAATGGAGAAAAAAAAAAACCTTGGGAGAACCCAGGCTCAGTCGGGGGCCAGTTCTCCTCTGGCGTTTATGAACTAGAGGCCGGATTTACAGTAACTGTAAGATAAAAATGTATATGAATGTCTCTAAACAGACTTTAAAGCGAACCTGTGAAAAACGCTGATGGCGTTCACATGCGCATTAAGAATTTATTCTATAGTTATGTGCGTTTGAATATACGTGTGCAGGTTTGTAATTCCCTACAAACCATGCCTGAACAAACTACTTGTCTTGTCTATAAATTTGATACAGAATTTTGTTTTATTTGATCACTTCAGGGTCGGTATGCGAAACAAAATTCACAACGCTTTATCTGTAGAGTGGGAAAGGGATCCTCCATAGGGAGAGGCTAGTTGGCACTTCAGCACTGCATTGTCATCGGGTCCAGGCGAAGCTCCTCGTCAGATCTGGATACGGCCTGGATCCGTCAGGCTGCGGGAAAACCTCGGGATAAACAAAGAAACTCAAATTAGCGCAGATGCCATTCTTCTTATGATGTAACGAGTACATCAGGATTTAAGGGACGTGTTCCCAGTTCCGGCTGACCTAATCTATGCAGCCTAACATTGAGTTATAGAAGTCTATAATGTATTATGTGTATGCTAGGGCAAAGAGATGTGTCTTTAATCGAGCTTTGAACTGACAGAGTGTGTCTGCTTCCCGGACAATGGTAGGAAGACTATTCCAAAGTTTTGGTGCTAAATAGGAAAAGGATCTACCGCCAGCAGTCGATTTTGATATTCTAAGTATTATTAACTGGCCGGAATTTGGAGATTGCAATAGACGTGAAGGACTATAATGTGTCAAGAGCTCGCTCAAGAACTGGGGAGCTAAACCATTTAGTGCTTTGTAAGTAATCAACAATATTTTTAAATTCATATGATGTTTAATAGGCAGCCAATGCAGTGTTAACAGAACCGGGCCAATATGGTCATACTTCCTGGTTCTGGTAAGAACTCGAGCTGCTGCGTTTTGATCTAGCTGTAGTTTGTTTATTAAGCGTGCAGGGCAACCACCCAGTAGAGCATTACAATAATCTAGTCTTGATGCAGTGTTGGGCAAGTTTCTTTTAAAAAGTTATTAGTTACAGTTACTAGTTACTTCTTCCAAAAAGTAACTATATTACTTACTCAGTTACAAATTTTAAAAGTAACTAGTTACTTAAGAAAGTAACTATTGCATTACTTTCAAGTAAAATTAAATTTTAAATGCTCAAATGTGACCCCACCTCTACCCCTCTTTAACGGAACTTAAAATACATGTGCATGTTCAATTATTTATGACTATGCGTTATGATGGGTCGTTCGCAATTCATGAGCGTTAGCCGTTAGTGATGATGGGTCGTTCGCGAATGAGCGTTAATGATGATGGATCGACTCGTTCGCGAATGAGCTTTTGATGGGTCGTTCGCGATTCGCGAATGAGCCGGCTCTTTTAGGTGAACGTCGGGAGCTGGCTCGCATATCTGAAGAGCCGACTCTATTTTTACAAATTTAGCCTATAGAATTAAATAATTATGTAATAAAAATTGAAATATTATAGTCAAAGTCATTTAAAGAGCCGTTTGTGAGCCAAAAGAGCCGGCTCTTTTCAGTGAGCTGGGTCAAAAGAGCCGAATGCCCATCACTACTATGCGTGCTTTCGAACACCCGCCCAACTCTACCTCTGATTGGCTTACAATGACATTTTACTCTTCCTTCAGCCAATCGTCAACATTTATGCGCTTGTCTCGTGCTCTGCCTACTAACCAAGGAAGAACAGTAAAAAAAGTATTTGCCTCTCGCTCAGAGATCTAAGTTAGTTGGTCTGATGAAAAAAAAACAGCTTAATCAGTTATAGTAACGCGCCGCATTTTTTGGCAGTAACGGTAATGGCGTTATTAAGATGAGAAGAGTAATCAATTAGATTACTTGTTACTGGAAAAAATAATGCCGTTAGTAACATCACTGTCTTGATGTCATGAACGCATGAACTAATTGTTCCACATTTGTCAATGAGAGCATATGACGTAATTTGGATATATTTTTAAGATGGAAAAATGCGGTTTTACAGATACTAGACACGTGACTTTCAAATGAAAAATTTGGCATCAAAGAGCACACCCAGGTTCCTAACTGACGACGAAGGCTTAACAGAGCAGCCATCAAGTGTTAGACAGTATTCTAGGTTATTACGTGTGGGTGTTTTTTGTCCAATAATTAGAATCTCTGTTTTTTCAGAATTTAGTAGTAGGAAATTACTAGTCATCCAATTTTTTATACCAGCTATGCATTCCGTTAATTTTGTGAATTGGAAAGTTTCGTTAGGTTTTGAAGAAATATACAGCTGAGTATCATCGGCATAACAGTAAAAGCTAATTCCATGTTTCCTAATGATATCTCCTAATGGTAGCATGTACAGAGTGAACAGCAGCGGTCCTAGTACTGAGCCTTGCGGTACGCCATACTGAACTTGTGATCGATAAGACATCTCTTCATTTACTGCTACAAACTGATAACGGTCAGATAAGTATGATTTAAACCATGCTAGCGCAATTCCACTAATGCCAACATAGTTTTCTAGTCTATTTAAAAGAATGTTGTGGTCAATTGTGTCAAATGCAGCACTAAGATCAAGCAACACTAATAGGGAGATACAACCACGATCGGATGATAAAAGCAAATCATTTGTGACTCTAACGAGAGCTGTCTCGGTACTATGGTACGGTCTAAATCCTGACTGAAAATCCCTTGCAGATATAATTTCTTTCAAGAAAGGAACACAGTTGTGAGGATACTGTTTTTTCTAATATCTTTGACAGAAAAGGTAGATTCGAGATCGGCCTGTAAGTGACAAATTTTGTATGATGAAGTTGAATTTTTTTAACAGGCGGTTTTATCATAGCCAGCTTAAAGGTTTTTGGTACGTATCCTAGAGACAGAGACGAAGTAATGATATTAAGAAGAGGATCTATGACATCTGGAAGCATCTCCTTCAGTAGCTTAGTCGGTATCGGGTCTAACATACAAGTTGTCGATTTAGATGAATTAACGAGTTTGCAAAATTCTTCCTCTCCTATAGCAACAAATGAATAATATTTTTCCTCAGGGAGCCTACAATGCATTCCCTGATCCGATACTGTGGTAGACGTTGCATAGTTAAAATTTTGTCCCTGAAATTATCAATCTTATAAGTGAAGAAGTTCATAAAGTCATTACTGCTGTGTTGCTTGGACACTTCTGGGCTTGAAGCTTTCTTTTTCGTTAGTTTATCCACTGTTTCAAATAAATACCTAGGATTATGTTTATTTTCTTCTAATAGGGTTGAAAAATAATCCGTTCTAGCAGCTTTTAAGGCATCTCTGTAAGCAATCGAGCTCTCTTTCCATGAAACCCGAAATACCTCTAGTTTTGTTTTCTTCCATTTGCGCTCCATTTTTCTGGCTGCTCTCTTAAGGGCCTGAGTGTGCTCGTTGTATATGTATATAAGGACATCTGATAAATTAGTTTGTCCATCAAGAACCAGGAAAAAAAAAATCTGAAGGCTGCGAAATCACCTCTGTGAACCGCTCCTGGTGCGGGCCTGGTAAATCCGCCATAATAATAACAATCCGCCATGCAACATGCGCACCTGCTCTTAAAGGGTATGTTGGATGACACTCTGATTGGTTTATTTCACGTTACGCCCAAACCACACCTATGAATAATGAAGCTATTTCAGACCAACCCCTTTTAAACTTGCATCGGGCGCAAGAGTCATTTATCCCGAGTCATAACAGCGCCCAAGACCCGCCCACAGAGTTACTTGCGCTTCGCGCTTGATACTTGCGTTTCAGATCGTTAAAATAGGGCCCAGAATGTATTAAAGCGTCTTTGGTGTTTTCATGGTTTCTACTAAATAAAACCCTGAAATCGAGGGTAACGGATGTATGATGTCATCAATATGCGACGCACAGACACGGACCGTGTCCTGGTTAAAACTGCTAATTTCTCTGGATTTAAACAGTCTTATAATGTAAGTACACAAATCATGCCTTTAGATTCAATAAACTGGAACAGAATAACCGGTAAATCAGATGAGAACAGACAAATTAAATGAACTCCGTCCCCCCCATCATGAGGGTGTGACTATTATCTACAATAACAAAAACGACTCTGACAGAGGAGGACGCTCACCAGACACCGCAGGAGACAGGGTGGAGATAACTAACAGTGGGAGACTCCAGGACCACACAACACAAGCCCACGTGCAGGCGTGGAGGAGCCATGGTGGAGCCCGAGGGCCGAGGTGGGTGGAGCCAGAGGGCAGAGGTGGGAGGAGCCAGAGGGCTGAGGTGGAGCCATGGTGGAGCCCTAGTACATAATGATTTGGAGACAGTGGGCGTATGAACCGCTGTGCCGCTGCTTATATTGATCACGCAGTAAAAACGCCCGAACCCAGTGGTGTGTGTGTGTGTGTGAAGCAGCGCTGGCGGCCGTCGTCCTGCTGCCCTTCACACACACAGAGGAAGCAGGATTACAGGAGGACGGGAAACTCATTTATACGACACTTTATTCCTCAGGAGGAACAGCTCGTTCCACACATCGTTCATTACGCTATTTCTACATCACTGCCCATGCGCAGTCCTTTCAGTCTTGGTTTTCTGTCCGATCTTGGAAAATCAAAAATCTAAATCCTTTGTGGAAGCAAGCAAACACACACACACACACACACACACACACACACACACACACACACACACACACATACACTGAACGAGCCTCACACTATGACGTTACTCACTCCATCTGTCACCCTGCTGAGACTCAAACACACACTCAAGCTTTATCTTATCTTAAACAAACACACACGCTCTCTCTGTGTGTGAGATAGCATCGTAATGATTGCTGGGCTAATTGTGTGTGTGTGTGTGTGTGTGTGTGTGTGTGTGTGTGTGTGTGTGTGTGTGTGTGTGTGTGTGTGTGTGTGTGTGTGAGAGAAAGAGCGTCTCCACCCCCGCAGACACACTTCACTGGTTACACTCACCTTTATTGCTACAGCACTTTATACAACACAGATGTTTCAAACTAACAGACAATAACAGAATTTCTGATGCAAACTTCAAATATGATACAGATTCAAGTTCTGCTGTAAAAAAGACAGTAGTGTTATTATTCATCAATTCAGTTCAGTAACTGTGTAAAGTTCATGAGTTGTGAAACAAAGTTGATCCAGCTCTAAAGCAGGTCTACAGAAGACTATACTCTAATGTTTCACACAGTGGTCTCAGCTGTGTTTGCTCTCTGATCTCACACACACACACACACACACACACACACACACACACACACGCACACACACACACACACACACACACACACACATTGGTCTTCACATTTACTCAAGCTTGTGTTCTCTTTACTCCTCATCCTTCACCACACTAATATAATGCTGAAATACTTTCTTATGGCCACATAAGCGGGAACACAAGTGTGTTTTACTTACAAAACTGATTCATGAGAATATGTAAGTATTGTACATGTCGGCTATTTCGTATAAAGCTCTGTTTCTGACTCTGAGCACATTGGATGAATTCAGAGCAAATCACCACATTGTAAAACACTTATAATTGCTTATGTGTGTGTGTGTGTGTGTGTGTGTGTGTGTGTGTGTGTGTGTGTGTGTGTATGTGTGTGTGTGTCTAGGTGCACTAGCTGTTTGAGTGCTCCATGGCGCTGTTACTGGGACCCGCAGCTCAACTTATGCGTTTCCAGCAAAAACAGTACACAGCGTGTTCTTCTGGAGGTGAGAAACATCACACACACTCACACACACACACACACACACACACGCACTGACTCACACACACACACACACACACTTACACACACACACACACAGACTCACACACACACACACACACACACACACACACAAGAGTGTTTCTCTTTAAATGCACAGCGATTACACAGCAGAAACGCGTTTGCATGTAACCTTAAAATGTGCTTAATGTGTGGTTTTGGTTTCATTCAAGTCAGAAATATAATTTAAAGTTTTATAGTGTACATTTCTCAACGTAAGGCCAAAGAAAACAATATAATGTCTCCTCAGCAATCCCAGGATGCACTGCAACAAGCTGAGTTAAGACAAAACTAAAACATTTAGTCAATATTTCATTGTTTACTTTCTCTATAAGCTTAATGCTTATTGTGATGCACCATATTTTCTGTTATGTACTAAAAATAAAGCAGAAGAAAAAATAAAACCCACCATGATTAGCCTGTATGTTTCTCAAGATAGACTTTGAAAACTGCTGGGAAATATGTGGTTATTTAAGGCACTTGGGGATTTGTTGTCTAACGCTCTGATTTTCCATAAAAACATTCTGAGGGCAGAATATGGTCTGATTGCGCTTGTACAGTCATAAATAACTGATGTTTGCATTTTCACTGTCACCACCCTTCCTCTGGTGTTGACATGATCCTCCTCTCTCTCTCTCCCACACACACACACACACACACACACACAGGAGATTGCTTGCATTCATAGTTCTCTAAACATCGGTCACTGTTGTTTTCTCCCCTCCTGTTTCTCTCCCAGTATTCCCAGTCTTGTCCCAGTATGGAGGCCCGTGACGTTCCTCCACTGGCCACCGGAAGCTCTCATGTTTTCACTCTGGACCTGAAGAACGTAGAACATGTAGGACTCTAGTGTTTTTACACATACATTACCCATAAACACACACACACACACACACACACAAATTGCGTGTGCTGATGTATGAAGTTAGCGTGTTCGTGAGACATGTGTGCAGATGTATGAAGTTAGCGTGTTCGTGGCACGTGTGTGCAGATGTATGAAGTTAGCGTGTTTGTGAGATGTGTGTTCAGATGTATGAAGTTAGCGTGTTCATGAGACGTGTGTTCAGATGTATGAAGTTAGCGTGTTCGTGACACGTGTGTGCAGATGTATGAAGTTAGCGTGTTCATGAGACGTGTGTTCAGATGTATGAAGTTAGCGTGTTCGTGAGATGTGTGTGCAGATGTATGAAGTTAGCGTGTTTGTGAGACGTGTGTTCAGATGTATGAAGTTAGCGTGTTCATGAGACGTGTGTTCAGATGTATGAAGTCAGCGTGTTCATGAGACGTGTGTTCAGATGTATGAAGTCAGCGTGTTCATGAGACGTGTGTGCAGATGTATGAAGTTAGCATGTTCATGAGACGTGTGTGCAGATGTATGAAGTTAGCGTGTTCGTGAGACATGTGTGCAGATGTATGAAGTTAGCGTGTTCATGAGACGTGTGTGCAAACGTATGAAGTTAGCGTGTTTGTGAGACGTGTGTTCAGATGTATGAAGTTAGCGTGTTCATGAGACGTGTGTGCAGATGTATGAAGTTAGCGTGTTCATGAGACGTTCATGTGCAGATGTGTGAAGTTAGCGTGTTCGTGAGTGTGTGTGTGTGTGTGTGTGTGTGTGTGTGTGTGTGCAGTTGTATGAAGTCAGCGTGTTCATGAGACGTGTGTTCAGATGTATGAAGTCAGCGTGGTCATGAGACGTGTGTGCAGATGTATGAAGTTAGCATGTTCATGAGACGTGTGTGCAGATGTATGAAGTTAGCGTGTTCATGAGACGTGTGTGCAAACGTATGAAGTTAGCGTGTTTGTGAGACGTGTGTTCAGATGTATGAAGTTAGCGTGTTCATGAGACGTGTGTGCAGATGTATGAAGTTAGGGTGTTCATGAGACGTTCATGTGCAGATGTGTGAAGTTAGCGTGTTCGTGAGTGTGTGTGTGTGTGCAGTTGTATGAAGTTAGCGTGTTCGTGAGATGTGTGTCCTAATGTATGAAGTTAGCGTGTTTGTAAGACGTTCATGTGCAGATGTATGAAGTTAGCGTGTTTGTGAGATGTGTGCAGACGTATGAAGTTAGCGTGTTCGTGAAACGTCTGTGCAGATGTATGAAGTCAGCATGTTCGTGAGACGTGTGTGCAGACGTATGAAGTTAGCGTGTTTGTGAGTGTGTGCAGATGTATGAAGTTAGCGTGTTTGTGAGACGTTCATGTGCAGATGTGTGAAGTTAGCGTGTTCGTGAGACGTGTGTGCAGATGTATGAAGTTAGCGTGTTCGTGAGACGTTCATGTGCAGATGTGTGAAGTTAGCGTGTTCGTGAGTGTGTGTGTGTGTGCAGTTGTATGAAGTTAGCGTGTTCGTGAGACATGTGTGCAGATGTATGAAGTTAGTGTGTTCGTGAGACGTGTGTGCAGATGTATGAAGTCAGCGTGTTCATGAGACGTGTGTTCAGATGTATGAAGTCAGCGTGTTCATGAGACGTGTGTGCAGATGTATGAAGTTAGCATGTTCATGAGACGTGTGTGCAGATGTATGAAGTTAGCGTGTTCGTGAGACATGTGTGCAGATGTATGAAGTTAGCGTGTTCATGAGACGTGTGTGCAAACGTATGAAGTTAACGTGTTTGTGAGACGTGTGTTCAGATGTATGAAGTTAGCGTGTTCATGAGACGTGTGTGCAGATGTATGAAGTTAGGGTGTTCATGAGACGTTCATGTGCAGATGTGTGAAGTTAGCGTGTTCGTGAGTGTGTGTGTGTGTGCAGTTGTATGAAGTTAGCGTGTTCGTGAGATGTGTGTCCTAATGTATGAAGTTAGCGTGTTTGTGAGACGTTCATGTGCAGATGTATGAAGTTAGCGTGTTTGTGAGACGTGTGCAGACATATGAAGTTAGCGTGTTCGTGAAACGTCTGTGCAGATGTATGAAGTCAGCATGTTCGTGAGACGTGTGTGCAGACGTATGAAGTTAGCGTGTTTGTGAGTGTGTGCAGATGTATGAAGTTAGCGTGTTTGTGAGACGTTCATGTGCAGATGTGTGAAGTTAGCGTGTTCGTGAGACGTGTGTGCAGATGTATGAAGTTAGCGTGTTCGTGAGACGTTCATGTGCAGATCTGTGAAGTTAGCGTGTTTGTGAGTGTGTATGTGTGCAGTTGTATGAAGTTAGCATGTTCATGAGACGTTCATGTGCAGATGTGTGAAGTTAGCGTGTTCGTGAGACGTGTGTGTGCAGATGTATGAAGTTAACATGTTCGTGAGTGTGTGTGCAGATGTATGAAGTAAGGTATTGTATGTTATACACAATAAGTCCATTGCATTAAATTATTAATTTAAATGTTAGGACATACATAGTGGTTTAAGACACATCAAAAAAGATTTGGATACTGGCAATATCAGAAGTCTGACTCACTAAACAAAACTGTTTGTGTGTAGTGTGTGTGTCGTTCCTGAGAGCAACTGAGGCCATGAGAGTCACCGGATGTCAGAGACCGTTAGTCATGAGAGAACGTCTCTGTCTTATGGTCTTGTGATGTTGTGTGACCATGACTCTGATGTGATTGGACATGCTGTGGTAGTCATGCTGTGTGTGTGCGTGTGTGTGTGTGTGTGTGTGCAGGGCACTGCGCTGGACTGTGACTTCGGTGAAGGGCAGCTGTACGGTGTGCAGTGGCTGGATGGCTCCTCTGTGAACTGCAGTGGAGTGACCGTAAGTTCATCCAATACACACACTTCCAGCAGCCGTCAGGGAGAGCGGGAACATGTTTGATTCAAATATGTCACAGACAGTGCAAATTCACATTAATATCTAACTCGGACACATTCAATCGATCAACTCAAGTCTGAAGATTACATTTCACGGTCACTTTACCACACTGACACAATTCTGAGAAAAAAGGGAGTCAGAATTACAGGTTATAAACACAAAATTGTACGAATTAAAGTGAGAATTGTAAGTTTTACAAGTTATAAACTCCAAATTGCAAGAAGTAAACTCTTTGTTGCAATTCTCTTTTTTTTTTTTTTTTCTGTGGCAGAAACAACCTTCGTTTCTGTCACTGAAACTCAGAACTCAGAAAGTTTCATATGTTTGTGCAGCTAAAAACTACAAGGTGGAGCCAAATATTCCATCTGAATCTGCGGAGAAGAGGAACCAACACATATATAGACAGTCCAAAACCAATGACAGGTATCAACACACACACACACACACACACACACACACACAAACAACAGATGTTTCACTGGTGTTTTTTAAGGAAGTGTATGAAATCCAGCAGAAGAGTGTGTAGTTATCAGTTGTGCTGAGCATGTGTCTCGTCACCATCAGACTGTCTGTTCACTCACACTGACTCATCAGAGCACACACACACACACACACACACACACACAAGACGCTTTATCTTGGTGTTGATGCTATGGGGAATGCCCACAGCATGACCGGTGTCTGAAACACTTGTAAATAAGACAGTATTCGTTGGCACACGCCAGTCTGTGACGTCACATGTGGAGCGCCCGTGCATGTATAAGTGCACCTGATCTACATGTCATCAACTCTTTGTGTGAAGGAGACGGGCTGCATCTCATTCCCCGTCTCAGGGATCCGGGTTTCATACGCCACCTGAGATGTGTTTCAAACTTTGAAGCTGTTGACGCTATGGGGAACTGATACCAGCCTCACTGAGCTGTGCACAAACATAATGGGCGTAGCATTAAATGACTCTATGGGACTAGGCCGGAGTCAAGAGCTCCTACTCTTCTGAGAGTATCAACGCTTGCCTTCTGAGCCCGACTCCAGTATCTGTTGATGGGTCAGGAGGATTGGTGGTTGAGGGATATTGACACATTATATTGCCAAAAGTTTTGGGACGTCTGCCTTTACATGCACATGAACTTTAATGACATCCCATTCTTAATCCGTAGTGTTTAATATGGAGTTGGCCACCCTTTACAGCAATAACAGCTTCAACTCTTCTGGGAAGGCTTTCCACAAGGTTAAGGAGTGTTGGCTGCTGCTGCTTGGCCATGGAAACCCATTCCATGAAGCTTTACGCACTGTTCTTCAGCTAATCTGAAGCCCACAGAAGTTTGGAGGTCTGCAGCTGTTGACTCTGAAGAAAGTTGGCAACTTCTGCGCACTGTGAGCCTCAGCATGCGCTGACTCGCTCTGATTTTACGTGGCTGAGTTGCTCTTGTTCCAATTGCTTTGTTATAATACCACTAACAGTTGACTGTGGAATATTTAGTCGTGAGGAAATTTCACGAATGGACTAATTGCACAGGAGGAACCGATCACGGTACCATGCTTGAGTTCACTGAGCTCCTGAGAGCGACCCGTTCTTTCAGATGTTTGTAGAAGCCTCTATATGCCTAATGCTTGATTTATACAACGGTGGCCATGGACGTGATTGGAACACCTGAATTCAATGATTTGGAGCTGTTTCCCAATATTTTGGCAATATAGTGTATCTCCTGAATGCCGCCACCTGTGCCTTCGCCTCTCTGAGCCTTCGCCTCTCTGAGCCTTCGCCTCTCTGAGCCTTCGCCTCTCTGACCCTTCGCCTCTCTGAACCTTCGCCTCTCTGAGCCTTCGCCTCTCTGAACCTTCGCCTCTCTGAACCTTCGCCTCTCTGAGCCTTCGCCTCTCTGAACCTTTGCCTCTCTGAACCTTTGCCTCTCTGAACCTTCGCCTCTCTGAGCCTTCGCCTCTCTGAACCTTCGCCTCTCTGAGCCTTCGCCTCTCTGAGCCTTCGCCTCTCTGAGCCTTCGCCTCTCTGAACCTTCGCCTCTCTGAACCTTCGCCTCTCTGAGCCTTCGCCTCTCTGAGCCTTCGCCTCTCTGAACCTTCGCCTCTCTGAGCCTTCGCCTCTCTGAGCCTTCGCCTCTCTGAGCCTTCGCCTCTCTGAGCCTTCGCCTCTCTGAGCCTTCGCCTCTCTGAGCCTTCGCCTCTCTGAGCCTTCGCCTCTCTGAACCTTCGCCTCTCTGAGCCTTCGCCTCTCTGAGCCTTCGCCTCTCTGAACCTTCGCCTCTCTGAGCCTTCGCCTCTCTGAGCCTTCGCCTCTCTGAACCTTCGCCTCTCTGAGCCTTCGCCTCTCTGAACCTTCGCCTCTCTGAACCTTCGCCTCTCTGAGCCTTCGCCTCTCTGAGCCTTCGCCTCTCTGAACCTTCGCCTCTCTGAGCCTTCGCCTCTCTGAACCTTCGCCTCTCTGAGCCTTCGCCTCTCTGAGCCTTCGCCTCTCTGAACCTTCGCCTCTCTGAGCCTTCGCCTCTCTGAACCTTCGCCTCTCTGAGCCTTCGCCTCTCTGAACCTTCGCCTCTCTGAGCCTTCGCCTCTCTGAGCCTTCGCCTCTCTGAGCCTTCGCCTCTCTGAACCTTCGCCTCTCTGAGCCTTCGCCTCTCTGAGCCTTCGCCTCTCTGAGCCTTCCCACAACCATCGGGTCGGACGGTTCTCATCGAGTAACCGTTCCATTCCGTGCGATCCGGGACTGCTAGCACTTCACGGATTCCACCAGCACGGTTCGGCACGGTTAGCTAACCGCGCAGAGAATTCAGGGCAGAGAACGGGTTGTAATCGTGTTGTGCCGTACCAGGCTGAAGTGGAAACACAACTGGAACCGTTCCTTACCACTCTAAGAACCGTTCGGCCGACGGTGGAAAAGTGGCTAAAGAGTTCAGAGGGTGAAATCGGAGTATCAAGAAGGAAAGTTTTCTCCCTATCTTTAATTTCCGAGAGATTCAACCATAGATGCCTCTCCGTAACCACCATAGCCGCCAATGAACGATCGATAGCTACAGCCGACTGTTTGGCGATTCAGCGACCGCTTCAGGAGATGATCCTGCCCCTGATCCAGAGCTCTCCGCAGGTCAGCCTCATACGTCCGCAAAACAGCTTCTGTAACACCGTCTGTAACGGCTTGTAATGGCTAAACCGGACCCTTCAAAGGGGATGGCTCTCTCTGAGAGAGATAGCTAGCCAGCGTCTCTTCTACTGGGGCATCTTCACAGCTACACGCGCACAATCCCTCCACAGTCTCGCAATTCGAATGTGGGAAAGGAAAGATGCTGGCTGAATGTCTAACTTCATACAACTGATCCAGAAGGCTCATGGGGGCCGATCATGGCTCGCCAGAAATCGCTCGAGTTTACTGCGAGTGACTTCCAGTTTCTCATGAGACTAGGTTAACATAAACCTGGCTGTGGTCAAGTCAAGTCAAGTCAAGTCACCTTTATTTATATAGCGCTTTTTACAATTCAAATTGTTTCAAAGCAGCTTTACAGAGATAACAGAAAAACAATGTTGTAATAGTATTGTTAAATTCAAAATTAAATGTTAAATGTCCCCAACTAAGCAAGCCAAAAGCCAATGGCAACAAAGGCGAAGAGAGGCGAAAAAGGCAACAGTGGCAAGGAACCAAAACTCCATCAGGTGACAGAATGGAGAAAAAAACCTTGGGAGAACCCAGGCTCAGTCAGGGGGCCAGTCCTCCTTTGGCCAACAAACGAACAGTGTATGATTATGAGTTAGGCAGCATAACGTCAGGAGTCAGATGTGATCAGAACTTTCATGATATTTATCCAGTTCATCTGGTTGGGTTGGGTCATCCGGCCGGTGAGGAGATGAGTGTGTTGAGGTGTTCATGGGCCTTCACAGTGTTGATGGGCTGGCTCATCAGGGATGCGTTGTCATCGTGTCCATGTGATGGTCCTTCCTCAGATCTGGATATGGCCTGGATCCGGCGGTTCGCGGTAAACCTCGGGATAAACAGAGACTAATATTAGCGTAGACGCCATCCTTCTTATGATGTACAAAGTACATCAGGAATTATGGGAAGTGTTCCCGGTTCCGGCTGATCTAAACTATGCAGCCTAACATTGAATTATAGAAATCTATAATGTGTTATGTGTATGCTAAGCCAAAGAGATGTGTTTTTAGTCTAGATTTAAACTGACAGACTGTATCTGCTTCCCGGACTGTGTTAGGAAGATTGTTCCAAAGTTTTGGTGCTAAATAGGAAAAGGATCTACCGCCAGCAGTCGATTTTGATATTCTAGGTATTATCAACTGGCCAGAATTTTGAGATCGCAATAGACGTGAAGGACTATAATGCGTTAAGAGCTCGCTCAAGTACTGGGGAGCTAAACCATTTAGTGCTTTGTAAGTAATCAGCAATATTTTAAAATTTATACGATGTTTAATAGGCAGCCAATGCAGTGTTGACAGAACCGGGCTAATATGGTCATACTTCCTGGTTCTGGTAAGAACTCTAGCGGCTGCGTTTTGAACTAGCTGTAGTTTGTTTATTAAGCGTGCAGGGCAACCACCCAGAAGAGCATTACAATAATCTAGCCTGGATGTCATGAATGCATGAACTAATTGTTCCGCATTTGTCAGTGAGAGCATATGACGTAATTTAGATATATTTTTAAGATGGAAAAATGCGGTTTTACAGATACTAGACACGTGACTTTCAAATGAAAGATTGGTATCAAAGAGCACACCCAGGTTCCTAACCGACGACGAAGACTTAACAGAGCAGCCATCAATTGTTAGACAGTATTCTGGGTTATTACGTGTGGCAGTTTTTTGTCCAATGATTAGAATCTCTGTTTTTTCAGAATTTAGTAATAGGAAATTACTGGTCATCCAATTTTTTATATCAGCTATGCATTCCGTTAATTTTAAGAATTGGTAAGTTTCGTTAGGTTTTGAAGAAATATACAGCTGAGTATCATCAGCATAACAGTGAAAGCTAATTCCATATTTCCTAATGATATCTCCTAATGGCAGCATGTACAGAGTGAACAGCAGCGGTCCTAGTACTGAGCCTTGTGGTACGCCGTACTGAACTTGTGATCGATAAGACATCTCTTCATTTACTGCTACAAACTGAAAACGGTCAGATAAGTATGATTTAAACCATGCTAGTGCAATTCCACTAATGCCAACATAGTTTTCTAGTCTATTTAAAAGAATGTTGTGGTCGATAGTATCAAATGCAGCACTAAGATCAAGTAACACTAACAGAGAGATACAACCACGATCGGATGATAAGAGCAAATCATTTGTGACTTTAATGAGAGCAGTCTCAGTACTATGGTACGGTCTAAATCCGGACTGAAAATCCTCGCAGATATTATTTCTTTCTAAAAAGGAACACAGTTGTGATGATACTGCTTTTTCTAGTATCTTTGACAGAAAAGGCAGATTTG
Organism: Semotilus atromaculatus; assembly: GCA_031834385.1. NCBI lineage: Eukaryota > Metazoa > Chordata > Actinopteri > Cypriniformes > Leuciscidae > Semotilus > Semotilus atromaculatus. Next base: position 550,121 of record JAULUF010000042.1, on the reverse strand, counting down.
AGATTGGCCTGTAATTGACTAATTCTGTAGGATCAAGTTGCGGTTTTTTAACAAGCGGTTTAATCATAGCCAACTTAAAGGTTTTTGGTACGTATCCTAGAGACAAAGATGAATTAATGATATTTAGAAGAGGATCTATGACCTCTGGAAGCATCTCTTTCAGTAGCTTAGTCGGTATAGGGTCTAGCATACAAGTTGTGGATTTAGATGAATTAACAAGTTTGCAAAATTCTTCCTCTCCTATAGCAACAAATGAATCAAAATGTTCCTCACGGAGACTACAATGCACTCCCTGATGCGCTACTGTAGTAGACGGTTGCATAGTTATAATTTTGTCCCTGATATTATAGATCTTATAAGTGAAGAAGTTCATAAAGTCATTACTGCTGTGTTTCTTGGAAACTTCTGGGCTTGAAGCTTTCTTTTTCGTTAGTTTAGCCACTTGTTCAAATAAATACCTAGGATTATGTTTATTTTCTTCTAATAAGGTTGAAAAATAATCCGTTCTAGCATCTTTTAATGCCTCTCTGTAAGCAATCGAGCTCTCCTTCCATGAAATCCGAAATACCTCTAGTTTTGTTTTCTTCCAGTTTCGTTCCATTTTTCTGGCTGCTCTCTTAAGGGCCCGGGTGTGCTCGTTGTACCACGGCGTTGGACTATTTTCTTTAATCTTCTTTAAGCGCAACGGAGCAACTATGTCTAAAGTGCTGGAAAAGAGAGATTTAAACGTTTCTGTTGCAATATCAAGTTCTTCTAAGCTATCCGGGATGCTGAGATTATGAAACTGATTAGGAAGATTATTAATAAAGCCATCTTTAGTGGCAGAAGTGATAGGTCTAACATATTTATAACACGGAGTCGGCTTTGCAGCCTTGGCTAAATGTAATTTACACGAGACTAGATAATGATCTGAGATGTCGTCGCTCTGCTGCAGAATTTCAACGGCATCAACATCTATTCCATGAGATAATATTAGATCTAGAGTATGATTACGACAATGAGTAGGTTCTGACACGTGTTGTCTCACTCCAATTGAGTTTATAATGTCTTTAAATGCCAGTCCCAATGCATCTTTTTCATTATCTACATGTATATTAAAATCACCAACAATTAGGACTTTATCGGCAGCCAATACTAATTTTGATAGAAAGTCAGCAAATTCTTTGATAAAATCTTTATGGTGCCCTGGTGGCCTGTATACAGTAGCCAGCAGAATTTTCAAATGTGATTTATTGTTTACACTATGTATTTTTACATTAAGCACCAACACTTCAAAAGAAGTATATTTAAAACTAGATTTCTTAGTGGTTTTGAAAATATTACTATAAATTACAGCAACACCTCCCCCTTTGCCTTTCGGACGAGGCTCATGTTTATAACAGTAATCTTGCGGAGTGGACTCATTTAAAGTAATGTAATCGTTTGGTTTTAGCCAGGTTTCTGTCAAACACAGCACATCTAGGTTATAGTCTGTAATCTTATCATTAACTATGAGCGCTTTTGAATTAAGGGATCGAATATTCAACAACCCAAGCTTTATCGTTTGCTCATCTGTATTATATCTGTTTTTTATTTGTTGAACATCAATTAAACTTTTAACCTTAGAAAGTTTTGGCAGTTTTTTGGATTTCCAAATTCGGGGAACAGACACAGTCTCTATATGATGATATCTAGGTGAAAGAGGCTCTATGTGATAGGATTTATCTGACCTTGGTGACGTGAGGCCGCTAGCAGACGGTCGGTTAAGCCAGTCTGTCTGCTTCCTGACCTGAGCCCCAGATTGTCATGTTTTATCTCTAAGACTATGAGCCAAATTACTAGAGAGAAGAGCAGCACCATCCCAGGAGGGATGAATACCATCTCTTTTCAACAGGTCAGGTTTGCCCCAAAAACTTTTCCAATTGTCTATGAATTCTATATTATTTTGCGGACACCAATTAGACAACCAGCCATTGAGTGAACACAATCTACTAACTATCTCATCACTCCTTCGAACAGGAAGGGGGCCAGAGCAAATTACAGTGCCTGACATCGTACTTGCCAGTTCAAACACCTCTTTAATATTAATTTTGGTGATCTCCGACTGGCGAAGTCGAACATCATTTGTGCCGACGTGAATAACAATCTTAGAGAATTTACGATTAGCATTAGCCAGCACTTTTAAATTTGCTTTGATGTCAGGCGCTCTGGCTCCCGGCAAACATGTGACTATGGTGGCTGGTGTCTCTATTTTCACGTTCCGTGTAATAGAATCGCCAATTACCAGGGCATAATCAACATAATTCTCAGTGGGTGTTTCACTGAGTGGGGCAAATCGATTTGTTATGGTAATCGGAACAGAAGAGTGGTTTTTTGATCCGCGACTAGAGCGATCTCTCACAGTTACCCATCTGCCTGGCTGCACAGGCAATAACTCAGCCGGAACCGAATCATGTAAATGATTCACTATGCTAGGCGCATCCAAAATAGTATCTAAGGCTCGAGCACACTTACTATCCTCAATTAAAGTTTGGATGCGTGTCTCTAATTCTGAAATCTTCTCCGTCAGCCTGACTGTCTCCTTGCATTTATCACATATAAACCCTATATTGCCGACGGGGAAGGCTATAGTAAACATGTGGCATGAGGTGCAGGTGACAATAACAGGACAAGACATTACTCACCGTGTTTGTTGACTGATTCTTACTCACCTGGGCTTTTTACGAACTCAGAGGCGCGGGCGCGCACGAGAAAAATAAATAAATAAATAACTAAGCGCACGGGCGAAGCGTTAACAGGCTAACGAGATACAAGCGTGTTGTGCTAACAGTAACGGAAGCTAGCGATGTTAGGTTAGTCTGAGATGTTAGGTAAACTATATTAGTAGTATAAACTCTAGAAATGATCGTAAATTTATGGTTCAAAACAGAGAGAAATACGAGGCTTTAGATGGAGCTTACAGCCTCGGAGCAAACACACTCACACACAGCAGGCAGCGAGGCAGACAGGAGCAATCGAATAGCAAGGGGATAAACCGAGCATCAAATGGTGCGGGCCATTACATCCAATAACTCCCCATATACTGGGCTGATGGAAGGAGAGGGCTCAACTGATTCTCTCTCTTTGCCCTCTTCATCCACGTCAAGCTCCTCAGAGCCGCATCAACATGTTCTCCGCTGGACTGGAAGATGCCGAAATACGGGCTTCCCGATCCAGCCTATCACCCAATCCGGTGCAGGAGGACTGAGAAACTTCTCACTTATGGGTACAAACTTGTCCTCATAAATGTCCCCACAGTTTTGACATGAACTTCTATATGAATGTGTAGGAGAAAGTGTAGAAAGGTAGTTTTTTCACCATTTTAATTACCTTTGTCTTGATTAGTCCTGCAGTGTGACATGGGTGAGCTCGTGAACAGCACAGAAGAATTGTGTTCAATGACAAATTACAGCACATCCAGATTGCATTCATTAACAGATGTGACATGAAACCTAATGCTTTATAGCATCAGACATGTTGTTTTAGAGCACACTGGTCATTTCCCATCTCAATAACACTGTTGTTCACTGAGTAGCAACTATGCTGTCGTGTTTTCAGATATTATCAAATGCACAGACTGTAGTTTGATGATGCTGTAATGTGCTCATCACATGTTTTCACAAGGGCTTCAGTGGACAGATATTGAGTGTGTATGTGTGTGTGCGTGTGCGTGCGTGCGTGCGTGCGTGCATGTGTGTGTGTGCAGTGGAGGTGTACAGCTGTGGTGCGGGGGACAGCGACTGCTCCCAGTGTCGGGGTCGTGAGACGCAGGGTCACATGTGTGTGTGGTGCCATAGCGAGTGTCGTCAGCGAGACCAGTGCCAGACCATCACCGCACACTGCCCAGATCCACACATCCAGAAGGTGAGACTGACACAAACACACAACATCACAGACATAGCAAAGACAAATCATAAACGAGATCATGAACAGCAGTGAGGATGGATGGAGATGAAAACCCAGTCAATATTGACTCAGCCTGGTGTTGTTCTGAAGCTGTGACCTCCTTTCATTTTCTGCAAGAAACAAAACATAATTTAATATTTAAGCTAGGAAAGAAGACCATATGGCTCAAGAGCAACGGCAGGTTGAGTAAATAAAGACGGTCTTGAAATGTTTCAGGAGAAACGAAGCCCCACAATGTGTGAATTCTGCTCAAAATATGCCAAAGTCTGAGAGGCAGCTCAATATGAACCCGTGACACATTACTCTCGATATCTGAGTGCACACATCAATGAAACCAAAAACCCCAGCGCTCAAGGACTATAAACTGCTGTCTCATGTGGCACAGGTCACATGGTCAAGTTTAGTCATATTGTTTTCGGTTGGTGAGTTATGTGACCATAAGTTGCCACTATAAACCATTAGTTTTTCATTCTGTTGTTCCATAACCAGCGTGTTGGGATTGGTTTGGGCACAAAGACATAAACAACCATGACTTAATAACGCAATAGTGACTTATGACTTAAAAACGCAATATAATACGCAATAGTGCTTCTGAGCCACATTCCCTGAGCCGAGATCCTGCCGATCCACAGACAGCAGAACAGGGAAGTAATGCGGCGACTGTGCTTGTGTTGCAAGAGTCCTCAGATGTAGAGCAAAGGGTCCGAACTCATCGCCTCCTGCTTTCATTTCACTATCCTTCACTGCAGTCTGAAAGGATCTTCATTTTGTCAGATGTCCTCTGAGTGTTAGTGCCAGCCAGCTGTGACATATCACTTACTCTACGGTGTCTTAGAGTCAAGTGTGGAAGTGGAAAACAAGCTTCCATGAATGACAGAAAACACCTTTCCTGGACAAAACTCACCCAGTAAGACAAGATGCATTTTGAAATTCTTTCCCAAAACTCTCAAAACTTGCTTTTCTATACCTGTATGCAAGCAAATTATGCGACTTTATATTGTCTGGATGAGATGTACATGTTTCTGTTGATGTCTGTGGCTGCAGTGCATGAAGCACAATGGATAAATGCCTTGTAGAAAGAGAAGTCTGTGTGTGAAGCATGATGAATGAGTCTGGTTCAAGCGCTCGGGACAAACCGCCAGTGTCCTAGTTTTGCCTCAAACTTATTTTCTGCATTTAAATATGTTTTAAAACAGCCTGTGATTTCTGTCTTCTATTTCACACGTTCTCTCTGTGTCTCTGTCTCTCACTTCGGGAAGGGGTGTGAATGAAGTCAACAGCAGGTACAATAATGTGAACTGAGACTCATTACACAGTTTCAGTGATAATTATGAGCTCGGGTGTTTACAGGCCTTCAGAGAGCGGCTGTTTTACACGTTTTAAATTTGAGGATGATTCTTTACATATCCTACTTTTGTGGTTTGTGAAATTCAGTCTGGCTCAGATCATCTTCAGACCAAGCTTTATGATAAACCCAATCATTCTCAAACACCGCGTGAAGAATTCGCCACATTGGACATGAGGTTATATCTCTGCAATGCTTTAGTGTACTGAGACCAGTCTTAGTGCATGTCATCACAAGCATGACCTGAGGCTACGTGCAGCGTTTCAGCACAGCGCCCCCTGCTGGTCTGGAGATATTAAACGTTCTGTTTTCAAAAGCCTAACTGTTTGCCAAAAAATCATGAAACTGGTCTCTTTAAATTCAGTGCATCATACGAGTCGAAAAACCCCAACTTTCTCATATCGGCCATTTTGGGCATCGGCCAATTTGAATTTTATCATAAAACGCTGTATTTTATAAACGCATTACCGTATCGTTACAAAACTCTATGTGCCATCATACGTACTCAAATGGTTTCGGTACAGTGCCACCTTGTGGTCAAAATTTTGAATTAAATATCAAAAAATGCGAATAGCTACTGATTATTTTTGCCTATTTTAATGGAATTGGTCTAAATAGATTCCTTGAGTCATACCGTGAACAATGATACCAATAAGGCCATACTAGGTCTAACTAGGTGACCGCCATTTAGCATTTTTTTTGCAAACCTACTTTTCTGAACTCCTTGATCTTTGGTCTGATTTTCCCCAATATCGGCTCAGATCGTCCTCACACATGCCGGCCAAAAGATATTAAAAGTTTTTTGATTGATGAGCCATTCTCTAATGACACATCAACAGAGTTGTTGGCGCAGTGCCAAGCCTGTTCTCTGCGCAAACAGCGCAAACTATTGGTCAAAAGGGATGAGAAATGTAATCATATTACACAACCACACACTCGTCAGAGAGAATGACAGCATTACATGATAGCATGAACCTCTGAGTGTCTAACCCAAACCGTAATGAACATATTTACAATTTAACCATGATAGATTTATGATAACTGAATCAGTAGGATTTCAACACAAACCATGAGATGATCTTCCCACTCATTCTGTGTAAAGCTGTGTGTGAAACTGAGAGTCTGTGGATTGTACATGATGTTAATCTGAATCCCCCCCATCATTCCTCTGTGTGTGTGCATGTGTGTGTGTGTGTGTGCGTGCGTGCGTGTGTGCGTGCGTGCGTGTGCGTGCGTGCGTGCGTGCGTGCGTGCGTGTATGTGTGTGTGTGTGTGTGTGCTGCAGATCGAGCCGCTGACGGGGCCTCTGATGGGTGGGACGCTGCTCACAGTTCAGGGCAGGAATCTGGGACACCGAGCGGATCACGTCAACATCTCTATCGGGGAAGTGCCCTGTTACATACAGCACTACACTGTTTCAGTCAGGTAACCACACACACACACACACACACACACACAGCTTTGTTTTGCTATGCTTGTGAGGACATTCCATAGGCGTAATGGCTTTTATACTGGACAAACTGTATATTCTATCCCCTTACACTGCCACATCCCTAAACCCACACACACACACACACGCACACACATGCACACACACACACACACACACACACACACACACCACTGGGTCACCTGATGGAGTTTTAGGACACCATTGGGTCACCTGATGGAGTTTTTGGACACCATTGGGTCACTTGATGGAGTTTTAGGACACCATTGGGTCACCTGATGGAGTTTTAGGACACCATTGGGTCACCTGATGGAGTTTTTGGACACCATTGGGTCACCTGATGGAGTTTTAGGACACCATTGGGTCACTTGATGGAGTTTTTGGACACATTGGGTCACCTGATGGAGTTTTAGGACACCATTGGGTCACTTGATGGAGTTTTAGGACACCATTGGGTCACTTGATGGAGTTTTAGGACACCATTAGGTCACCTGATGGAGTTTTAGGACACCATTGGGTCACCTGATGGAGTTTTAGGACACCATTGGGTCACTTGATGGAGTTTTAGGACACCATTGGGTCACTTGATGGAGTTTTAGGACACCATTGGGTCACCTGATGGAGTTTTAGGACACCATTGGGTCACCTGATGGAGTTTTTGGACACCACTGGGTCACCTGATGGAGTTTTAGGACACCATTGGGTCACCTGATGGAGTTTTAGGACACCATTGGGTCACCTGATGGAGTTTTTGGACACCATTGGGTCACCTGATGGAGTTTTAGGACACCATTGGGTCACTTGATGGAGTTTTTGGACACCATTAGGTCACTTGATGGAGTTTTAGGACACCATTGGGTCACCTGATGGAGTTTTAGGACACCATTGGGTCACTTGATGGAGTTTTAGGACACCATTGGGTCACTTGATGGAGTTTTAGGACACCATTGGGTCACCTGATGGAGTTTTAGGACACCATTGGGTCACCTGATGGAGTTTTAGGACACCATTGGGTCACCTGATGGAGTTTTAGGACACCATTGGGTCACTTGATGGAGTTTAAGGACACCATTGGGTCACTTGATGGAGTTTTAGGACACCATTGGGTCACCTGATGGAGTTTTAGGACACCATTGGGTCACTTGATGGAGTTTTAGGACACCATTGGGTCACCTGATGGAGTTTTAGGACACCATTGGGTCACCTGATGGAGTTTTTGGACACCATTGGGTCACCTGATGGAGTTTTAGGACACCATTGGGTCACCTGATGGAGTTTTAGGACACCATTGGGTCACTTGATGGAGTTTTAGGACACCATTGGGTCACTTGATGGAGTTTTAGGACACCATTGGGTCACCTGATGGAGTTTTTGGACACCATTGGGTCACCTGATGGAGTTTTTGGACACCATTAGGTCACTTGATGGAGTTTTAGGACACCATTGGGTCACTTGATGGAGTTTTAGGACACCATTGGGTCACTTGATGGAGTTTTAGGACACCATTGGGTCACTTGATGGAGTTTTAGGACACCATTGGGTCACCTGATGGAGTTTTAGGACACCATTGGGTCACTTGATGGAGTTTTAGGACACCATTGGGTCACTTGATGGAGTTTTTGGACACCATTGGGTCACCTGATGGAGTTTTAGGACACCATTGGGTCACTTGATGGAGTTTTAGGACACCATTGGGTCACTTGATGGAGTTTTTGGACACCATTAGGTCACTTGATGGAGTTTTAGGACTTCGTTGGGTCACTTGATGGAGTTTTAGGACACCATTGGGTCACTTGATGGAGTTTTAGGACACCATTGGGTCACTTGATGGAGTTTTAGGACACCATTAGGTCACTTGATGGAGTTTTAGGACACCGTTGGGTCACTTGATGGAGTTTTAGGACACCGTTGGGTCACTTGATGGAGTTTTAGGACACCATTGGGTCACTTGATGGAGTTTTAGGACACCGTTGGGTCACTTGATGGAGTTTTAGGACACCGTTGGGTCACTTGATGGAGTTTTAGGACACCATTGGGTCACTTGATGGAGTTTTAGGACACCATTAGGTCACTTGATGGAGTTTTAGGACACCATTGGGTCACCTGATGGAGTTTTAGGACACCATTGGGTCACTTGATGGAGTTTTTGGACACCATTAGGTCACTTGATGGAGTTTTAGGACACCGTTGGGTCACTTGATGGAGTTTTAGGACACCATTGGGTCACTTGATGGAGTTTTTCGGTTCCTTGCCACTGTTGCCTTTGGCTTGCTCAGTTGGGGATATTCAAATGAATTAACCAATCATTAACACCATTGATCAGCCCTACCAAACGTGGATGTTTTTTTCCACTAAGAAACGAACATAGTTATGTTGTTTTGATTGATACTGTGAAGCTGCTTTGATACAATCTGTATTGTGAAAAGAGCTATATAAATATATTTGACTTGACTTGACTTGACACACGCACGCATGCATGCAAACACAAACACAGTTCCTTTATGGCATGACATAAAATGCTTTAAAAATGTCTTGGTTATGTGAACATTAAGGGCAGTGGCGTGCACAGACCTCCTCAGGGGCGGAGGGACCAAAAAGGGCACTAAAAAAATGTTTTTGTGTTTTTATTCTTTCTTTCCTTGGCATTCTAAGAAAATATGTTGATACAATTAGAATGCATAACACATCAAATGAAAATAGGGAAATTATGATAATATTACTAAATATTATTTACTTTACCAAACCAAACAGTGAGAATTAAAAGGTAATTATGGAAAATTCATTTTTAGTTTTGTTGATGTTGTAAATTTAATGTATGTATTATATGTATGAAAGTTTTAGCTATCATGAATCATTATTACATGGCTTGTTAGAATTCCAATGTAGAATGCGATATATATTCGATATATAATATTTCTTGATAACACACCGTTGCCATGAAGAACAGAGCGTTGCCATGGACGCAGTTCAGAGACGGAACGGACTATTTTCTTTAGCGGAAGCAATACAATCGTTTTTAAATCAATAAACTTCTTTTTAAATCAATATTTTGTGTCAAATTATTGATTTATTTGGTAGGTAGCCATGTAATAAACGGGATAATGTATACCGAGGCGGTTGTTATAGCGATTCCAACCCCTTCAGGCTGATTGAAGATCCCTCCGTCAGGGTCAGGGTCATAATCATAATCATAATCAGCCTGTCGGGTTTGTATTCGCTATAACAACCGCCTCGCTATACATTATCCCTTACGTAACACTTTACAATAAGGTTTCATTAGTTAAATTAATTAACATTACTAATAATGAACTGCACTTCTTCAGCATTTACTAAAACATTAAAATCAAAAGTTGTATTTGTTATCATTAGTTAATGCACTGACTGTGACACTCGCAGTGAAGACTCGCCCGAACTGCTGGTACCGGAGCCGTTACACGTACGAGCCGCTGCAAAGGAAACTCCGCCTACCACTTCTCCGCACATTTTTTTGAATATATAATATTTGTTTGTATTATTATTGTTAGTGGCAAGGGTGTGCAATTGTACTGTTATTTATTATAATATTTATAATAATAATAATTATTATTTACAATTATCAGAAAAGGGCACAATACATTTTGAGACAGAAGGGTTAGGGCTTGAGCCCCCCGCCCCCCCGTGCACGCCACTGACTGAGGGAATTTTTCATTGTATCATTCTTTAATTATTACAGGAACGTTACATTTGAATGTTCTGAAAAAGTAACATTTAAAAATGTTAGACGAATGTCCAACTTAAGCGTTTCAAAAAATACTTTCCAGTAACTTTTATGGGCCGTGTTTTGGGTCAAGGCCCGCCAGCTGATGTCAGGTGTGTGTGTGTGTGTGTGTTTTTGCAGGTTGGTTTGTGAGACTGGTGCATCATGGAAAACGATGAAGGATCAGGTGGCGGTGAGCGTGGCCGGTAACGCAGTGGGATTTTCGAAGGACGAGTTCTCGTTTGTGGTGTGTACAATTCTTCTGTTCTCTGCTCATGTTGTTTCTTCTGTTCTCTGCTCATGTTGTTTCTTCTGTTCTCTGTTCTCTGCTCATGTTGTTTCTTCTGTTCTCTGCTCATGTTGTTTCTTCTGTTCTCTGCTCATGTTGTTTCTTCAGTTCTCTGCTCATGTTGTTTCTTCAGTTCTCTGCTCATGTTGTTTCTTCTGTTCTCTGCTCATGTTGTTTCTTCAGTTCTCTGCTCATGTTGTTTCTTCTGTTCTCTGCTCATGTTGTTTCTTCAGTTCTCTGCTCATGTTGTTTCTTCAGTTCTCTGCTCATGTTGTTTCTTCTGTTCTCTGCTCATGTTGTTTCTTCTGTTCTCTGCTCATGTTGTTTCTTCTGTTCTCTGCTCATGTTGTTTCTTCAGTTCTCTGCTCATGTTGTTTCTTCAGTTCTCTGCTCATGTTGTTTCTTCAGTTCTCTGCTCATGTTGTTTCTTCTGTTCTCTGCTCATGTTGTTTCTTCTGTTCTCTGCTCATGTTGTTTCTTCAGTTCTCTGCTCATGTTGTTTCTTCAGTTCTCTGCTCATGTTGTTTCTTCAGTTCTCTGCTCATGTTGTTTCTTCAGTTCTCTGCTCATGTTGTTTCTTCTGTTCTCTGCTCATGTTGTTTCTTCAGTTCTCTGCTCATGTTGTTTCTTCAGTTCTCTGCTCATGTTGTTTCTTCTGTTCTCTGCTCATGTTGTTTCTTCTGTTCTCTGCTCATGTTGTTTCTTCTGTTCTCTGCTCATGTTGTTTCTTCAGTTCTCTGCTCATGTTGTTTCTTCAGTTCTCTGCTCATGTTGTTTCTTCAGTTCTCTGCTCATGTTGTTTCTTCAGTTCTCTGCTCATGTTGTTTCTTCTGTTCTCTGCTCATGTTGTTTCTTCTGTTCTCTGCTCATGTTGTTTCTTCAGTTCTCTGCTCATGTTGTTTCTTCTGTTCTCTGCTCATGTTGTTTCTTCAGTTCTCTGCTCATGTTGTTTCTTCTGTTCCCCTTCAGGGACTACCGCTGCGTGTAATCGCAGTGGGAACGCCCCCCAGCGTAGCGCGTCTGAATATATGAATGAAATCAGTCAATGGAGAGAATGAGCGTACGGCGAGTGACGTCATCGACCAGGAAGCTATAAATACCCCCTGAGCACACAAGCCGCCAGCTTTTTTACTTCAGCAAGCGCTCTATGTGTGTCTGGAATCTTTCGATTGTGTTTGTCTGTTTTAGTCAGGAGTTTATCACTATATATATATATATTATATATAAAAAAACCAATATGAGCGAGCAGTATAGCTATGTGTGGCTTGTTTGGGAGTGCAGCATGCCCAGTCGGCTCTCGAGGGAGTCGATTATCAGCATTGCGAGCGTTTCCCTTGAGAACTGCGCTCGCGGCGATCGCTCTTCGAGGAGAGTGGTTTGCTGCGAGCTCCCCGAGGCTCGGGTCCCGCTTCTGTTGAGGCAGAGCGGCGGCGCGTGTCTTGGGGCTCGCAGACGGATCTCACTGGCGACGTTGAGACGGGCTCCGCCCTATCTCAGCTATCTCCAGCGAGATCTAGCGCCTCTCACCCGGCTCCGGAAGCACGCGCTGCGGCGGTTACTTCTGCCCGGGTGGAGGCACATATGATGTTGAATTAAGATTATCCAGTTCTGAGGGGCTGGATGTCGTGAGTTTTCAACTAGTAAAAAATTGTCACATTATACTGCAAATGAAGAAGGTTTGATGGTGATAGACAGGAGTCTAGTGATAAAAGTAAACTAGATGATAGTTTTCTGTCTTCATTACCTCAACCTTCTCGCCGGTGCTTACCGTTCTTCCCAGATCTTCATGCTGAGGTTTCAAAGACCTGGGTTAGACCGGTTTCAAGCAGAATAAAAGTACACAATCATTCCAATGCTTATGGTAACATTGTTGGTGCTAATCTGCTGGTTATGTGATGCCGAAGGTGGAGGAGACGCTTGCAGCTATCTCTCTCCAGCTTCATCGCCTAAAAATATATATATATAAAAGAAAAAAAAAAAAAAGTAAGGCACCGGCTCTGCCCTCTAAAACCACTAAAGAATACTTCTGTGTTAGTGGGGAAGGTTTACTCGGCGGCGGGTCATTATGCAGCTGACCTGCTTAAAGATGCGTGTAAAGGGGGGGAATTTTCTGTTGAAATGATTAATGAGCTCAGGCAGTCTGCGGATCTCACTCTCCTGGTCTATGGCAGCTATGGTGGCCACAGAGAGACACTTGTGGCTGAGTCAGACCTCTATGAAGGATAAAGATAAGACTCTCCCTTTAAATGCTTTTCAGAAATTGATTCCCCTTATATTGCGTGTCGCTGGGGCTGTTGAGCTAGCAAAAAGGGCAGTCCCAGTCGCCGAGTACCTCATAGAGAGCGCAGCAAAAACGAAGTATCGCGTCTCGTGCCCCCCCCCGCAGAGAAACTGGAGGGACGAGGCGGGGCGCTCTCCGGCGCGACCTTCTCGCGGTAGGGCTGATCTGAGGACAGTCATTATCGCCAAGAAGGCCGCGTCGAAAAAATCCTGACGTGCTGAACGTCAGGACTCTGAGGGTGGTCCCCATCGTAAAAGACTTGAGTTCACTGCACAAGAACACGGTGCCCTGTCTTTCCCGATGCCCTCAGGGGTCTGCTCTACTAACCCTGCCTTTACAGGGCGTAGAGAGACTCGGCGAGTGATTTCCCGAGGGATGCTCGCCCCCTCCGAGGAGGGTCGTGGAGTGCCCAGACCAGCTGTTCCCTGCCAGTGTGTTACAGGGCGCTGCGTCTGTCACTCGGGATGTTCATCCAGAGGCCAGCCTCGAGAGGCTGGTTCCCTTAGTAGAGTTCCTGGCGGAATGGAAAATTCTCCCCAATGTTTCTCAGTGGGTCCTGAATACTATATAGAACGGGTCTTTCTGAGGTTTCGCTTTCGGGGGCGAAGCGTACCAATATCGAGTTCTTCCGTTCGGCCTAGCACTGTCACCCCGAACATTCACGAAGTGTATGGATGCTGCTATAGCCCCGTTAGGCTGCAGGGCATCCGTATTCTGTATTATATAGACGATTGGTTAATTCTAGCTTAATGGGCTGAGGCTCAACGCCAATAAGAGTGTTCTTTCTCCATTACAGAGAACCACTTTTCTAGGTGTAGTGTGGGATTCGACGACGATGCAGGCACTATTGTCACCTGCTCGTATTGCTTCGATTCTTGCCACAGTAGATCAGGTCAAGCTAGGCCAGTCATCCACTGTAAAACAGTTCCAGAGACTGGTAGGTCTCATGGCACCTGCGTCCAACATGATACCTTTTGGCCTCTTGCACATGAGACCGTTACAGTGGTAGCTCAGAACCAAGGGATTCTCCCTGAGGGGAAATCCCCTTCGCATGATCGTGAGCTCGCGACAGTGTCATCGCGCCCTGATCATGTGGAAAGATCCTTGTTTTCTGTCCCAAGGCCCTGTGTTAGGAGCTCCTTGTCGTCGCTTTATGCTAACGACAGATGCCTCTCTCACGGGTTGGGGGGGCTATCATGAATGGTCGCCCGGCCCAGGGTCCGTGGGAGGACCACCATCGTCTGTGGCACATAAACTGCCTAGAGATGTTGACGGTGTTTCAGGCTCTGAAACACTTCCTCCCAGACCTAAGGGGCCACCATGTTCTTGTCCGGACAGACAACACATTGGTGGTCTCTTATATCAACCATCAGGGGGTTCTGCGTTCTCGCCCACTTTACAACTGGCACGTCAGATCCTTCTATGGTCCCAGGGGAAAATTCTTTCTCTGAGAGCTATTTATCTCCCGGGGTATTTTAATCAGGGAGCAGACATCCTGTCGAGGCAGGGGCCGAGGCCCGGGGAATGGATTTTCACCCCGAGGTGGTGGAACTCCTATGGAAACATTTCGGTCGTGCCGAGGTAGACCTATTTGCTTCTCGAGAAACATCACACTGCCCGCTGTGGTTCTCTCTCAGCCATCCAGCCCCGCTGGGGTTGGATGCGATGGTACATCTGTGGCCGAGGTCACGTCTGTACGCATTTCCCCCGATCGCTCTGCTCCCGGGAGTTCTGGACGAGTATGGTTTGCGGACCTAGTGTCTCTCCTCGACGGCTCTCCTCTAGAGATACCGATCAGGAGAGATCTACTTTCTCAGGCGAGTGGGTCGATCCTTCACCCCCGCCCAGAACTATGGAGGCTGTGGGCTTGGCCTCTGAGGGGGCCCAGCTCATAGATTCTGGTCTCTCGACTGAGGTCGTTGAGACCATCCTCCAATCCAGAGCTCCCTCCACGAGGAAGTTATATGCCGCGAGGTGGAAACTTTTCACCTCGTGGTGTGGAGAGCGCCAGCAGGACCCAGTTAACTGCCCGGTTGGTACAGTGCTGGATTTCCTGCAGGACCGTCTCTCCACAGGGTTATCCCACTCTACACTGAAGGTGTATGTGGCGGCCTAGCTGCTTACCACGCTCCTTCAAGTGGAGGTTCCCTCGGGAGACACCCACTTATATCTCGCTTCCCTCGTGGCACCTTGAGGCTGAGGCCTGCAGTTCGCACAAGGGTACCAGCTTGGGACCTGGCCATCGTCTTAGAAGGTCTCTCCCTAGCTCCTTTCGAGCCCTTTGAGGAAGTTTCGGTAAAGTTTCTTACTCTAAAGACTATCCTTCTTCTCGCTATCTCATCTCTAAAAAGAATTGGAGATATTCAAGCACTTTCGGTGGCTCCCTCGTGCCTGGAATTTGCGCCTGGTATGGTTAAGGCCTTTCTCTTCCGAGACCAGGTTATGTTCCTAAGGTACCAACTACTTTTGATAGACCTATAGTTCTGCAGGCTTTCTGTCCTCCGCCTTTTTTGACGTCAGACCAGGAGAAACTTAATTTGCTGTGCCCAGTTAGGGCTTTAGATGCTTATGTCCACAGAGCTGCCCTGTGGAGGAAATCGGAACAACTGTTCGTTTGCTTTGGGTCACCTAGGAAAGGGTGTCCTGCATCTAAGCAAAGGATGAGCAAGTGGGTGGTCGAGGCCATCTCACTCGCTTATGGTTCGGCCCATCAGCCTTCACCTCTGGCTGTAAGGGCTCATTCCACTAGGAGTATGGCTGCCTCTACAGCTCTTCTTTCAGGAGCTTCTCTTCAGGACGTTTGTGATGCGGCAGGCTGGTCCTCACCGCACACTTTCGTCAGGTTTTATTCCCTTGACCTTAGCTCCACTCCCGGGGCTCAGGCTCTCTCGTCGGTTTGTGTCTCCGAATGACACACGACGGGGATTTGGTCGTATGGGGATGTGGGTATTGCGTTCCCACTGCGATTACACGCAGCGGTAGTCCCTGAAGGGGAACGTCCCGGGTTACGTATGTAACCCTAGTTCCCCGAAGGGATGGACGCTGCGTGTCCTGCCATACTCTCGGCATCCCCTTGGGTCGCTTGCTTCAGTAACTTTAAGCTGGCGGCTTGTGTGCTCAGGGGGTATTTATAGCTTCCTGGTCGATGACGTCACTCGCCGTACGCTCATTCTCTCCATTGACTGATTTCATTCATATATTCAGACGCGCTACGCTGGGGGGCGTTCCCACTGCGATTACACGCAGCGTCCGTCCCTTCGGGGAACTAGGGTTACATACGTAACCCGGGACGTTCTCTGCTCATGTTGTTTCTTCTGTTCTCTGCTCATGTTGTTTCTTCAGTTCTCTGCTCATGTTGTTTCTTCTGTTCTCTGCTCATGTTGTTTCTTCTGTTCTCTGCTCATGTTGTTTCTTCTGTTCTCTGCTCATGTTGTTTCTTCAGTTCTCTGCTCATGTTGTTTCTTCAGTTCTCTGCTCATGTTGTTTCTTCAGTTCTCTGCTCATGTTGTTTCTTCAGTTATCTGCTCATGTTGTTTCTTCAGTTCTCTGCTCATGTTGTTTCTTCAGTTCTCTGCTCATGTTGTTTCTTCAGTTCTCTGCTCATGTTGTTTCTTCAGTTCTCTGCTCATGTTGTTTCTTCAGTTCTCTGCTCATGTTGTTTCTTCTGTTCTCTGCTCATGTTGTTTCTTCTGTTCTCTGCTCATGTTGTTTCTTCAGTTCTCTGCTCATGTTGTTTCTTCTGTTCTCTGCTCATGTTGTTTCTTCAGTTCTCTGCTCATGTTGTTTCTTCTGTTCTCTGCTCATGTTGTTTCTTCTGTTCTCTGCTCATGTTGTTTCTTCTGTTCTCTGCTCATGTTGTTTCTTCTGTTCTCTGCTCATGTTGTTTCTTCTGTTCTCTGCTCATGTTGTTTCTTCAGTTCTCTGCTCATGTTGTTTCTTCTGTTCTCTGCTCATGTTGTTTCTTCAGTTCTCTGCTCATGTTGTTTCTTCAGTTCTCTGCTCATGTTGTTTCTTCAGTTCTCTGCTCATGTTGTTTCTTCAGTTCTCTGCTCATGTTGTTTCTTCTGTTCTCTGCTCATGTTGTTTCTTCAGTTCTCTGCTCATGTTGTTTCTTCAGTTCTCTGCTCATGTTGTTTCTTCTGTTCTCTGCTCATGTTGTTTCTTCAGTTCTCTGCTCATGTTGTTTCTTCTGTTCTCTGCTCATGTTGTTTCTTCAGTTCTCTGCTCATGTTGTTTCTTCTATTCTCTGCTCATGTTGTTTCTTCAGTTCTCTGCTCATGTTGTTTCTTCAGTTCTCTGCTCATGTTGTTTCTTCTGTTCTCTGCTCATGTTGTTTCTTCAGTTCTCTGCTCATGTTGTTTCTTCTATTCTCTGCTCATGTTGTTTCTTCAGTTCTCTGCTCATGTTGTTTCTTCAGTTCTCTGCTCATGTTGTTTCTTCTGTTCTCTGCTCATGTTGTTTCTTCAGTTCTCTGCTCATGTTGTTTCTTCAGTTCTCTGCTCATGTTGTTTCTTCTGTTCTCTGCTCGTGTTGTTTCTTCTGTTCTCTGCTCATGTTGTTTCTTCAGTTCTCTGCTCATGTTGTTTCTTCAGTTCTCTGCTCATGTTGTTTCTTCAGTTCTCTGCTCATGTTGTTTCTTCTGTTCTCTGCTCATGTTGTTTCTTCAGTTCTCTGCTCATGTTGTTTCTTCAGTTCTCTGCTCATGTTGTTTCTTCAGTTCTCTGCTCATGTTGTTTCTTCTGTTCTCTGCTCATGTTGTTTCTTCTGTTCTCTGCTCATGTTGTTTCTTCAGTTCTCTGCTCATGTTGTTTCTTCAGTTCTCTGCTCATGTTGTTTCTTCAGTTCTCTGCTCATGTTGTTTCTTCTGTTCTCTGCTCATGTTGTTTCTTCAGTTCTCTGCTCATGTTGTTTCTTCTGTGTGCGCCTCCTTCACCCTTCATCTTCCTCTGATGTACATGTGTGACATGATGGCGTGAACTCAAATAACTGAGAGCAAAGACAACACACTGTTGATGGCCATTGTGAACTTCAGGAAGGTTTTGTTTAGTCTGATGTGATGTTCTCATGGCATTGAGAGATACAGCGCTGTGTTTATAATGCGTGTGATGCCGTGATCCGCTGCTGTTCCTGCGCGGCTTCCAGAACGTGTGCCGGCTCTCGGGACGTTCTTCCTGTGACGTTAGCAGAACGTTCGCTCAACGTTCTTTAATAATGCTCTCAGAACATCAGAGCAAAAACATTATATATACATCGCTCATGGAACGGTTTAGACAGTCGTTTTTGTTTTTTTGAGAACGTTCAGAGAACATTTAAAAGTAACGTTCCCATAATGTTTGAATAATGATACAATGAAATGTTCCCTTAACGTTCACATAACCAGGAAAAAAACGTTTTTAAAAACATTAAACTGGACGCTTTGAACAGTCAGAGAACATTCAGAAATAACGTTTTCATAACTTAATGGGAACAATAGCAAAACGTATTTTTGGACCAACTAGTAACAACCATGTTCCAAACACAGCGAGTATCTGGCAGGAGTGGAGTATCGTAATGTGTCCAACATGGGGTCCAGGCGGAGGACTGGGTTACGTGGGAAATGGAGCTGGAGCAGAAATAGAGAAATTATGAAGGAGGAAAGTCCAGGTCATTCCCTGAGGAATCACTCCTCCTCCAAACTCCTTCCTCAACCTTTAGCTCAGGAAACATCTGTCTGAGCGACACACACTCACGCTCTAACATCCTCGCCTCGACAGGAAGTGATGTCATGGTCTGAGTGGAGTGTGTTCTGACATTCACTCTACATGCCACATTACTTCTGAATGACATGCTAATTTAAACTAACCTTCCAGAAGAGTTCATATGATCGAAGCCGCTGCACTCTGACTTTATCAACAGCAACATTCTGGAATATGAATATTTATATGTGCTGCTACCTATAACTTACTATTACCACACATTCCTGATCACACTACACACATACTTTTTTACAGTCTATGGTTTTCTACCATAGACTGTAAAAAAGTATGTGTGTAGTGTGCATGACGTCACCCGTAGTGTTTCTGAAGAGCGTTTCTGAAGCCCAAAGTGGGCGGAGCCAGCGGTCGCCATCTTGGCAGCGACACTCCCGGATAAACGAACGTGTGCAGCGGCGGATTAGCTGAGGTGACGTGACGCTAACAGCTAGCAGACAAACGGCTAGCAGTGACATCAGCAATAACCCACCTGTCACTCAAGTGGCCACGCCCTTAATTATGCAGAATTGTAAAGTTTAATATAATTTAAATGGATGAAATTAAAAAAAATTCACCCCCTCACAGTCGTCATGAAGAGCAAAATTATCTATATAGACCTAAACCACTTTTTGCATCAGGCTGTAAACATGTTTTTTCTGCTGCAAAGTTTTTAACATGGGGGTCTATGGGATCGAGTCTCTTCTGCAGCCGGCCTCTAGTGGCCAGTGGAGGAACTGCAGTTTAAGTCTCTTCAGGGTTGATTCAAGAGAGAGAGGAAGGTTTCCGCCGAGGTCTGAGAAACATAGTAGAGTTTATAGTTGATTCGCTGGTTCAGTTGCTCTGCTGGCTAAAGCCTGTGTTCTGGGAAGCAGGAGCTGATTTGTTGAAGGTTTCCCAGCTCCTACAGATGTGCTCTACAGAAGCTCAGTTCGTTGTGAGCTCTAAGTCAGTTCGTTGTGAGCTCTGAGTAAGTCAGTTCGTTGTGAGCTCTGAGTAAGTGTTCTCGTCACAGGAGCCCAGACTGCTGGAGTTCTCCCCGCCACACGGGCCTCTCGCCGGGGGGACCAGACTCACCATCACAGGACGGTCCCTGGACGCCGGGTCCACCGCCAGTGTCAGGATCAACGGCACCCGCGACTGCAGCATCTACATGTGAGTGTGTGTTCCTGTGATGGGTGTAACCATACACATCTCACAATCCTTTAACAAAGCCAAAGTCGAGTTAAAATGTTTTCTAAATCATTAATCTAACACCATCTCTAATGGGATGTGATGTGATTCCAGCGACAGGCAGTTTGTCTGTCCTCACCGTACATGACACGACTACGAGACGCCGCAGATCAATCACAGATCACAGATCACAGCCAATCACAAATCACAGCCAATCACAGATCACAGCCAATCACAGATCACAGCCAATCACATATCACAGCCAATCGCAGATCACAGCCAATCACAGATCACAGCCAATCACAGATCACAGTCAATCACAGATCACAGCCAATCACAGATCACAGATCACAGCCAATCACAGCCAATCACAGCCAATCACAGATCACAGCCAATCACAGATCACAGCCAATCACATATCACAGCCAATCACAGATCACAGCCAATCACAGATCACAGATCACAGCCAATCACAGCCAATCACAGATTACAGCCAATCACAGATCACAGCCAATCACAGATCACAGCCAATCACAGCCAATCACAGATCACAGCCAATCACAGATCACAGCCAATCACAGCCAATCACAGATCACAGCCAATCACATATCACAGCCAATCACAGATCACAGATCACAGCCAATCACAGCCAATCACAGATCACAGCCAATCACAGATCACAGCCAATCACAGCCAATCACAGATCACAGCCAATCACATATCACAGCCAATCACAGATCACAGCCAATCACAGATCACAGCCAATCACATATCACAGCCAATCACAGATTACAGCCAATCACAGATCACAGCCAATCACAGATCACAGATCACAGCCAATCACAGCCAATCACAGATCACAGCCAATCACAGATCACAGCCAATCACAGCCAATCACAGATCACAGCCAATCACATATCACAGCCAATCACAGATCACAGATCACAGCCAATCACAGATCACAGCCAATCACAGCCAATCACAGCCAATCACAGATCACAGCCAATCACATATCACAGCCAATCACAGCCAATCACAGCCAATCACAGATCACAGCCAATCACATATCACAGCCAATCACAGATTACAGCCAATCACAGATCACAGCCAATCACAGATCACAGCCAATCACAGATCACAGCCAATCACATATCACAGCCAATCACAGATTACAGCCAATCACAGATCACAGCCAATCACAGATCACAGATCACAGCCAATCACAGCCAATCACAGATCACAGCCAATCACAGATCATAGCCAATCACAGATTACAGCCAATCACAGATCACAGCCAATCACAGATCACAGATCACAGCCAATCACAGCCAATCACAGATCACAGCCAATCACAGATCATAGCCAATCACAGATCACAGCCAATCACATATCACAGCCAATCACAGATCACAGCCAATCACATATCACAGCCAATCACAAATCACAGCCAATCACAGCCAATCACAGATCACAGCCAATCACAGCCAATCACAGATCACAGCCAATCACAGATCACAGCCAATCAGACTAAAGTCACTCTAAACTCCTTTAATAAGGGATCATGTACGTCCAGAATAAACCCGACAGGGTGATCAGGATCAGGTCTTCATCAGCTGAAAGAGGGTTTACTCTGCGATAACACACACACACACAAGGGGTTTATTCTGCGATAACACACACGCACGCACGCATGCACGCACGCACGCACGCACGCACACACACACACACACACACACACATGTCTGGTTCGCAATCTTTGTGGGGACTCTCCATAGGCGTAATGGTTTTTATACTGTACAAACTGTATATTCTGTCCCCTTACACTGCCCCTGTCCCTAAACCTACCCATCACAGGAGACATTCTGCATTTTTACATTTTTTAAAAATGTGGGGACATTTGGTCCCCACAATGTAATATAAACACGAGCAGGGGGTTTATTCTGCGATAACACACACACACACACACACACACACACACACAGGGGGTTTATTCTACGATAACACACACACACACACACACACACACACAGGGGGTTTATTCTGTGATAACACACACACACACACACACAGGGGGTTTATTCTAAGATCACACACACAGGGGGTTTATTCTGCGATAACACACACACACACACACACACAGGGGGTTTATTCTGCGATAACACACACACACACACACAGGGGGTTTATTCTACGATAACACACACACACACACACAGGGGGTTTATTCTGTGATAACACACACACACACACACACACACAGGGGGTTTATTCTGCGAAAACACACACACACACACACAGGGGGTTTATTCTGTGATAACGCACACACACACACACACACACAGGGGGTTTATTCTGCGATAACACACACACACACACACACACCTGAAGGGGGTTTATTCTGAGATAACACACACACACACACCTGAAGGGGGTTTATTCTGAGATAACACACACACACACACCTGAAGGGGGTTTATTCTGAGATAACACACACACACCTGAAGGGGGTTTATTCTGAGATAACACACACACACACACACCTGAAGGGGGTTTATTCTGAGATAACACACACACACACCTGAAGGGGGTTTATTCTGAGATAACACACACACACACACCTGAAGGGGGTTTATTCTGAGATAACACACACACACACACACCTGAAGGGGGTTTATTCTGAGATAACACACACACATTGACATTTACATTTAGTCATTTAGCAGACGCTTTTATCCAAAGCGACTTACAACTGAGGACGAAACCAAGCGAGTCATCGTGAAGAGGCACAAACAACGCAAGAAGTGCTCAAAATACAAAGTTCA
Organism: Semotilus atromaculatus; assembly: GCA_031834385.1. NCBI lineage: Eukaryota > Metazoa > Chordata > Actinopteri > Cypriniformes > Leuciscidae > Semotilus > Semotilus atromaculatus. The sequence goes on along the minus strand of JAULUF010000042.1, from coordinate 527,372 downwards.
GACATAGCTCAGAGTAACATAAGCCAGGCAAGCGAGGATTTAAAGGAAAAGGGAAGTGTATTTTTTTTTTTATTTTTTTTATTTATTTATTTTTATAATTTTTTTTTTTATGTTAAGTGCTCCCGGAAGAGATGAGTTTTCAGTAGTCTTTTGAATGCTGTCAAGGATTCTGCATTCCGGATGAGGGTGGGGAGATCATTCCACCAGCATGGAACCGTGAATGAGAATGTTCTGGAGAGTGATTTTGTGCCCCGCTGTGACGGTACCACGAGCCGCCGCTCATTGACCGATCGTAGGCTTCTGGTAGGGATGTAGACTTGAAGTATTGAGTGGAAGTAGGAGGGAGCTGAACCAGTGGTCAATCTGTAAGCAAGCGTCAACACCTTGAACTTGATGCGAGCAGCGAGTGGTAGCCAGTGCAGAGAGAACACACACACACACACCTGAAGGGGGTTTATTCTGAGATAACACACACACACACACACACACCTGAAGGGGGTTTATTCTGAGATAACACACACACACACCTGAAGGGGGTTTATTCTGAGATAACACACACACACACACACCTGAAGGGGGTTTATTCTGAGATAACACACACACACACACACACACACATGTCTGGTTCGCTATCTTTGTGGGGACTCTCCATAGGCGTAATGGTTTTTATACTGTACAAACTATATATTCTGTCCCCTTACACTGCCCCTGTCCCTAAACCTACCCATCACAGGAGACATGCTGCATTTTTACATTTTCAAAAAACATTACTTAGTGTGATTTATACGCTGTTTTCCTCATGGGGACCGCTGGCTGGTCCCCACAATGTAGGTGATTTCAGGTTTTACTATACTTGTGGGGACATTTGGTCCCCACAATGTAATATAAACACGAGCACCTGATGGGGGTTTATTCTGAGATAACACACACACACACCTGAAGGGGGTTTATTCTGAGATAACAACCGGCTGGACGTACATGATCTGAGCTTAAATATATTATTAGCTCTTTAAACGCAGAGCTTGCGCGGAGAGAGCGGTTTCAGCGGCGACTTCAAACTAGATGGACATTTAAGAGTTACGGTATACAGTCATAACACTTATTACACAGCATTTCAACACATACATAATTAGAGATATTGATTTCAGATTAAACTGTTTTAAAATCGTACCTGTTTGTGTTTTATGATCCAACAGTGAACAAAACAATAGTTGCAAAATGGCAGCCGCTGCGTTTGAATGAAACAAGAGAGAGCGAGTCTGGATGGCATAATCAAAATATTGATTTGACTGAGTTTTAATATTTTATTAGCTCACAAAACGCAAAAGTTCCACGAAGAAAGACCGTTCCTAGCGAGTGTATAGCGCTGATGTCTTCAGTGACCTGGATGAGCCTGTGTTTCTGTGTTCTGTTGTTATCGGGGAATAATATACCGCTGGATGGAGTGATTGACCAATCAGAATCAAGTATTTCACAGAGCCTTGTAATAACATGAAATAAAGATCCTAAGTTTATTGTTTGTGTTTCTAATATATAATCTGAATAGACGTCAGCTCCGCTGGGAAGGAGATATAGACACCGGAGCTCTCGGAACTGTAATTGAAAACCCCTGGTGTCGAGCTACATTCAAGATATTTTAACTCCTAAGGGCAGACAGATTTTTTTTTTATGAAAAAATGCTTAAATAAGTTATTTTGGTGATCAAATGTGAGTATTAGGGGATAAAATGATTGACTACAGGGGGACTTTAACAAAAAGCACTGTTCACTAAAATGTTAAATATGGTATTACATCAGGAATGGGCTTATATATGCAAATCAGAACTATACATGAAACATATAGAAACATCCGACTATTGTGTTCTGATACGTTACATCAGATGAATGTGTGTGTGTTTGCAGGCGGTCGAGTGAAGTGATCGGGTGTGTGATGCCTCCCGCCGCGCTGGCAGAGAACGTGTCAGTGTGTGTGGTGTACGACGGCCGGCCCTGCCTCAGTGCCTCGCCCAGCTTCACCTTCACCTATGAGAAGAACCCCACCATCAGTCAGATCAGACCCAGAAAGAGCTTCCTCAGGTACGACACACCAGTGCTGCTCACTGTCAGTGTGGGAGACACGAGGACAACTGTGCTGGATGCCTCACATTTCACGTTTCACATTTAGCTCCGAAGCTCCGGAATGACCTTCCTGATATTGTTCGTTGCTCAGACTCGCTCTCCCAGTTTAAAACTAGACTAAAGACACATCTCTTCAGCCAGGCATTCATATAAATTTTGTTATCTTACAGTTACTGTAAATCCGGCCTCTAGTTCATAAACGCCAGAGGAGAACTGGCCCCCGACTGAGTCTGGGTTCTCCCAAGGTTTTTTTTTCTCCATTGGGTCACCTGATGGAGTTTTAGGACACCATTGGGTCACCTGATGGAGTTTTAGGACACCATTGGGTCACCTGATGGAGTTTTAGGACACCATTGGGTCACTTGATGGAGTTTTAGGACACCATTAGGTCACTTGATGGAGTTTTAGGACACCATTAGGTCACTTGATGGAGTTTTAGGACACCATTGGGTCACTTGATGGAGTTTCAGGACACCATTGGGTCACTTGATGGAGTTTTAGGACACCATTAGGTCACTTGATGGAGTTTTAGGACACCATTAGGTCACTTGATGGAGTTTTAGGACACCATTGGGTCACTTGATGGAGTTTTAGGACACCATTGGGTCACTTGATGGAGTTTTAGGACACCATTGGGTCACCTGATGGAGTTTTAGGACACCATTGGGTCACCTGATGGAGTTTTAGGACACCATTGGGTCACTTGATGGAGTTTTAGGACACCATTAGGTCACTTGATGGAGTTTTAGGACACCATTAGGTCACTTGATGGAGTTTCAGGACACCATTAGGTCACTTGATGGAGTTTTAGGACACCATTGGGTCACTTGATGGAGTTTTTAGGTTCCTTGCCACTGTTGCCTTTGGCTTGCTCAAGTGGGGATATTCAAATTAATTAACCAACCATTAATACCATTGATCAGCTCTACCAAACGTGGATGTTTTTTTCCACTAAGAAACGAACATTGTTATGTTGTTTTGATTGATACTGTGAAGCTGCTTTGATACAATCTGTATTGTGAAAAGCGCTATATAAATATATTTGACTTGACTTGACTTGACTTGACATCCGCTTCATTCCCTACATTAGAGATGGACGTTCTTACTTTGGCTTGATATTGTAAACTGTGCACATTTCAGTCTCACGAAGATCTGTTCCTCTGTATTCCTCATGGTGTCAGTGGTGGCCGCAGGATCTCGGTCTCGGGCTACGGCTTCGGGCTGGTGCAGTCGGCTGTGATGGAGGTGACTGGAGTCGGGCAGACGGTGAGAAATAATGCCTTTTATTGACAGGAAAACAACAGAATCAATGATGCAAACGTCATCAGATTCAGCAGCTCTACAGAAGATGATAGAGTCATTATTCAGATCAGATCATTTCATCATCTGATATCAGTGAACATGAATGTGTTTTCTGCAGAACTGCTCGTGTGTGTCGTCCACTCTCATGGTGTGTCCGTCTCCGGCGGCGGCTCAGTCCCAGCAGGCCACGGCTCTCTTCTACCTGAACCAGGTGCTGTACAGAGGAGTGGAGTCCTCAGGGGACCGAGGGCCGGACGAGGACCAGGAGCCTCTCGCTGAACACTTTCATTTCGACTACGTGGAGGATCCGCAGTTCTACACCGCCAACAAGGAGAAACTCATCAAACATCACACTGGAGAGCCGCTCATCCTCGTCATCAATGTGAGTGTGTGTGCGTGCGTGCATGCGTGCAGGTTTGTGTGTGTGTGTGTGTGTGTGTGTGTGTTTGTGTATGTTTGTGATTATGTGTGACCAAACCAGGGAACGAGACACTGCGTCCTGAGACACTTTGCGGAACGCCTCACCGTGATTATACAGTACTTGAGTCATCAGTCCCGCTGAGGCGTTCCCCAAAGTGTCTCAGGACGCAGTGTCTCGTTCCCTGTTCTCAGAGAACAGGGGTTTCAGTCGTAACCCGAGACGTTCCCTTTCGAAGAGGAACTCGTACTGCATCCTGAGACACATTTGGGGAACGAAATACCCATGCTTCCATACTAAGGGGATGTATGCCAATCATGGCTTTGCTGCAAGCACGAACACATTTAACTCAGAGTTAAATCCCCCCTACTGCACACACATCAGGCTGTTAGTAACATTACACCCTACAGCCACTGCCCGAGCTTCATGCTTAATGAGGAAGCATCCTTGTGGTTTTACACGAAGGACTTGACCCAAAGCCAGCTCAAAGGCCTGGACACCACAATCCAACTTAGAGGGGGGTTCCTTTAAGGGAGTATGACCCAGACCCATTGGGTCTGCCAGCTACTTTCAGGGGACCAGTGCCAACCCCTGTACCAGGGAGGCTAACATGCTTTATCAGCTGAAGGCAACAACATGTGTGTCTTTGGATAATTAACCTGACGACAGTCTCTAAGCAGAGACAGATAGCTCCTTCACAGGGCTATGGGAAGTGGAGGCCTCAGCAGGACGACTCTAGAAGAAGAGGAGTTCTGCCACACTCACACTGCAGTGGTCTCTAGTGCTTTCTCTCACAACGTGGGAAACTGCTAAGCTCAGATATGCACAGTGCAGAGCTCAGAGAGCGAGGGGCCTAAAGAACAACTCTCTGTTATCAAGAGAGACCTCTTCTCTAACTCTACCTGCAACGATGAAGTTGTTTGCATGGAGCTCTGAGGGATGGAGGCCAACACAGAGCTGAGGGAGCGAAGGGCCTAAAACACAACTCTCTGTTATTGAGAGCTCCGGAGGATGGAGGCCTCAGCATGACGACTCTCAGATGGGAAGAAGCCTACAACATCCATATAACAATGTGTCCACAAGCGATGTACTCAGCATAACCACCCTAAAATAAAGGGGAGTACTAAAGTCTTTATCTGGGGCAGCCTGGTCGTTTGTGGGAGGCTTTACACTGGAAGCCGGTCACCTTAACATGTCTTGTCTGCTGGGGGTATAGAGGCCCAAACCCTGTGGAGGCCTGCTATGATTCGACCAGAGGTGAAGTACTCTGCATAATGACCCTTTCAAACAAGGGGAAATCTGTGAAACAGAGCATTCTATAAAAATACCCTCTTAACCGACGGAAGTACCATCTACATTTTTTTCTTTTGTTTTTGGAAACAACGTCATGAAGGCAGAAAGAGGAGGGTAGGCACAGGGAAGGAGGCAATTTACCTGCCTCTGCCCATGCCAGGACGCTCACTCCTGGTCTGGGCTACTTCCCTGACACCCTGCCTCCTTCTTCTTGACTCTAGCACCGTCTCAGATACCTGGTCCTAGTGGGAAGAAGGGGCACGAGTTCAGAAGTTCAGAGGGCGAGACTGGGGCATCGAGGAGAAAGGACTTCTCTTTCTTCCCGATGTTTGCCAAGTTCATCCACAGATGCCTCTCTGTGGCCACCATAGGCTCATCAATAGGCCGACCGCGGCGGAGGTCTGCTTGCTGGCCCGGAGAGCGAGATCTGTGGTGCTGCACAACTCGGCCACCGTGCCCGGGAGTCCCTGTCCCTGATCCTGACACTGACCCTGTCACTGTCCCTGTCCCTGACCCTGACCCTGACCCTGACCCTGTCCCTGACCCTGACCCTGACCCTGTCCCTGTCCCTGACCCTGACCCTGTCCCTGTCCCTGTCCCTGATCCTGACCCTGACCCTGACCCTGTCCCTGACCCTGACCCTGACCCTGTCCCTGTCCCTGATCCTGACCCTGTCCCTGTCCCTGTCCCTGACCCTGACCCTGTTCCTGACCCTGTCCCTGACCCTGACCCTGTCCCTGACCCTGACCCTGTCCCTGACCCTGACCCTGTCCCTGACCCTGACCCTGTCCCTGTCCCTGTCCCTGTCCCTGTCCCTGACCCTGACCCTGACCCTGTCCCTGTTCCTGTCCCTGTCCCTGTCCCTCAGCATGTCAGCCTGGTACACCTGCAACACAGCCATTGTGTGCAGTGCAGCACCAGCATGACCCGCCGCCACATATGCCCTGCCATTTAAACGGGACGTGGTCATTAGTGGTTTAGATGGCCGGGCCGGAGCTCTGAGTGTCGAGGTCTACCCCAGCGAGAGATAGCTCGTGAATGTCTCTTCAATGGGGGGCATTGACACATGTTCAATGTGTTCACGCATTCCCTCCACATTCACATAATTCGAATGTTAGAACTGGTGAATGCGAGAGGAGTACGGGTTCAGCATGGAGGTCGGGAAGGAATGCAAGGCTCACTGGAGCTGGTGTTGTGGCCAGCGAGGAAGTGCTCGTCGAGTCTTACACGAGCAGCTTCCCCTCTGACGCGCTGCCAAGCAACTCAAGCCTAGCGGTGACGCTCTCCATCACCTCCACCAGCTCAGCCTCCTCCTGCGCGTTCCGGCTCCAAGCCAGCAGAGCACTGGCTGCTGGACCAGAGGAGCAGCTCACCCTCGATTTACAACTCTCTCAAACTCCTCGGCGAGCTTCATCTGAGATCCCCACGATCTCAGTCTCCTCTCCGCCTCGGCACGAGCGGAACCGGAACCGTGGGGTAAATGGTAAAATGGTAAATGGACTGCATTTATATAGTGATTATATAGATGACTGATGACTGATGGGTGCAGATGACTCTCCCTCGAGAAGAGAGAGAGATGAGAGTGGAGCGGTTTAACTGACAAACCCTCGCATTTTGTGCACCCAGATCCCGCAAAGACGTGAGAGTCACCAGGTGTCAAGAATCTTGGACACAGGTCGGCACACTTCCTGAAGCTCTTGTTAGAAGCCATGATATCCCCACAGTACCAGCAAAACTATGACATGACATGACATATTCTCTAGGCGCCATCTTATACTTCCTGGTCGCACTAGCGGTGACGTCATGGCTGTCGCTGGCCAATACGATTCCGTGAAAATACTGTACTTCAGTCATCAGTCACGCGGAGGCGTTCCCCAAACGTGTCTCAGGACGCAGTGCGAGTTCCCTGTGCACATACCCTATGATCTGTAATGACTAAAGTAGTTGAGCATTGCTCTCTCTCTCACACACACACACACACACACACACACACACACACACACACACGCGCGCGCACGCACACACACACACACTCTCTCTCTCTCTCTCTCTCTCTCTCACACACACACACACACACACACACACACACACACACACACGCATACACACACACACACACATACACACACACACTTTCACACACACACACACACACACACACTGGGGCGAGTCCAGATGACGGGACGCTGCAGGACGCTGAGAGTCAGACAGGAAGTGTCTAACAGGCACAGCAGAGCGAGTGAGTGTTATTTTCATTCTCTCCTAAAGAATGGGAGAGGAAGGAAGGAAGGAAGGATAAAGAGCTGAAACAGTGTCTGTGTGTTTGCCATCAAAGTGTGTGCTTAATTATCAGAGGATGTTTAGTTGTTCATGTCATAAACAGCTGCGATTCTGTCAATCACTTGCTTTATATTTCCACTGTGAAATACTGAACAAAATCCTTGTCCACTTCCACTATCTGTATATTTAACATCACACACTCTCATATCTACACGCACAGTAACGGTGGTTGTGTTTGTGTGTCAGAAAGGGCCGAGCGAGCTGGACCTGACAAAGGACGAATACTCTGTGACGATTGGCTCAGACCTCTGTGACATCACCTTCCAAAACGACCAGCTGTTCCACTGTACCATCAACCGCTCGCTGAGCGCCGGAGCTGGAGACCTGCCCGTCACTGTGAGTGAAGAACGCACAACTCACAACTCACAACACACAACACACAACTCACAACACACAACACACAACACTCACAACTCACAACTCACAACACTCACAACACTCACAACTCACAACACACAACACACAACTCACAACACACACAACTCACAACACTCACAACACACAACACTCACAACACACAACACTCACAACACTCACAACTCACAACTCACAACACTCACAACTCACCATTCTGACATAATTTCTGCCAAGGTTAAATATAAAACCTCTGGTGCCGAGTATGCTAATTGTCAATCGTATTTGACGATAGTGGTTCTGACAGAATTAGGCCCTGTTTACACGAGAACGCCCACGAGTGAAAACGTAAATTTTTTTATCACATGTGCCTTTCGTTTATCTTAAAAATGCTCCACCGTCGCGTTCCTGTCTAAAGGGTAAAAACGCAAAAGTCTTCAGACAGTGAAGACACCGATCTGCTCACGGCGGCTCTCGTCGCGTACGCGTTTACGTCACAGGCGTGCGCCACCTCCTCGTCTGTCCAGACAACATTGTCAGCTTTTGCTGTTCGCTTCGCCATGTTGTGTTTTGATTTTGTGCTACTAGGGTGAGGAGTAGAGGGAAGGTTGTACGCCGGCGCGCGGACCTGGTGTTGTGTGGCTGTGCTCCACATCGCCCCCTAGCCCCCTGGAGTGCACACTACATCCAATTTCACACACTTTTGTGTCACCATATGCATTCAGATTTCCCCCCCATAACGCTCGTCTAAACGCAGAATAAAAAGTGATAACGCAAGGTCACTTTTGCATTTTCTCTTTAGATCGTTTCCTTCTAAACATAGCCTCAAAGTTATGAACAAACGTTCTTCCAGGAATATTAATAGAATGTTTGTTCAAAGTTGTCTGGTGTCTAATACACCAGACAACCATCTTTTCAAGATGGCGCCAGTGTTTGAGGCATGCCGTCTGCTCAGTGTTCTGTTTGTTTTTACATATACTTTTATTCGCCATTGCTCCTCCCTATTGGTTTATGACCGCTCTCAACTTTTGGACATTCGATATTCAACTGAACAGCTATCACAAAGTGGATTGGGAGGATTTGATTATCATTCAACTAAATGCCTGGCGAATATACCTGCCTTCCTGTGCCGTTTTCCTTGTGCTCTACTGAGGAAACGTCGAAATCGCCGGAGGCGTGGGAAGCGAGGAGGAGTCGCAGTAAGGCTAAAATCCCAGATTATGCTCCAGTGGGCAGTTGATGGTCGCCTGTTGCCGCCGGTGGAACGTGGCTGGCGTGTCTCGCTGCGTTCACCAGAGCGAATGTACCGGATGATTCATCCTACGTGGTCAGTCTCTGTTTCGCTGTGTTTACCTGAGCGAGAGCACTGGAGAATTCATCCTGCTTGGTGGGTTGGTGACGGTCGACTTTCCTCTGTATCGCCTCGGTTGCGACGCAGAAGAGTGAACTTTAACAATCTTCGACAACTTCATCATCAGCCACAACAGAGCTCAGAGCGGGTTTTATCCAAGATGGCATTGATAAATGCCCGATCACTGGTAAATAAGACTTTCATTTTAAATGACTTTGTTGTCTCAAATGATTTGGACATGTTATTCATTACTGAGACATGGCTAAAACCTGGAGATCTGGCGCCATTGACTGAATTGCTACCTCAGGACTATCTATTCTTAAACTCCCCTCGGCCGACGGGGCGCGGTGGAGGATTAGTCTCTGTTTTTAAAAACAAACTTTCATGCCAGACACTGCCCACCAATGTATTAAAAAGCTTTGAATTACAGCTATTTAAATTAACTGTCGAAAATGCGGTTGTGGTGGCACTTATATATCGCCCTCCGAAATCCACAACAGATTTTATCTGTGAATTTGCTGAATTTTTAAGTGAACTTGTAACACAATATGATAGACTGTTAATCCTCGGTGATTTTAACATTCATATTTGCTGTGGAAATGACTCTTTATCAAAGGAATTTTTTAATTTGATGGAATCATTTGAACTTTCTCAATGGGTAGATGGCCCTTCTCATGTACAGGGCCACACACTAGATTTGATTTTAACACATGGATTATCTGTCTCAGACATAACAATGAGCGAACTTAATTTTTCTGATCATAAGCCTATATTTTTTTCTATACCTTTGGTCCTTGAGTTAATTCCAATGCATAAGCCAGTACAGTGGTCCCGGACACTAAATTCAATTACCATATCTAACTTTTCTCAGATGTATAAAAACATCTGCGATAGTGAATTTTTAGACAGTTCCCTTCTGAATATTGATCTGGATGAACACTTTTACCGTTTCAACTCTACTTGTATAAGTGTCTTGGATTCTGTTGCTCCACTCAAACCTAAACGTTTAAAGAAAAAGACTGAGCCATGGCTGAACGAGACTGTACACAGTTTTAGACGGCTATGTAGACAGGCTGAGCGAAGATGGAGAAAGCATAGACTTCAGGTGCATTACGATATACTGAGAGATGCCTTATCTGACTTTCAAACTGCAGTTAGGAGGGCAAAATGTCTGTATTTTTCACAAATAACTGAAAAATATAGACAAAAGCCAAAGCTACTTTTTTCTGCTATAAACTCTGCTCTAAATCCACCTACTAAAGCATATCCGGTACCCTCCCACCTAAACGGTGATGACTTTCTTAGATTTTTTTCTAATAAGATCGAAAATCAAAGGCCAGGTACTGATGAAATTCAGAACAATTATGACATTGAAAACAATACGTTTATGCTGTCTCCATGCTCCTCAGTCTGTCATGAATTCGATTCTATATCTATTTTACAACTACAAGAAATTATTACCCATCTTAGGCCTACAATTTGTTCATTAGACATTATTCCACCTCGTAGTTTAATACAACTTTTTGACACATTAGGACCAAGCTTACTCACTATTGTTAATAAATCACTTAGTTTAGGGATCTTTCCAGCTGATCTCAAGAATGCCTTAGTTCTTCCATCACTAAAGAAGCCGGATCTTGATCCTGCTATCTTGAATAACTATAGGCCTATTTCTAATCTGACTTTTATTTCAAAAGTTCTAGAAAAAGTTGTATCAAATCAACTGCATTCTTATTTAAATTCACATTCTATATATGAGAAGTTTCAATCCGGTTTTCGAACGCTCCACAGTACTGAGTCAACACTATTGAAGGTTTTTAATGACATCTATCTGACAACAGATGCCGGAGATACTATAATTTTAATGCTCTTGGATCTTAGCTCTGCTTTTGATATGGTGGACCATGATATTCTTCTGTCTAGACTAGAACACGATGTGGGGCTGAAAGGAACAGTACTAAATTGGTTTAGATCATATTTGACAGACCGAAGATTTACTGTTCGTTTTGGCTCCTCTATGTCCTCGGTTGCTCACCTTCGATGGGGGGTCCCTCAGGGCTCAATCCTGGCCCCTACGCTCTTTTCCCTCTATATGATCCCTTTGGGCTCGATATTTAAAAAATATGATGTGTCGTTTCACTGCTATGCAGACGACATTCAGATTTATGTTCCTATTAAACGGGCAGGCAAAACTTCACTCGAGCACCTTAAGGCGTGCTTAGACGAAATAAAGAGGTGGATGTCTATAAACTTTCTAAAATTAAATGAAAATAAAACGGAACTTATACTCTTTGGTCCCTCTAAAAGTAGTTTTAACCACCTCCCTGAAGCACTTTCTTTGCCAGTAAGTAACTGTGTGAAAAATCTTGGTGTTTCAGTAGATACTCTCTTGAAAATGGATAAGCAAGTAAACTCTGTTGTCAGATCGTGTTTCTTTCATTTGCGTTTGTTGACTAAAGTTAAGCCTTTTTTATGTCCCCAAGCTTTTGAATGGGTGATGCATGCTTTTCTGTCATCTAGACTGGACTATTGTAATTCTTTATATTATGGAATTAATTCAACTACTCTATCACGTCTTCAAATAGTCCAAAATGCAGCAGCGAGACTTTTAAAAGGCATTCGCAAACGGGAACATATTACCCCGATTCTAGCATCCCTTCACTGGCTGCCGGTTCGTTTTAGGGTAGATTTTAAAATTCTTTTATTTGTCTATAAGTGCCTAAACAACCAAGCTCCCCTCTATTTATCTGAGCTCTTAGAGCAATATAATCCCTCCAGAGATCTTAGGTCAGGTACACAGAAACTCTTAGTCATACCACGGTACAGGTTAAAACACAGAGGTCATCGTGCCTTTGCCATTGCAGGCCCGACATTGTGGAATAGCTTGCCTATTCAGATTCGTTCTGCACCTGACTTGTCAGTTTTCAAGTCACGCTTGAAAACACACTTTTATTCTATTGCTTTTAATAATGTGTAATGTGTATTTTATTGTTTCTTGTTCTGTCTGTTGTGTGATATTATATTGCTCTGTAAAGCACATTGGTCAGCTTGTCTGTATAAATGGTGCTATATAAATAAATTTTTACCTTACCTTACCTTACCTAATAATGCGTTGTGCCCAATGTTTTTAAATGTTACTACTTGTTTTGTTTCAGAACATTCAAAAGTAACGTTTCCTTAATGTTTGAAGAATGATACAATGGAATGTTCCCTTTAACGTTTAAACTAGGAACATCCAGAAACTGTTCATTTAATACACTCAACTTTTAATATTATAAACGTACACTATTTTAGAACAGAAATGAACATTGACCTTGTTTCAGAAATGCTATCAAATTATTGTTAAAGTGTAGCTGTTGTAGTTGTACCGTGGTAATCAGCGCAGCATTCACTATTACACGGCTCAAGGACAGAAGAAGCACTTCACATGCTGGAAACTCACTGTGAGAGACAGACTGTTACTGGAAGCTGAATGTCTCTCGCCCACATCAGCTTTATCAGTGTATCTGTATCTGACGTTAATCACTACCAGCGTAACCATCACTTTATTCTTTATCTGCTCATCGGTATCACTCTCTCTCTCTCTCTCTCTCTCTCTCTCTCTCTCACACACACACTAACTCTCTCTCTCACACACACACACACACACACACACACACACACACAAACATGCACACTAACTCACTCACACACACACACACACTCTCTCTCGCCGCTGGAATTTCTCTGCCGTTCAACATCAAGCCTGAAAACAAGAGTTAATCAAGCCCTGAAACGCCCTGCTTGTTTTCATGTCTGAATTCCCTGATCCTTTGTTTGGTCTGATTGTGAAACACACACACACACACACACACACACACACAGCTATATTTAACATGCCAGAGCACTGCATGACACAGCTAATGGAGCAGAGAGACCACTGAACGTCTCAACAAACAGTGGAAAAGATCACAAACATCTGGGTCTGAGGGCAAATGAGGCATTGAGAGCGGTATCGACACACAAACACACACACACACACACACACGCACACACGCGTGTTGTTCCATGGGAACGGGAGGGTGGCTGTAGATTTTCACTGTGTTTATGTGAGATGTATGGGTTTACATTCTGTCCGTTTTCCACATTTTACTACCAGGACAAATGGTGAATGTTGAACCCACAGGATTAGGAAGGAAAATGTGGAATTTGTGTCATCATTTACTCATTATCATGTTCTAACCCTAACAGTCGAGCTGTTCTCAGAACGCTTGTAATGCGTGAGACGCGAGCACAAAGGTCAAACACGTCTGTCTAACGCGTGTTTACACAGAAAAACAACAGAACAGAACCGCAGGGGCACTTTTCTTTCTACAGCACTGTCCCAGCAATAATGGATTCCTTTGCACTGGAAACCTGCCTTAATTATTTCAAAATCTCAAACATTGACTATTGGATAATGGATAGTTTTAATCACTGGGAAAACGAGTGATGATCTGGATGATCACACACACACACACACACACACACACACACACACACACAGAGGATTTCATCAGGCTGGAGACGCAATAACAGCGCTTGCCAACTGTGAACAAACAGCTTTAGCTGACACAGAAGAATAGAATACAATAGAATAGAATTAAACACTTCAAACAGAATAATATCATAGAAAATTTAATTTGAATTTATTGAAAGGATAGCCCCTTGAGATGTAACATCTCATTTTCAAGGGGGTCCTAAAAACATAAGCAATATACAACACAGACAACATAAAACAAAACAACATTACAAGACAAAACTACAAAAACAAAAGCTCAACCTGCTTCCCACACTCTTGTGGGCTTCCCACACCCGCAACATAGTTTCAATACAAAATCTCAGCATCATACAGCATCAACATAGAGACACATAATAACAGCAAAGATCCTCAAATGAATCTCAAGTACAGAGAGACAAACAAAATAAAATAAAATCAGAAACATAGACAGGTTAATTTAAGATAAGAGAATAGGCATAACCTAAAACGATTAAGAGAGGTAATAGATCTCAGAGAAACAGGAAGATCATTCCAGTCAAAAGGGGCTTTATACAGAAATGACCTACGTCCAACTACACTAACAGTTTTTGGAACAGAGAAAAAAGGATATTGCGAGTGTCTAAGAGAGTAGGGAGATCTATATGGAATCAAAAGTTCATTCAAATAAGCAGGACAAACAAAATAAACACATTTAAAGATAAACAAAAACCAATGAAATTGTCTTCTAGATTTAGGATGCAACCAATTAAGCAATTCTTACATATGGCAATGATGAGTACGATATGGACACCTTAACACAAATCTGCACAAATAATTATAAACAACATTAAGAGGCTTAAGATAAATATCATAGGTATTTTGGTAAACAGTATCAGCATAGTCGATAAGAGGAAATATTATCTGAGAGACCATTCTTTTCCGGTCTTGAAATGTAAAGCAATTAATTGAGCAATAAAGTAAGCGCAAGCAGTGATAAGTTCTTTTAATAATATAATCTATATGGGGCTTAAAAGAGAGATCTGAGTCGATCCAAAGGCCGAGATATTTAAATGCATTGACATTCTCAAGAGATAAGCCTTCATCAACAATAATATTCAAATCAAAAGTGTTCGAATGACGACGCGACCCAAACATCACACAGCAAGATTTCCTCTTATTTAATTTAAGCATATTGTTATGACACCATTCTTGAACCAAATTAAAGTCAAGTTGTAAAGAGTTCTGAATTTGTGCTATGAAAATGGCACCTGTTGCTAGGCCTTTGTCAATGGACGAGAACACATCATTCGTAAATTTTAACAGAGCAGTCGTAGTAGAAAAATTAGGTCTAAAGCCTGACTGTAACGGAGATAAAATGTGAAATTAATTAACAAATGATGATAGTTGAGTAAATATTAATTTCTCAAAATTTTTTGCAATAGCACAAATAATAGAAATTGGCCGATAATTATTGACATCAGATGAGTCTCCACCTTTGAACAATGGAGTAAATTTTGCACATTTCCATATAGGCGGAATAGAACAAGTAGTCAATGACAAATTAAATAAATCTGCTAGAGGATACATTAATACATGAGCGGCTGATTTAACAAATTTAGCTTCTAAATCATCAGGACCAGCACTACTATTTGTTTTTAGATCACATATAACATAGTAGACATCGACAGGCGTAATCTTCTTAAAGGAAAATGATCCGTTAACAGTGATTGAATTTAATGGTGCAGCAGTATAGGTGTCAGAACACTGAGGACCACATATAGAGGACAAATGCTGGTTAAAAGCTTGAGAAATAAGTGAAGGATCAGAAATAATTTCATTATTAAATTTAATATTTTTAATCAAGCTTTTTTTTTATTTATTTAACAGATTACTCAGCTGATTCCAAAACTGTTTAGGGTTATGAAAGTTTTGAGAAAGGCGATCTTTGTAATAATTAGCTTTTGCATTCCTTGTTTCCAATTTAGATAAGTTCCTCAAATGTCTGTAGTTTTCCCAATCGATAGGATCCCTAGATAACCGGTATTTAGCCCATGCTTTATCTCTTTGCTTAAAAAGTTTAACAAGATTAGAACTAATCCAAGGTAAATGTCTGCCTTTAACTCTAGCAGTTTTCAAAGGGGCGTATTTATTTATTATATTCATAACTTCAGAATGAAAAAAATGTGTTGCATCCTCAACAAAAGGAATTAACTGAAACCTATTCCAGTTTATATCAATTAGATCTTGATTAAAATTGTCAATATTCATATTTTTACACTGTCTCAGAGTTATGTATTTAGGTGGAGAACTTGGAATTTTAATTTTCCAGACACAGTAAATAATCGAATGATCACTTAAACAGTCTGACAATACACCAGATTTAATTATCCTTTCAGGGTTAGTAACGAGTATCCAGTCCAACAAAGATGAAGAGCGATGGTCAACTCTGGTAGGCACATTAATTAACTGACAGAGGTTTATACTGCCAAGTAAATTTTTATCATTAACAGAGGAACGATCCAACCAGTTCTTGTTAAAGTCGCCCAGAATAATCAATTCATTGTGCTTCTCTAGGGAGTTAATCGTTGACAGAATACACATCGTAGAGTCAGACGGAGCAGAGGGTGGCCTATAAATATTACCAATAGTTAAATTTTTATTTGCATGAAAAGTAACTTTAACAAAAAGACACTCAAAATGAACAGGATCTATGCTAGGAATAACACATTCTGAAACTAGGATGGCAGAAACATAAGTCGCCACCCCACCACCTCTGGAGGCTGTCAGATCTGTACAAAACATAATCCTCAATTTTAATCACATCATCAGAGATGTTGTTATGTAGCCAGGTTTCTGATATAGTGATGATGTTAGGTTTATTAAGAAAAACACAGGCTCTGAGGAGATCTATTTTTGAGACAAGACTCCTAATATTAAGGTGAATAACCTTTAAACCTTTAACAGATTCAATTGTACCAATAAAGACTATTCAACCAGCCAAATAATGAACTATAGAAGAAAGGAAGGGGTGGAGAGAAAAATGCAGCAAATTGAGCAAACACTACACATATACACACTGTGGCGAAAATAAGGAACGAACTACACTGCCCAGAATGCAATGTGGTTATCAAGAAGTTCTGCACTGCGGAAGGATGTAGCGGGCTTAATTGAGCAACAGGTGTGAAGGATTAAAACGGGGAAGTTTAAAAAACACGGGGAAGCTTAAAAAAACAGAGTGAATGTGAACTGGACGAATTCGAGCTGCTGGAGTTTTAACAAGCCTGTTAATCTCGTGTCTCTAAGTATTCCGCTGGCTGCACTGTGGAAGAGTGTTGGGATTACCGTTGTCGCGATTCCTGAAGGACACTCCATCAGCTGTGTTTGGGCTGTGCGTAAGCTGAGTAAAAACATTTGTTATGAGTTTCCATTTCAATGCCGACGAAAAGGACGAACTCGATTGAAGATTGCTGTGTTTAAGTATCTCGTTGGCTGCACGGTGAAAGAGGATCGGGATTGTCATTGTTGCTATTCCTGAAAGATGCTCGTTTTCAGAATTGCTTTGGCTGAGCGAGAGCTGATCGTGGCAGCACCTGTGAGTTACTACTCCTCGTTGTAGACTGAGACACAAAGCCGATATACTGTGCGTCTGACGCCAGGTAAGACTGCTGGAACCGTAAACTATTCACTCGTCCTCAACCCACAAAAAAGACGCTACAAACGGAGAACACACACACACATACACACAGCACACTTACCTCAACTAACGAATGCTGACTTCCCGCGGTCATTCATGAACTATAGTTAACGAATTTGAACTATTTATTTTGTGATGTGAGTTGAACTAACCACTTTATTATTATTTTATTTTTTTGTGGACCTTAATACATGAATTGTTAATGAGTGAAATTTTGTTAAATGCATTTGTCGCAGTGATTGATGAAATGCTTTGTTGATTGTTCCAGACGATTTTGTATTCATGATTGTGTGAACACTATGCTCTAAGCTTTGGGAATTATGGTAGCCCATGAGAATAGTTTTGTTTTGTCTGTAGAAAAGGGCTTTAAAAAAAAAAAAAAAAAGAGCTATACAGTAAGACTCAAATAAATTTACTTTAAGTTAAAATGGTAGGTATCTGTGTGTAGTTCTGTAACGAGTGATAAATTCATTTCATGATTAGCCTACCACCGTCACAGAAAATGGCGCCCGAACAGGGACTTGAAGCTTGAAATTAATTGTGTAATTTAAATGTGTAGTGACCCTCAGATTGCTTATTTTCATATCTATTTTTGTGCTTTAGAACTTGAAAGTGTGGGGTATGAAATTGATTGTTTTTGATAATTTGTTGTTTTGGTAATATTCAAAATTCTCTGAAGTGAGTGTACCATATATTTTTATTTTTTCTCCTTTCTCTTTCCTCTCACTCTACTGATAATATACAAACACATCATATCTTTTTGCATAGTAAGAAATGGCAGATTCCTTACATCCATCATCAACCTTAGTTGATATTGAGGTTCCAGATGTTGCAACTCCAGATTGGACACCTGCCGTCCCTCAACCTTTGTTGACTAATTATCCCTCTTCCCCTTATGTTCTGCCTAGCAGCCCTTTACAATCAAGATCGCATGTGCAGTTTGCCTCATCTGATGTAGCCCGTAGCACGCCTGTGCACAGTTTTGGGTGGAACGAGGACCTGATGCAGTTATGCACTCCATCTCCAACAGAGGCAGCAACTAACGTTTCGCCAGTATCGTCAGGTGTACAATATGATTTGCCTGGTACAATTCCAACACCTGCAAGGGGAATTGGACACCTTACTGCTCAAGTCCAGGGGAATTGGGACAAACTGTATGATCTCATGGGAAAACAGGAGACCGCTGTAAGTGTACTTACCAGTGAATTGAAACTTACTTCTACCCAACATGAAGGCCAATTGAAAAGTCTTGCGGAGAAAGTGGACAATCACACCCAACAAATTTCAACTATTCTAGTAGCTACCAAACAACAAGCTGAAACAGAGTCTGATCAAATGGTTAAGACCATGAAATTGCTCATGTTGGATGAATTTCAAAAAATTGAAAAGTCTTTAACCTCAAATATCTGTTCCATGGTGGAGAAACTTCAACTAGAGATACAGAAAGATATTAGCACTGTTCGGCAAGGTTTTCAAAAAAGCCATGATGAGTTAACCCAGGATTTCACTCAGTTGACCGACCAGGTTGACCATCTAAGTGTCAAAATAACTGAACTGCAAGAGAGTACAGAATCCAAAACAGAGGATCCTCCGAAGGAACCTGAAACCTTAGATCATTCCATGAATATGTCACCCCCTGTAAATGCGAGTGCTGTCAAGAGCGACCATCTCAAATTAACTTTTCCAACTTACGGGAGACCATCGGACGATTCTGATCCCTTGTTGTATTTAGCTAAATGCCAGGATTTTCTTGCATTACATCCTTTAACTGATTCTGAAATTCTAGCTACCTTTCGAACAGTCTTGCATGGTACAGCACGTGATTGGTGGGAAGTAGCTAGAACTACAGTAACTGCCTGGCATGAATTTGAGTCTTCATTCCTTACTGCCTTTCTCTCTGAAGATTATGAGGATGAACTTGCAGAGCGTGTCAGAATCAGAACTCAAGGAGAAAGGGAGTCAATAAGAGACTTTGCTTTTGCGTACAGAGCACTTTGTAAAAGGTGGAAGCCTACCCTAACTGAGTATGAACTGGTTAAAATGATCTTGAAAAACATAAAGCCTTACTTAACTAGCCAGCTACGTGGGCGTGTTACTACTGTGGAGGAGTTGGTGCGATTGGGACGACAACTTGAGAAGGATCATTTACAGCAGTTACAATATAACTATCGTTTGAACTCAAAACAAGGTCAGTCTGGACTCAAAGGACCCTTACCCACCATTAACCGGCCTGCAGATAAGCCACCGTTACAGTGTTGGAGGTGTAAGGGGCAACATGCTCCTAACAGTTGTCCACATTTTTCTTTACCTTCTCAGTCTGTTCCATCGCAGGAGCAACCTTCTGCTAATATGCAACGATCCTATCCTCCGAGATCCAGAGGTAAACCTACCAACAACTCAGTGACAGCTGCAAATGCTTTACAACAGAAAGTGACTAAATGTTCACAGAAAGATGTTGTTGTACCACAACAGCTAATTGTACCGATTGGTATTGGTAATTGGGTAGGTAAAGCCATTGTGGACACTGGGGCAAGTTTTACCCTAATGCATGAGCACTTGTGGAAAGACCTCAACCCCACTGAACACAGCCGCCTTAGCCCTTGGTTTCTTGGTCCTTTATATTTGGCAAACGGAATGGCAGAAGTACCTCTGGGATGGTTAAATGTTTCGCTTAAACTGCACGATCGTGTTTGCACCCTTCCTGTTGCTGTGTTAACCTCCAAAGCCCTTGCTTATTCTATTGTCTTGGGACTAGATTTCATTTTCTTTAGTGGAATGCAAATAAAGGTGTCTGATGGGTAGTATTCCTTTACTTCTGCTCCTGATGTGGATTACCCCTTCCAACCCGGTCATGCAAGTGTGCCAACACAGATGGGGTATCAGCGTCCGCAAAATCAAGCTCACAACTCTACACCAAGTATTTCTCTGTTAAGCTCCATTCCACCCTTAACGCCACCCATTCCCTTAAACGTTGAAGGTGAGGATAATATAACCCTCATTAATCAAGCAGTGGATGCGGCTCACTTACCACCTGGTCAAAAGCTTCAATTAAGTCACCTCCTAAAAACAACCCCTCGATTGTGTACCTTGCAGTTGGGGCGAACAGCTGTTCTCCAACATCAAATTTATACACATCATCAAGTTCCTATAAAACAACGAGCTTATCGGGTGTCCCCTGCCAAACAAACCGTAGTAAATCATCAACTCAAAGAAATGTTAGATGCAGGAATTGTAGAGCCATCACAGTCAGGATGGGCCTCCCCTGTAGTCCTCGTGCCAAAGAAGGACGGACGTCTTCGATTTTGTGTAGACTACCGCAAATTGAACGCCATAACAGAAAGTGACGCCTATCCTCTGCCAAACCTTACTGAAATCTTGGAATCACTTTCAGGGTCGGCTATCTTTTCCACTCTGGACCTTAACAGTGGGTATTGGCAAGTGACTATGGATGCTTCCAGTAAAGCCAAGACTGCCTTTACTACCTCTGCAGGACTATTTCACTTCAATGTAATGCCGTTTGGGCTTAAAAATGCCCCATCTACTTTTCAACGTCTTATGGAGACGGTCTTGGGAGAGCTACGTGGAAGAAATTGCTTTGTGTACATTGACGATATTATCGTTTACTCTCCATCTGTTACTCAGCATTTCCTTGATCTCCACGCTGTTTTCCAGAAGTTACAAGAGGCCGGTTTAACAATCAACCTCCGAAAAAGTAAGTTCTGCTTGCATGAAGTGACATTTCTAGGTCATCTGGTCAACATCCAAGGCATTTCAGCTGACCCTAGTAAAGTGGAAGCTATTCGTACCTATCCTGTGCCAAAAAATCTGAAGGAAGTCCAACGTTTCCTTGGACTAGCTGGGTGGTACCACAGATTTGTTCCCAACTTCTCTTGTATTGCTGAACCACTCAACTCCTTAAAGAAAAAGGGCAGAACTTTTCAGTGGACAGTGCATTGCCAACGGGCCTTTGAACGACTGAAAACATGCTTGATGACTCCACCCATCCTTGGCCATCCTGATTTAGAACATCCATTCATTGTGTACACGGATGCCAGTGAGACAGGACTGGGTGCCGTGCTGACCCAAAAGCGGGGACAAGGCGTAGAGGAGGTCATAGCTTATGCCAGTAGAACCCTTAATCCTGCCGAGACAAACTACTCGGCAACAGAGAAGGAGTGTTTAGCCGTAATATGGGCATTAGACAAGTGGCAGCACTACTTGGATTACAGAATGTTTACTGTCGTTACCGATCATTCTGCTTTGCAGTGGGTAATGAATTCACCCAAAACCACTAGCCGTCTTATTCGATGGGCCCTACAGTTGCAAAAGTACGATTTCATTGTTGAGTACCGAAAGGGAAAGTTAAATGCAGCTCCAGATGCTCTTTCACGGATTATCCCACATACAAGTTGTAACTTGTATTCCAATCAGAAGGATGTCAACCCACTTCCAGTCACTGCAGAATTAATCTGGGAGAAACAGCACAATGACCCAGAAATAACAAAAATCTTTAAAATTTTGGCTGAGAACAATGACGACCAGCAAGTCAAATATGAAGTCATAGAAGATAAGCTGTACCTTAAAACTCAGCTGTCAGAGAATCGGTTCCATTACCGTATTTTTGTTCCCAAAGATCTTGTACCTCATATACTGGAACACTATCATTGTAGCCCTATAAGTGGTCATGTGGGGATCTATAAAACATACAAAAGAATTCAGGACGTGGCATTTTGGCCTGGGATGTGGACCGACATCAAACAGTTTGTAAAAAGATGTGTAAAATGCCAAACCTTAAAAGCTGACCAACAGAAACCTGCTGGAAAGATGCAGAAAATTGTCAGCAACCAACCTAATCAAATGATGGGGGTAGACATCATGGGACCCTTACCCCGCAGCACTACCCAAAACGAGTACCTCTTAGTGTTTGTTGATTACTTCACCCGCTGGGTAGAACTTTTCCCCATGCGTATAGCTACAGCCAAGACAGTCGCTACACTCTTCAGAAAAGAGATTCTAACCAGATGGGGAGTCCCAGATTTTCTGGTGTCTGACAGGGGCACACAGTTTGTGTCTGCAGTGTTTAAAGAGTTATGCGAAAACTGGAACGTAACACCAAAGCTGACTACCGCTTACCACCCGCAGACAAACATGACAGAAAGAGTCAATCGAACCCTTAAAAGTATGATTGCCGTCTACGTAGATGACAACCATAAGCATTGGGACCAATACCTACCCGAATTTAGGTTTGCCATCAACTCAGCAGTGCAAGAAACAACTGGAATGTCTCCTGCGGAACTTCAGTTGGGAAGGAAGTTACAAGGGCCGATGAACAAACTTCTGAAAGCTAAAGGTCATGATCTCTCACCTGATGCACCCAACTATGAAGTAGTGTATCACGTGAGTCAACTGCAAGCAAAAGCAAAAGAGAACTGTAAGAAAGCACACCTAAGACAACTGAGAAACTACAATAAAAATCGACGGGATGTCTTAGTCAAAGAAAAAGATAGAGTGTGGGTCCGACAGTTCCCACAATCCAGTGCAAAGAAAAACTTTACTGCTAAACTTGCACCGAAGTGGAAGGGACCCTACCGGGTAATACAACAAATGGGACCAGTAAATTACCAAGTAGCACTGGAATCTACAGGTGAAGACGTTCGCACTGTTCATGTCTGCAACTTAAAACCCTGTTATCCAACTGCTACAGAGTTGGAGACTCAAGAGAAACAAGCGATTCTCGATCTTTTCAATGAATCTTCAAATGAAGAGGAGTTCTTAGGATTTTAATGTTTGAACATCTTCATAGAGAACTATGAGATGTTTTGTTCAAGGGGAGGAGAGTGTGGCGAAAATAAGGAACGAACTACACTGCCCAGAATGCAATGTGGTTATCAAGAAGTTCTGCACTGCGGAAGGATGTAGCGGGCTTAATTGAGCAACAGGTGTGAAGGATTAAAACGGGGAAGTTTAAAAAACACGGGGAAGCTTAAAAAAACAGAGTGAATGTGAACTGGACGAATTCGAGCTGCTGGAGTTTTAACAAGCCTGTTAATCTCGTGTCTCTAAGTATTCCGCTGGCTGCACTGTGGAAGAGTGTTGGGATTACCGTTGTCGCGATTCCTGAAGGACACTCCATCAGCTGTGTTTGGGCTGTGCGTAAGCTGAGTAAAAACATTTGTTATGAGTTTCCATTTCAATGCCGACGAAAAGGACGAACTCGATTGAAGATTGCTGTGTTTAAGTATCTCGTTGGCTGCACGGTGAAAGAGGATCGGGATTGTCATTGTTGCTATTCCTGAAAGATGCTCGTTTTCAGAATTGCTTTGGCTGAGCGAGAGCTGATCGTGGCAGCACCTGTGAGTTACTACTCCTCGTTGTAGACTGAGACACAAAGCCGATATACTGTGCGTCTGACGCCAGGTAAGACTGCTGGAACCGTAAACTATTCACTCGTCCTCAACCCACAAAAAAGACGCTACAAACGGAGAACACACACACACATACACACAGCACACTTACCTCAACTAACGAATGCTGACTTCCCGCGGTCATTCATGAACTATAGTTAACGAATTTGAACTATTTATTTTGTGATGTGAGTTGAACTAACCACTTTATTATTATTTTATTTTTTTGTGGACCTTAATACATGAATTGTTAATGAGTGAAATTTTGTTAAATGCATTTGTCGCAGTGATTGATGAAATGCTTTGTTGATTGTTCCAGACGATTTTGTATTCATGATTGTGTGAACACTATGCTCTAAGCTTTGGGAATTATGGTAGCCCATGAGAATAGTTTTGTTTTGTCTGTAGAAAAGGGCTTTTGAAAAAAAAAAAAAAAAGAGCTATACAGTAAGACTCAAATAAATTTACTTTAAGTTAAAATGGTAGGTATCTGTGTGTAGTTCTGTAACGAGTGATAAATTCATTTCATGATTAGCCTACCACCGTCACAACACACACACACAAACAAGAAAAAAAATGTCATTCAAGATTGAAAAAAAATAAAACAAATATGCCCCAGATTCAGACTGCAGCGATAATAAAATAAAAAAGAGAGAGAGAGAGGACTAGACGGATGTAGGAACGAAAGATAAATAAATAAATAATAATAATAAAAAAGATACATAGTGCATCATTGCACCAAAAATATAATTCCATAGATTTCACCACTTTGTAACAAATATTTAGACCCTATAAATGGTCTAATTTGAAGAGAAAATGAATCGACAAACACATTTTCACAACAAACACTAACAGAAAAAGTTAGTTACAGAGCGGAGAGTACTCATGGGGATACAGAAAGATCTCAAAAGAAAGTCTCTGCCTCCTCAGAACTACGAAATAGTTCCGGTTTTCCATGCACCATCACCCTCAACGTACAGGGATACAGCAAGGAGTATTTAATATCCACAGCACAGAGTTTCTTTTTCACAGCATCAAACTGCTGACGCTTCTTGACCAGACTAGCACTAAAATCCGGATAAATGAAAACTCGAGTACCTTTGTAGAGTAGTTCTTTCTTCTCCCTGGCCAAACATAGAATATTTGCCTTGTCCTGGAAATGCCGAAGCTTGACCAAAATAGGTCTGGGCACAGGCCTGGATCCAGAACTAAATGTAGGAGAGCGATGGGCCATCTCAATAGCCGGTGCAGCAAAGGATTGATCTCTGCCGAGAAGAAGCGGAATCAGCTGATTCACAAAGACGATCACATCACTACCTTCACTCTTTTCGGGCACATTGATGAACCGAAGATTACATGACCGACTTCTGTTCTCAGCGTCGTCAACTTTGTCCTTCAAGTAGGCATTCTCTTTTTCAAGTGTGTGCACACATTTCGACAGGTCTTCAAAGTTATCTTCGTTAGAGCTCACCCTGTGTTCAAGCTCTGAGATTTGATCACACAATGAAGATAAAGATCCGTGAATGCTAGTAAGGCTAGTTTGTATGATCTCAGTTTTTGAATCAAGGTGGGCAGTCATTTCAACTTTAATTAGCTGTATTGCGTCCCAAATTGTTTGAAGTGAGATCTCGGCTTGATCCATTGCTGGAGAGAGTCGCGATAGAAGAAAAGATAATATAACAGAAAACCTGGAGACTTAAGTGGTCCCCAGTAGCAGTGAGGGTCCTAAGGACAGGTCTGAGAACCGCTGAACTAGGGCGATAGCCTCCCTAGATAACAGTAGATAGCAGTCTGCTTTGTGGCGGCCGCAGGATAGCCATAAGGAAAACCATTTTTAGAGTCAGAAGCTAACTCTAGTGGTTCACATGGGTTTTCGACTAGCCCCTAATGGACCACGGCTAAGTCCCATGAAGCGACTTTGACTCTGACAAGAGGGCCCCCTCGCCTAGCTCCACGAATGAAGCGGGCGATCAAAGGGTGTTACCCCACTGAAACCCCGTCAATCAGACCGTGGCAAGCCGCAATGGCAGCCACAAGAGCTCTGAGAGTAGCAGTGTGCCTGCTGACAGCCTTTCTTGCAAAAACTCCAGCACTGCGTCCTTGAGGTCGATCCTGACGAACCAGTGTCTGTGCTGAATTTGAAACACGATCATTTTGATTGTCAGCATTTTGAATTTCAATCTCTTGAGAGAACAATTAAGACAGTGAAGGTCTTGAATTGGACGCAATCCCCCATCTTTTTTGGGAACTATAAAATTATGGCTGTAATAACCTAACTCTCTGTCTGGGAGGGGAACATATCCTATGGCCCCTTGGTCCAGCAGATTTGGCAGTTCTTGAACCAACAAGTGTTGTTCCGGTTTCACAGTAGTGGAAACCATGCCGATGAAATGTGGAGGGCGGCGCACAAACTGTGTTCTGTAGCCTTTTTCTATTGTCCTCAAGACCCAAGTCGGCGACATATAGCGCAGTTGGGCTTCGGGCGTCCCGAGTTCGAGTCCCTGCTCGTGGACCTTTCCCGATCCTGTCCCCCTCTCGACTTCACCTGTCAATTAACTGTCCTATCATAATAAAAGGCAAAAATGCCACAAAAAAAGACCCAATGGGATACATTTGGCAGTAGCTTCCACGCTGCCAACTTCTCTGAAAGGGGTATTCATTTCGACTTAGTCCAGAGAGACGCAGTGTCTTGTTGATGGGGAATGTTAAATGTCTCGTGTCCTGAAAAACAGCAGGAGCCAACTGAGCATTTAACATTTCTCTGGAACCCGCAGCCCCCGAAACACAGTGGTGTGGGGGTGTCGAGAAGGAGCTTGTGTTTTTACGCACTCCCTCTCAGTGTAAGCTTCAGGACCTCTGCTTTTTCTCTGAGGTCAGAGATCTCAAGTCCAGCTTTTTAGCTGGTTGAGCGTGGCCCGGTCCCCAGTCTCTACAAGGGAGCATGACTTGCCACGCTCGGCTTCTGAGCTTCACGTGTTTGAGAAGCACCTGGTTGGGCGGGGTGGCCGACGGACCTAACACCTGGGCACGGCGAGCGAGGAATTTATCAAACTTTCCTCATGTTTTCTCCCTGAACCTGCTGACTACAGTGTGGACTGAATCGCCAAATAGACCGGCCGACGACACATCAAGGAGAAAAACTTTATCTTTGTCCTTGATGCAAGTGAGGTTTAGGCACAGTTGTCTCTCCGCAGAGACAGGTCTGTGGCGCGGCGCAGCATTTCCCCCGCTCGTGCCCAGCTCTTTAAGCAGGTCAGCCTGGTACGCCAGTAACACCAGCCTGACCCGCCGCCTGAAGAGCTTTCCAGTGTGGATGTGCTTCTGCACGGTCTGGAGGGAAGCGCAGGCTTTTTTAATGATGATGAGCTGGCAATGGAGAGATAGCCCGCAAGCGTCTCTTCAACCCGGGGGAATCATCGTAAAACCCTGTGCTCCAGCGATAGTCGAATAAATAGATGTCGCGAGCACAAAGACACGAGAAGAATAGGGCTTGTTCCAAGATTTAGCTAACTCATCATGCAAATCTGGAAAAAAAGGGCAGGGGTTGTCTCTCAAGTCAAGTCAAGTCATCTTCATTTATATAGCGCTTTTAACCATGTAGATTGTTTCAAAGCAGCTTTACAGAGATAAGCATATAATTTAAGGTAACAGAGATTGTTTTGGCTTTATAGCAGTTCTTGAATAATGTTATTTCCAGCTAAAGTTAGTTTTGATCGATTCACTTCCGGAGAAATGATCATTTGTTATTAAATTAGGGGCCGCTAAGACGACGCCGTTCTCGCTAAACAGACTTTAAACTGAACCTGTGATAAACGCTGATGGCGTTCACATGTGCATTAAGAACTGATTCTATAGTTATGGGCGTTTGAATATATGTGCGCATGTTTGTAATTCCCTACAAACCATGCCTGAACAAACTACTTTTGATTTTTTGATACAGAATTTAATTTTATTTGATCACTTCGGGGTCGGTACACAAACTGAAATTCCCCACAACGTCTCTCTGATGGCAATGAAGATGAAGGTGATGATGATGATGATGAAGATGACGAAGATGATGATGATGATAATGAAGATGATGATGATAATGAAGATGATGATGATGATGATGATGATGGTGACATTTGCTCTTGTGTTTCAGGTGCGAGTGGGCCGTTTCCAGAAGGTCATAGCGATGGTGCAGATGGGTGGAGGCAGTGAACTGGCCATCGTGGTGTCGATCGTGGTCTGCTGTGTGCTGCTGCTGCTCTGCACTGTGGGTGAGTGTGTGTGTGTATGTGTGTGTATGTGTGTGTGTGTGTGTGTGCTGCTGTTGTTCTGTGGGTAAGTGTTTGTTCACTTTCTACACCACGAATCCAACATGCATTATGTTCCTCTGCTGAAGTGTTTGTGTGTGTGTGTGTGTGTTCAGCACTGGTGGTTTACTGCACCAAGAGCCGCAGGGCAGAGCGCTACTGGCAGAAGACTCTGTTACAGATGGAGGAGATGGAGTCACAGATCCGCGACGAGATACGCAAAGGTAACGCACTATCGTTTTCGGGGGGGGGGGGGGGGGCTGGGGAGGGAGGAGGGTTCCTGAAAGCTACTGATACAGCAGGAATCCATCAGCTGCGCCCTATAGAGAATGATCTGATTACGAGCAGATTGAGTTAAAGACCTTCTAGAGTTTCATCACAGAACTTTGTTTCTGTCAGGACCACTATAGTCAAATAGGATTGACAATTAGCATACAGTTTGGATTGCCGGTGTGGTTCCGTTCTGGGAGAACTCCCTGTGCATCCAGTCAGCCTAGCATGGATGAGAGCAGGAGAGCAGCAATAACCCCCCCAAAACAAAACCATATGCCAATATCCCCCAAACCCAACGGACAGCGCAATCTGGATGCTTTTGTAGTTTCCTGAGTGAGCCACGGCAACAAGCATGATAGCATAAGACCAACAAGCATGATAGCATAAGCATAAGACCAAGACGAGATCTGGGCCGAGGCGAGATCTGGACCGATATGGCGAGATCTGTACCGATATGACGAGATCTGGACCGATACGAGATCTGAACCGATACGAGATTTGGACCGATACGAGATCTGGACCGATACGAGATTTGGACCGATACGAGATCTGGACCGATACGAGATCTGGACCGATATGACAAGATCTGGACCGATACGAGATCTGGACCGATGTGACGAGATCTGGACCGATGTGACGAGATCTGGACCGATACGAGATCTGGACCGATATGACGAGATCTGGACCGATACGAGATCTGGACCGATACGAGATCTGGACCGATACGAGATCTGGACCGATACGAGATCTGGACCGATGTGACGAGATCTGGACCGATGTGACGAGATCTGGACCGATACGAGATCTGGACCGATATGACGAGATCTGGACCGATACGAGATCTTCACCGATACGAGATCTGGACCGATACGAGATCTGGACCGATATGACGAGATCTGGACCGATACGAGATCTTCACCGATACGAGATCTGGACCGATACGAGATCTGGACCGATATGACGAGATCTGGACCACTACAAGATCTGGACCGATATGACGAGATCTGGACCGATACAAGGGGCCCTATTTTAACGATCTGAAATGCAAGTGTCAAAGCGCAAGTAACTTTGTGAGCGGATCCCGGCGCTGTTGCTATTTTCCCGGCGGGATAAATGACTCTTGCGCCTGGCGCAAATCTAAAAGGGGTTGGTCTGAAGAAGCTTCATTATTCATAGGTGTGGTTTGGGCGTAACGTGAAATAAACCAATCAGAGCGTCATATCACATTCCCTTTAAGAGCATGATGAACGAGGTGCGCTTGTTCCATGGCGCAATACTATTATAACGGCGCATTTACCAGGAGCGCTTCAGAATCGGTTCACAGCCGAGGAGATCGATGTTCTCGTCAGGGCCGTAAAAGAAAGAGAAGTGACATTGGGGATGGGACAAACACACACAAATTAGCTTCGGTTATACATGCATATAATCATTTGGGTAAATATGTAGGCCTAAGCTTTATGCCTATTTTTCCTATCGTCATGGACACAACATATTGATACTGTGAAGCTGCTTTGATACAATCTCTATTGTGAA
>JAULUF010000042.1:435000-492500 GCA_031834385.1 Semotilus atromaculatus | reverse complement strand
GAGACTCGGGGTTACGGGAGACTCGGGGTTACGGAAGACTCTGGGTTACGGGAGACTCGGGGTTACCGGAGACTCGGGGTTACGGGAGACTCGGGGTTGAGACTCGGGGTTACGGGAGACTCGGGGTTAAGGGGAGACTCGGGGTTACGGGAGACTCGGGAAACTCGGGGTTACGGGAGACTTGGGGTTACGGGAGACTCGGGGTTACGGGAGACTCGGGGTTACGGGAGACTCGGGGTTACGGGAGACTCGGGGTTACTGGAGACTCGGGGTTACGGGAGACTCGGGGTTACGGGAGACTCGGAGTTACGGGAGACTCGTCAGCGGTTCTCCAGCCGACGGCGTGTCTGTAACAGGACACCTCTTTATCCTAGACAGATATCATATGGGCATAATGTAGTAGGGCAGTTAGACTCAGGGTTACGGGAGACTCTGGGTTACGGGAGACTCTGGGTTACGGGAGACACAGGGTTATGGGAGACTTGGAGTTAAGGGAGACTCAGGGTTACGAGAGACACAGGGTTACGGGAGACTCAGGATTAAGGGAGACTCAGGGTTACGGGAGACTCAGGGTTAAGGGAGACTCAGGGTTACGGGAGACTCAGGATTAAGGGAGACTCAGGGTTACGGGAGACTCAGGGTTAAGGGAGACTCAGGGTTACGGGAGACTCAGGGTTACGGGAGATTCAGGGTTACGGGAGACTCAGGGTTACGGGAGACTCTGGGTTACGGGAGACTCGGGGTTACGGGAGACTCAGGGTTACGGGAGACTCGTCAGCGGTTCTCCAGCCGACGGCGTGTGTGTAACAGGACACCTCTTTATCCTAGACATATTCATATGGGCATAATGTAGTAGGGCAGTTAGACTCAGGGTTACGGGAGACTCTGGGTTAAGGGAGACACAGGGTTACGGGAGACTTGGAGTTAAGGGAGACTCAGTGTTACGGGAGACTCAGGGTTACGGGAGATTCAGGGTTACGGGAGACTCAGGGTTACGGGAGACTCAGGGTTATGGGAGACTCGGGGTTACGGGAGACTCTGGGTTACGGGAGACTCTGGGTTACGGGAGATTCAGGGTTACGGGAGACTCAGGGTTAAGGGAGACTCAGGGTTACGGGAGACTCGGGGTTACGGGAGACTCGGGGTTACGGGAGACTCAGGGTTACGGGAGACTCTGGGTTACGGGAGACTCGTCAGCGGTTCTCCAGCCGGCGGCGTGTGTGTAACAGGACACCTCTTTATCCTAGACAGATATCATATGGGCATAATGTAGTAGGGCAGTTAGACTCTGGGTTACGGGAGACACAGGGTTACGGGAGACTCAGGATTAAGGGAGACTCAGGGTTACGGGAGACTCAGGGTTACGGGAGACTCAGGGTTACGGGAGACTCAGGGTTACGGGAGATTCAGGGTTACGGGAGACTCAGGGTTACGGGAGACTCTGGGTTACGGGAGACTCTGGGTTACGGGAGACTCGTCAGCGGTTCTCCAGCCGACAGCGTGTGTGTAACAGGACACCTCTTTATCCTAGACAGATATCATATGGGCATCATGTAGTAGGGCAGTTAGTTTTATTTAGAGTTTAATGTATCAAACATAACCTACTCAAGACAACATGTACATAATAATGTACAATGTACATAATTTAAAACAATAAAACAAACAGATACAAAGAAACACCTGAAAAAAAACAGGCCTCTTACAATAAAACCTGTACATTATTTATAAAGCTATTTAAGAGCACGTGGAATAAATGAAAGTTCATGTCTTTTTGTTTTACTCGTAGCAGAGTAGTCCTGAAGTAGCATGTGCTGATGTGTGTGTGTGTGTGTGTGTGTGTGTGTGTGTGTGTGTGTGTGTGCGTGTTTGTGCGTGTGTGTGTTTGTGCGTGTGTGTGTGTGTGTGTGTTCCTCATGTTAGCCGTGTAACAGCATGCGGCCCAACCTGGAGGAGGGAATCACTCTGTTTTCCACTCTTCTCAACAACAAGCACTTCCTGGTGTCCTTCGTCCACGCGCTCGAGCAGCAGAAAGACTTCGCCGTGAGAGATCGGTGAGTGAAGATCCGCTCTACTAACAGTCTCAGCCCAGTACAGTCAGACACACACACACACACACACACACACACATACACACACACACACAGACACATACACACACACACACACACACACACACGGTTCTAAAGCCATCGTAACACAAGTGGCACTTAAACCTGGACGAGTGCTCTGGAGTAATACTGTCACATATTATACAAAATACATTTTTTAATGTTGTTTATGTGTCTATGTGGTGTTTTTAATACGCTTTAACACGAAGCATGTGTAAGTTCATAAGTCGACAGCATTGCTGAGTATTTCCTCCTTAAAACTGCAGTGAACCAAAGACAGTCTCAAAAACACGGTGTGAAATCGCTGGTGTTTCTGACATCACAAACGACCTTGTAACCAATCAGATCAACGTGTGATCCTCAACCAGTGGATCTCTGAGTGAGGGAGTGAGTGGAGGCGGGGCTCATCTGCATATTTAAACCCCTGCAGGATCACGTACAGTAACACACGTGTGTTCAGAAGCACATGTGACTGTAATGATGTTCTGCACTGTGTTTTAGATCTGGCTCATTAGGTTGAGGATTTAAGACTCTCACTGGAGACACTTCATGTAATGTAAGTGCTTATAAAGCATAAATTCAACAAAGTTACAGTAACGAGTGGCACTTAAAGCACATTCATGTAAATGGGAAACGCACATCACAAAATAACAAACGTTCCTAAAATGGCTGAAAAAAAAGGCTCTGAACAACAGGAGACGAGGGATGATGCAGTGAGTCTAGTGGAGATCTCTGACTTCTTCTCTCTCGGTGGTTAGACTCACACACACCCCGCAGGGATGCATCAGTGCTTCGATTGTCTGAGATCCTCATCTGTGTGCGATTAGCTGTTGTGTGATTGTGTAGGTGGTGTGTGTGGAGCTATTCATCAGAGGAAGGGCCTTTCCCAACTCTTCCCACACGATGGGAATGTTTTCAATTACTCTCCAGCACTGGTGTTGTGATGTGAACGCATTCTGTCATTGATGTTTAGGTGCAATCTGGCGTCTCTGCTCACCATCGCCCTCCATGGTAAACTGGAGTACTACACCAGCATCATGAAGGACCTGCTCGTGGATCTGATCGACGCGTCCGCCTCCAAAAACCCCAAACTGATGCTGAGGAGGACAGAGTCCGTGGTGGAGAAGATGCTCACCAACTGGATGTCCATCTGCATGTACAGCTACCTCAAGGTGTGTGTGTGTGTGTGTGTGTGTGTGTGTGTGTGAGAGAGTTTCGCTGGTTCTCCACTGACTACAGGAGTGTGTTGGTGAACGGGTGTTTCTCCTCAGGAGACGGTTGGCGAGCCGTTCTTCCTCCTGTTGTGTGCCATCAAACAGCAGATCAACAAGGGCTCGATCGACGCCATCACGGGCAAGGCTCGCTACACACTCAACGAGGAGTGGCTTCTGCGGGAGAACATCGAAGCCCAGCCGCAGGTCAGCCGCGCGTGTATTTATATATACTAAATAAGTATACATAGTACACACACACTCACCTAAAGGATTATTAGGAACACCTGTTCAATTTCTCATTAATGCAATTATCTAATCAACCAATCACATGGCAGTTGTTTCAATGCATTTAGGGGTGTGGTCCTGGTCAAGACAATCTCCTGAACTCCAAACTGAATGCAGAATGGGAAAGAAAGGTGATTTAAGCAATTTTGAGCGTGGCATGGTTGTTGGTGCCAGACGGGCTGGTCTGAGTATTTCACAATCTGCTCAGTTACTGGGATTTTCACGCACAACCATTTCTAGGGTTTACAAAGAATGGTGTGAAAAGGGAAAAACATCCAGTATGCGGCAGTCCTGTGGGCAAAAATGCCTTGTTGATGCTAGAGGTCAGAGGAGAATGGGCCGACTGATTCAAGCTGATAGAAGAGCAACTTTGACTGAAATAACCACTCGTTACAACCGAGGTATGCAGCAAAGCATTTGTGAAGCCACAACATGAACAACCTTGAGGCGGATGGGCTACAACAGCAGAAGACCCCACCGGGTACCTCTCATCTCCACTACAAAAAGGAAAAAGAGGCTACAATTTGCAAGAGCTCACCAAAATTTGACAGTTGAAGACTGGAAAAATGTTGCCTGGTCTGATGAGTCTCGATTTCTGTTGAGACATTCAGATGGTAGAGTCAGAATTTGGTGTAAACAGAATGAGAACATGGATCCATCATGCCTTGTTACCACTGTGCAGGCTGGTGGTGGTGGTGTAATGGTGTTGGGGATGTTTTCTTGGCACACTTTAGGCCCCTTAGTGCCAGTTGGGCATCGTTTAAATGCCACGGCCTACCTGAGCATTGTTTCTGACCATGTCCATCCCTTTATGGCCACCATGTACCCATCCTCTGATGGTTACTTCCAGCAGGATAATGCACCATGTCACAAAGCTTGAATCATTTCAAATTGGTTTCTTGAACATGACAATGAGTTCACTGTACTAAAATGGCCCCCACAGTCACCAGATCTCAACCCAATAGAGCATCTTTGGGATGTGGTGGAACGGGAGCTTCGTGCCCTGGATGTGCATCCCACAAATCTCCATCAACTGCAAGATGCTATCCTATCAATATGGGCCAACATTTCTAAAGAATGCTTTCAGCACCTTGTTGAATCAATGCCACGTAGAATTAAGGCAGTTCTGAAGGTGAAAGGGGGTCAAACACAGTATTAGTGTGGTGTTCCTAATAATCCTTTAGGTGAGGGTACATTATGTAAACACAAACTTTTATTTTGGATGCGATTAATCATTGCCCAGCCATAGTAGTAACATTTAAAAAACATTAGATGAACGTCCAACTGAAACATTTCAGAAATAAACACTCCATGAAAGATTTGAGAACATTATTAACCCTTGTGCATCCCTGTGGACATTTTTGTCTGTTTCCGTTTTTTTTATCATTTTGCCTGTGTTAATGCAAACTGCATACATTTTAGCACAGATGTGTATTTTTAATAGTAATTTTACTATTTCACCCCCATTTCCTTTAATAAATCTATTTTACACTAGAAACACAAAATAGTTCCACTCAGGAACTTTAGGACAATTTAATCGATGCACAAGTGTAGCATTACTGAAAGAACGTTTGTTCGTGGCGTTAGCTGAAGTCCTGCGAAGCTTGTGGTGTGACCTCTGACCTCTCTCTGTTGCAGAACGTGAGCGTGTCGTTCCAGGGCTTCGGCATGGACTCGGTGAGCGTGCGCGTGATGAACACGGACACCATGGGCCAGCTGAAGGACAAGATCCTGGAGGCCTTCTACAAGAACCTGCCCTTCTCCCAGTGGCCCCGAGAGGAGGATGTGGAGCTGGGTGAATAACAGCTCGTTATCATCCGCTCGTTATCATCCGCTCGTTATCATTCGCTCATTATCACTCATCATCTGCTCGTTATCATCTGCTCGTTATCATCCGCTCGTTATCATCCGCTCGTTATCACTGATCATCTGCTCGTTATCTCTGATCATCCGCTTGTTATCTCTGATCATCCGCTCGGTATCTCTGATCATCCGCTCGTTATCTCTGATCATCTGCTCGTTATCTCTGATCATCTGCTCGTTATCATCCACTTGTTATCACTGATCATCCACTCGTTATCTCTGATCATCCTCTCGTTATCTCTGATCATCCGCTCGTTATCGCTGATCATCCACTCGTTATCTCTGATCATCCACTCGTTATCGCTGATCATCCACTCGTTATCTCTGATCATCCGCTCGTTATCGCTGATCATCCACTCGTTATCTCTGATCATCCTCTCGTTATCTCTGATCATCCACTTGTTATCACTGATCATCCTCTCGTTATCTCTGATCATCCGCTCGTTATCGCTGATCATCCACTCGTTATCTCTGATCATCCTCTCGTTATCACTGATCATCCACTCGTTATCTCTGATCATCCACTCGTTATCTCTGATCATCCTCTCGTTATCGCTGATCATCCTCTCGTTATCACTGATCATCCACTCGTTATCTCTGATCATCCGCTCGTTATCGCTGATCATCCGCTCGTTATCACTGATCATCCTCTCGTTATCACTGATCGTCCGCTCATTATCTCTGATCATCCGCTTGTTATCACTGATCATCCTCTCGTTATCTCTGATCATCCGCTCGTTATCTCTGATCATCCTCTCGTTATCGCTGATCATCCTCTCGTTATCACTGATCATCCACTCGTTATCTCTGATCATCCGCTCGTTATCGCTGATCATCCGCTCGTTATCACTGATCATCCTCTCGTTATCACTGATCGTCCGCTCATTATCTCTGATCATCCGCTCGTTATCGCTGATCATCCGCTCGTTATCACTGATCATCCTCTCGTTATCACTGATCGTCCGCTCATTATCTCTGATCATCCACTCGTTATCTCTGATCATCCCCTCGTTATCTCTGATCATCCGCTCGTTATCTCTGATCATCCACTCGTTATCTCTGATCATCCCCTCGTTATCTCTGATCATCTTCTCGTTTTCACTGATCATCCACTCGTTATCTCTGATCATCCGCTTGTTTATTTAGTAATTTAGTATTAACATAATGTCATAAATGCGTGTAGCTGTTATATTAGTTGTTAGTCTCGAGTGATTGAAGTATTACTCATCATTAGTCTCTCTCTCTCTCTCTCTATCTCTCTCTCTCGGGTCAGAGTGGTTTCCCGAGGGATCCAGAACCAGAATTCTACAGGATCTGGACGACACATCTGTCATGGAGGACGGCAGGAAAAAACTCAATACCGTTTCCCACTATCAGGTGTGTGTGTGTGTGTGTGTGTGTGTGAGAGAGAGAGAGAGTGAGTGAGAGTGAGTGAGAGATTGAGATTGAGACGCTGTGTCCTCTTCGGCCCCTCTGTTGTAGGGAGTTCCTCAAGGGTCTGTCCTTGGGCTGCTACTTTTTCAATATACTTGTTGCCTCTTGGGTCAATCCTCAGAGGTCACAATGTTTCGTTTCATTTTTATGCTGACGACTGCCAAACATATGTGCCGCTAACTCAGTCAAAAACCCTTTTAGAGTGTCTAAATGAAGTGAAAGCATGGATGGCTACAAAATTTTTATATTTAAATGAGAACAAAACTGAGTTTGTGTTATTTGCTCCTAGTGACTCAGCTCCTGCGGTTTCTGTTGACCTGGGTTGACCCGAGACATTAGTCCTGTGGTTACAAACCACAGTCAAGTTGGACGGTTGTTTCAAACTTGATGCCCAGAGAAGTGCAGTGGTGAAGACCAGCTTCTTCCAGCTGAGGCAACTGGTTAAAGGGCACCTAATATGCCCCTTTTTACAAGATGTAATATTGGTCTCGGGTGTCCCCAGAATGTATTTGTGAAGTTTCAACACAAAATACCCCACAGTTACTTTAATATAACCATTTGAAAATGTCATTTTTGGGGCCTGTTTTAAAAAGAGCTGTTTTGGTGTGTACCACCTTAAATGTAAATGAGCTGCATAACCCCGCCCTGCCTTTGGATGAGGGCGTAACTTGTATACCTATGGCAACAAAGTCGGTAGAAGCACTGAGAGTGAGAGACCTGCTGTTTTGTATGGCATTCAGCCGTAACGTTACATGTTTGAACCGGAATTAGACGCAGATGATGAAGAGACTCCGGCAGAAGAAACTCAAATGAGAATGGACTAGGACGTCTCGGAATGATTATTTGATACATTTATGTACTTAGAGTTTTAATCGCGTCCCCTTTGCAATTATGGATGTGCAACACACACACACAGACACACACACACACACACACACACACACACACAGACACACACACACACACAAACTGTGATAACGTTGGCGCAATTTTTTGAAACTACAAACACAAATACTGTGATAACGTTTGCTACGTACAAACGAAATTACATTTATGCGAGGGACCTGTTGTTGTCATGTTTACATTACTTGTCGTACAGGTGCTTATGTGGCAAATGTGACTACAGAACAAGAAAATATGCAGTTTTTAATACAATATCTTAAAAATATATATTTATAAACGTGTGGTTACACACTATACAATCAAGGTTTGAATTATATACACAGACATCCTACGACGACGACAACAACTTTAGATGCATTTGTTGTTGAATTGGCTGACATCGATTGAAATGACTATTTGCTCAAAAATCATAAAATACACTTACTTCTTATGGAGGTGACGTTGGATCGCGAACAGTAGGCAACGATCCACACTTGAGGATTAACTTTGAACCAAGACCTGCTTTGAATTGACCCTCGTTCACAAAACCGTCAGTCAGAAAATTATTCGCGCAAACATAAACGTATTTTGGAAGTTTAAGTGGCGCCTTTCCTTCGTAAATAAAATACATCCACTGCGTTTTCAGTGGCTCTGATGTCGGAAGTAAGGGAAAACTACTATGTACATTATTACATCCCACAACAGAACACTTATGTTTCTTAGGAGACATTACCGGCTGTCGTTGAAACTGTGGAGGATGGTGTACAGATCACAGAGGGCGGGGTCTATGGAGGATGGTGTACAGATCACCGAGGGCGGGGTCTATGGAGGATGGTGTACAGATCACAGAGGGCGGGGTCTATGGAGGATTGTGTACAGATCACCGAGGGCGGGGTCTATGGAGGATGGTGTACAGATCACCGAGGACGGGGTCTATGGAGGATGGTGTACAGATCACCGAGGGCGGGGTCTATGGAGGATGGTGTACAGATCACAGAGGGCGGGGTCTATGGAGGATGGTGTACAGATCACCGAGGGCGGGGTCTATGGAGGATGGTGTACAGATCACCGAGGGCGGGGTCTATGGAGGATGGTGTACAGATCACCGAGGGCGGGGTCTATGGAGGATGGTGTACAGATCACAGAGGGCGGGGTCTATGGAGGATGGTGTACAGATCACAGAGGGCGGGGTCTATGGAGGATGGTGTACAGATCACAGAGGGCAGGGTCTATGGAGGATGGTGTACAGATCACAGAGGATGGTGTACAGATCACCGAGGGCGGGGTCTATGGAGGATGATGTACAGATCACAGAGGGCGGGGTCTATGGAGGATGGTGTACAGATCACCGAGGGCGGGGTCTATGGAGGATGGTGTACAGATCACCGAGGGCGGGGTCTATGGAGGATGGTGTACAGATCACCGAGGGCGGTGTACAGATCACCGAGGGCGGGGTCTATGGAGGATGGTGTACAGATCACCGAGGGCGGGGTCTATGGAGGATGGTGTACAGATCACCGAGGGCGGGGTCTATGGAGCATGGTGTACAGATCACAGAGGGCGGGGTCTATGGAGGATGGTGTACAGATCACAGAGGGCGGGGTCTATGGAGGATGGTGTACAGATCACCGAGGGCGGGGTCTATGGAGGATGGTGTACAGATCACCGAGGGCGGGGTCTATGGAGCATGGTGTACAGATCACCGAGGGCGGTGTACAGATCACCGAGGGTGGGGTCTATGGAGGATGGTGTACAGATCACCGAGGGCGGGGTCTATGGAGGATGGTGTACAGATCACCGAGGGCGGGGTCTATGGAGGATGGTGTACAGATCACCGAGGGCGGGGTCTATGGAGCATGGTGTACAGATCACCGAGGGCAGTGTACAGATCACCGAGGGCGGGGTCTATGCCAGCACCACACTGTCAATCAAACTACGTCAGTGGGGCTTGCTCAATTCTATGTCACATTGCGCCGAATCTTAGAACAGCTCGTTCTGAGACAGTGTTTATGATTTATTGAGATTGTAAAAAACCACTGGGTGGATTTTTATCATTCTAGGGTGGTTTTGCTCACATACTGCCAACACACATTTATGTTCAAACACCATGTAAAAGTGAATTTTGCATAATAGGTGCCTTTCAAAGTAAAACCAATTTTATCTCGACATGATTTTGAAATTTTAATCCATGCTTTTATCACTACTCGCTTAGACTATTGTAATGCACTTTATAGTGGCCTTAGCAAATCACTTATGGCATGATTACAACTAGTTCAAAATGCAGCTGCTCGCCTTTTAACTGGAACTCGAAAATTTGACCATATCTCACCCATCTGCCAATCCCTCCACTGGCTTCCTGTGCACTTTCATACTGATTTAAAAATTCTTTTATTTGTTTTTAAATGTCTGCATGGCCTGGCCCCCCAGTACCTGTCCGATCTGCTCGTACCTTACACCCCCTTTCGTTTGCTCCGGTCGGCTGATCAGGCACTGCTGGTCGTCCCAAGACCAAACGTAAATCTAGAGGTGACCGTGCGTTTGCTGTGGCAGCTCCGAGACTCTGGAATGACCTGCCTTTGGACATCAGATTGACTGAGTCTCTTTCTGTTTTTAAATCCCGTCTTAAAACTCATTTATTTTCTTTGGCTTATAACACAGTTTGAGGGTTGACTTTTAGTTTTGTATTATTGTTAAATTTATTTTTATTGTTTTTTTTATTGTCTTATTATTTATTTTGTTGTGCCTCTGTTGTATGTTATTCTTTATTTTATAGACTGTGTTCAGCACTTTGGTCAACAGTGTTGTGTTTAAGGTGCTTTATAAATAAAGGTGGATTGGATTGGATTGAGAGTGAGAGAGAGAGTGAGAGATTGAGAGTCAGTGAGCGAGTGAGAGTGTGAGTGTGAGTGAGAGAGAGTGTGATAGATTGAGATTGAGAGAGAGAGAGAGTGAGTGAAAGTCTGAGAGAGTGTGAGTGAGAGTGAGTGAGCGAGTGAGAGTGTGAGAGAGTGTGAGAGTGAGTGAGTGAGAGTGTGAGTGAGAGTGAGAGTGAGAGAGAGTGAGAGTGTGAGGGATTGTGAGAGAGTGAGAGAGTGTGAGAGAGTGTGTGTGTGTGTGTGTGTGAGTGAGTGAGTGTGAGTGAGAGTGAGAGAGAGTGAGTGTGATAGATTGAGAGTGAGTGAGAGAGAGAGTGAAAGTCTGAGAGAGTGTGAGTGTGAGTGAGAGTGAGTGTGATAGATTGAGAGTGAGTGAGAGAGAGTGAAGAGTCAGAGTGAGTGTGAGAGAGAGAGAGACTGAGTGAGAGAGAGAGTGAGTGAGATTGAGAGTGAGTGAGTGAGTGAGAGAGTGTGAGTGAGAGAGTGAGAGTGAGAGAGAGAGAGAGAGAGAGTGTGTGAAAGAGAGAGAGTGAGTGTGAGAGAGAGTGAGTGTGAGAGACTGTGAGTGAGAGAGAGAAAGAGTGAGTGAGATTGAGAGTGAGTGAGCGATTGAGAGTGAGAGAGAGAGTGAGAGGGTGAAATAGAGTGAGTGAGAATGAGAGTGTGTCTGTGTGTGTGTGTTCTGAGATTGTATATGCAAACATATGAAAACTGGATTTCCACAGGATTTAAAAAAGTTAGTGCAGTAAATGTGAAACCGCATAATTCAGACGATACTGCCGACATGGAACCCGTCTGCACAAACACATATTGTGACATCAGCTCCTCCATGAAGTGTTCTGTACTGTACGCATCACTCTAATGACCTCTGACCTCTGACCTGTGTGTTGCAGATCCCAGATGGGGCGTCACTGGCCATGAGCATGAAGGACACGAGAGAGAACACACTGGGCAGAGGTAGCCTACAGCAACACACCTCACACACCTCACACACCCGAAGGCCCCGATACACTCACAAAACACGTTTGCAGTGATGTACTGTTAGTGAACATCATGACGGCGTCCACTGTAGATACATATGTGAATATGTGCTGCACTTCCCTCTTAGTGACAAAATAAACACACTACAGAAATGAGAAAATGTCACGTCACTTTTATTTATACAGCACTTTATACGATAGATTGCTTTACAGCAGCTTCATAGTGTTAAACAGCTTCAGTCTCTAGTAAAGAGTCTCTCAGTGTGTTCATGTTTTCACTCGCAACTGAACAGAAGAAAGAACACCTCAAAGAAGGCGGAGCCTCAGAGCCACACCCACCCATTACATCATCACCACACCGACCAATGGGAGGAGAGGTGGATCTCTTCCAGAAAGTTCTCTTTTGCAAGATGTTTCAAACTCTAGGGGCCCTATCTTGCACTCAGCGCAATTGACTTTGTACACCGACGCATGTATCATTCCTATTTTGCACCCGCGCAAAGCGGACTTTTCCCTCCACAGACACACGTCGGTTAACTAAGAAATACACTTGCGCTCCCCGGGGCGGTTCAGCGCAAAGAGGAGGCGTGTTCCGGCGCAAACTTTCCCTCATGCTATTTTGCAGTTCCAGAAAACAATTGCGCCACTGACCAGAAAAAACCTAGTCTAAAGTCATTGGCGCGTTGCAGATTCAGATGCTATTTTAAGCGCGCGTGCTTGGTCATAATACAGAGTGTGAACAACGCGCATACACTGTATATGATTCTCTCATCTACACAGATGCATTTTTCTTTTTGCAAATGATACATTATTATAAGGAAAAATAGTAAAACACGAGAGAAATCATTGTTGTCCAGTCAAGTCAAGTATATTTATATAGTGCTTTTCACAATAGAGATTGTATCAAAGCAGCTTCACAGTATCAATATGTTGTGTCCATGACGATCGGAAAAATAGGCATAAAGCTTAGGCCTACATATTTACCCAAATTATTATATGCATGTATAACCGAAGCTAATTTGGGTGGGTTTGTCCCATCCCCAATGTCACTTCTCTTTCTTTTACGGCCCTGACGAGAACATCGATCTCCTCGGCTGTGAACCGATTCTGAAGCGCTCCTGGTAAATGCGCCGTTATAATAGTATTGCGCCATGGAACAAGCGCACCTCGTTCATCATGCTCTTAAAGGGAATGTGATATGACGCTCTGATTGGTTTATTTCACGTTACGCCCAAACCACACCTATGAATAATGAAGCTACTTCAGACCAACCCCTTTTAGATTTGCGCCAGGCGCAAGAGGCATTTATCCCGCCGGGAAAATAGCAACAGCGCCGGGATCCGCCCACAAAGTTACTTGCGCTTTGACACTTGCGTTTCAGATCGTGCGCTGAGTGCAAGATAGGGCCCTAGAACACCAAACAAACTTTGTTTTGTCTTGGTTTTATTTGATGACATCACAGCAGTATATCGGGG
Source organism: Semotilus atromaculatus (assembly GCA_031834385.1). Lineage (NCBI taxonomy): Eukaryota > Metazoa > Chordata > Actinopteri > Cypriniformes > Leuciscidae > Semotilus > Semotilus atromaculatus. Next base: position 479,383 of record JAULUF010000042.1, on the reverse strand, counting down.
CCTTTACATGAGCACACTACTCACACACACACACACACACACACCCCTCAGTTATGAACTCACGTGTTTCTGTTGATTCACAGTTAAAGATCTGGACACAGAGAAGTACGTTCATCTGGTGAGTGAGCGTCTCTAAATCTCTTCTGCTCATACTAATAATCAAGTGTTGTACTTTCTCAGTCGTCTCGATTGCTTAAACTATTGTGTAACAGATGACATCATGTTCAGAAATGCAGTTCTTGGACGGGGTAAGAACTTTTCACAGTAATGAGAATCAGTTATAACGTATACGCTCTCATCAACTCAACAACTCCGTCAACTCTCACGAGACTGAGACTGTTCGCTCCTCGTGCCACAGTTTAGACTGTCAGAATCACATTAGCTGTATACATGCCCATCTGATGTAAAAGAGCTGCTGAATTATGTATTTACATCTCAACTGATGAAATTATACACTCACTCTTCATGCGTTTCTCTCTCAGAATATAGTTTGTCACAGTAAGAGGCGTGTGGACAGACCCTTAAAACTCAGCCAGATCAAAGATTTATTCACCCTTGAGAAACTTCCATTTCTTCCTGATTGCCTGTGTGTGATCTGACCCAGTGTACGAATGCTGTAGATTTATGGTAAAGGCTTGAGTAATTCTTTCATAACAGCAAAATCCGACCAATCACATCTCGTGTTTACACTGTGAGATTCGACCTTCAGCGTTTCACTCTTTCACAGCGAAGAATATCTGTTACACAGTTAATGTGAAAAACAACCAAGCATTTTCTGGAGAATGGACTGCCGGGTTCGGACTACACAATACTTCTGTCTGTTATGATGTGCCAGATTATGTGATTTTGACTCGTTGTTTAAATGGTTGTCGTGGACAAGAAACATGTCAGACTAAAGGTTGCCCGGTGTTGTTTATCGATCATCACGACACGTCAAACGGTTGTGCCAAAATCATGTAGTCTGAACCCGGCATGAGTTGTTCGTGGGAAATTATTAATAATTGGCCTAAAGCAGTGCTGGAATTTTAAAATAGGACAAATTTACCACAAGTGTACAACAGCTGCCAGAACACAATAATACTTCCCAGAAACTGAGTAAAATCCTCAGTTAACAGGGAACGTTGAACAAAGGTTCTTCCAGTAACATTAATAGAACGTTCTCTAAAGGTTATGAACAAACGTTCTTCCAGTAACATTAATAGAACGTTCTCTAAAGGTTATGAACAAACGTTCTTCCAGTAACATTAATATAACGTTCTCTAAAGGTTATGAACAAACGTTCTTCCAGTAACATTAATAGAATGTTCTCTAAAAGTTATGAACAAAGGTTCTTCCAGTAACATTAATAGAACGTTCTCTAAAGGTTATGAACAAACGTTCTTCCAGTAACATTAATAGAACGTTCTCTAAAGGTTATGAACAAACGTTCTTCCAGTAACATTAATAGAACGTTCTCTAAAGGTTATGAACAAACATTCTTCCAGTAACATTAATAGAACGTTCTCTAAAAGTTATGAACAAACGTTCTTCCAGTAACATTAATAGAACGTTCTCTAAAGGTTATGAACAAACGTTCTTCCAGTAACATTAATAGAACGTTCTCTAAAGGTTATGAACAAACATTCTTCCTGTAACATTAATAGAACGTTCTCTAAAGGTTATGAACAAACGTTCTTCCTGTAACATTAATAGAACGTTCTCTAAAGGTTATGAACAAACATTCTTCCTGTAACATTAATAGAACGTTCTCTAAAGGTTATGAACAAACGTTCTTCCAGTAACATTAATAGAACGTTCTCTAAAGGTTATGAACAAACGTTCTTCCAGTAACATTAATAGAACGTTCTCTAAAGGTTATGAACAAACGTTCTTCCAGTAACATTAATAGAACGTTCTCTAAAGGTTATGAACAAACGTTCTTCCAGTAACATTAATAGAACGTTCTCTAAAGGTTATGAACAAAGGTTCTTCCTGTAACATTAATAGAACGTTCTCTAAAAGTTATGAACAAACGTTCTTCCAGTAACATTAATAGAACGTTCTCTAAAGGTTATGAACAAACGTTCTTCCAGTAACATTAATAGAACGTTCTCTAAAGGTTATGAACAAACGTTCTTCCAGTAACATTAATAGAACGTTCTCTAAAGGTTATGAACAAACGTTCTTCCAGTAACATTAATAGAACGTTCTCTAAAGGTTATGAACAAACGTTCTTCCAGTAACATTAATAGAACGTTCTCTAAAGGTTATGAACAAACGTTCTTCCAGTAACATTAATATAACGTTCTCTAAAGGTTATGAACAAACGTTCTTCCAGTAACATTAATAGAATGTTCTCTAAAGGTTATGAACAAACGTTCTTCCAGTAACATTAATAGAACGTTCTCTAAAGGTTATGAACAAACGTTCTTCCAGTAACATTAATAGAACGTTCTCTAAAAGTTATGAACAAACGTTCTTCCAGTAACTTTAATAGAACGTTCTCTAAAGGTTATGAACAAACGTTCTTCCAGTAACATTAATAGAACGTTCTCTAAAGGTTATGAACAAACGTTCTTCCAGTAACATTAATAGAACGTTCTCTAAAAGTTATGAACAAACGTTCTTCCAGTAACATTAATAGAACGTTCTCTAAAGGTTATGAACAAACGTTCTTCCAGTAACATTAATAGAACGTTCTCTAAAGGTTATGAACAAACGTTCTTCCTGTAACATTAATAGAACGTTCTCTAAAGGTTATGAACAAATGTTCTTCCAGTAACATTAATAGAACGTTCTCTAAAGGTTATGAACAAACGTTCTTCCAGTAACATTAATAGAACGTTCTCTAAAGGTTATGAACAAATGTTCTTCCAGTAACATTAATAGAACGTTCGTTCAGAGTCGTCCGTCCCTCGCGGGTCAAAATGACCCGAAGCCCAAAAAATATACTTCATTTTCTTCTTGTTCTTTTTCCAGAAAGTAATATTTAATAATAATATTTTTAATGTTTTTTTGGAGATTTATTGTTCTTTTTTATTTTATTTACCTTTAAATTACTAGATTTATCAATAAATAATAAATAAATAATAATTTAAGCACATTCCTCACATTCTTTCAACTTAAATTCAAAATAATGAACAATTTAATGCATAACCCTTTTAATTCAGCTCAAAATATCTTACATTGGGTGTCTTTGACGACCTCTTATGGAAACAATAATAATATAACATGATATTTCATGACTCTTGCCACTAGATGTAAATGGAGAAAATGTTCTGCTGGGTCCTATAGTCAGTTTCTGTTTTGCGTTCAGATACACATTCAGGCGAAGGACATGAAAATGAAAACTGCGTCAGGCTTAAACTAGCAAAACACACTTGCGTGAAGCTGCATTGCACCGGGTGTATGATAGGGCTCATAGACATTATAAAACATTTTTTGTAAAGTTTCAGCAATTTTAGTTTGCATTTTAAACATTTTTAGGTTTTTCTATGTGTATTGAAGCATTCCTTGCATTCCATGCTCTGACCTGATGGTTTAACTCTGTTGTGTGTGTGTGACGGATGGTTTAACTCTGTTGTGTGTGTGTGACGGATGGTTTAACTCTGTTGTGTGTGTGTGACGGATGGTTTAACTCTGCTGTGTGTGTGTGTGTGTGTGTGTGTGTGTGTGTGTGTGTGTGTGTGTGTGTGTGAGACGGATGGTTTAACTCTGCTGTGTGTGTGTGTGTGTGTGTGTCTGACGAATGGTTTAACTCTACTGTGTGTGTGTGTGTGTGTTTGACGGATGGTTTAACTCTGTTGTGTGTGTGTGACGGATGGTTTAACTCTGTTGTGTGTGTGTGACGGATGGTTTAACTCTGCTGTGTGTGTGTGTGTGTGTGTGTGTGTGTGTGTGTGTGTGAGACGGATGGTTTAACTCTGCTGTGTGTGTGTGTGTGTGTCTGACGAATGGTTTAACTCTACTGTGTGTGTGTGTGTTTGACGGATGGTTTAACTCTGCTGTGTGTGTGTGTGTGTGTGTGACGGATGGTTTAACTCTGCTGTGTGTGTGTGACGGATGGTTTAACTCTGCTGTGTGTGTGTCTGACGGATGGTTTAACTCTGCTGTGTGTGTGTGACGGATGGTTTAACTTTGCTGTGTGTGTGTGTGTGTGTGTGTGTGTGTGTGTGTGTGTGTGTGTGTGTGTGTGTGTGTGTGTGTGTGTGTGTGTGACGGATGGTTTAACTCTGCTGTGTGTGTGTGACGGATGGTTTAACTCTGCTGTGTGTGTGTCTGACGGATGGTTTAACTCTGCTGTGTGTGTGTGTGTGTGTGTGTGTGTGTGTGTGTGTGTGTGACGGATGGTTTAACTCTGCTGTGTGTGTGTGTGTGTGTGTGTGTGCGTGTGTGTGTGTGTGTGTGTGTGTGTGTGTGTGTGTGACGGATGGTTTAAATCTGCTGTGTGTGTGTGACGGATGGTTTAACTCTGCTGTGTGTGTGTGTGTGTGTGTGTGTGTGACGGATGGTTTAAGTCAAGTCAAGTCAAGTCAAGTATATTTATATAGCGCTTTTCACAATACAGATTGTATCAAAGCAGCTTCACAATATCAATCAAAACAACATAACAATGTTTGTTTATTAGTGGAAAACAATAAAATAAAAAAGACATCCAAGTTTGGAAGGGCTGATCAATGTTATTAATGATTGGTTAATTAATTTGAATATCCCCAACTGAGCAAGCCAAAGGCAACAGTGGCAAGGAACCGAAAAACTCCATCAAGTGACCCAGTGGAGAAAAAAAAACCTTGGGAGAACCCAGGCTCAGTCTTGGGCCAGTTCTCCTCTGGCTTTTATGAACTAGAGGCCGGATTTACAGTAACTGTAAGTTTTAAAATTTTATATGAATGCCTGGCTGAAGAGATGCATCTTTAGTCTAGTTTTAAACTGGGAGAGCGAGTCTGAGCAACGAACAATATCAGGAAGGCTGTTCCAGAGCTTCGGAGCTAAATGTGAAAATGCTCTCCCTCCTTTGGTGGATCTGGATATCCTAGGTATGACCAGAAGCCTCGAGTTTAGTGATCTTAAAGAGCGCGATGGATTATAGGGCGATAGAAGGTCCGTTAAATAGACTGGAGCTAAACCATTTAGGGCTTTATAGGTCAGTAGCAATACCTTGTAATTAATACGGAACTTTATAGGTAACCAATGAAGTGATGATAAAATCGGTGTTATATGATCATATTTTCTTGATCTAGTAAGAACTCTAGCGGCTGCATTTTGGACTAACTGTAGCTTGTTTATTGAGGATGCAGGACAACCAGCTAATAAAGCATTACAGTAATCTAGTCTTGAGGTCATGAATGCATGAACTAACTTTTCTGCATCAGAGACTGATAGCATATTACGTAGTTTAGCAATGTTTCTAAGGTGGAAAAAGGCTGTTTTTGTAACATATGAAATATGCTTTTCAAAAGACAGGTTGCAGTCTAATATAACACCCAGGTCTTTAACAGTAGAGGATAAAGTAACAGGGCATCCTACTATGTTAAAGTTGTGCTGTGAAAGGTTTTGTGGACGGTTTTTAGAACCGATAAGTATTACTTCTGTCTTGTCTGGATTTAATAAAAGAAAATTACGCGTCATCCAATCTTTTATATCTTTAACACAATCTGTCAATTTGGATAATTTAGCGTGTTCATCTGGCCGTGATGAAATATATATTTGAGTGTCATCGGCGTAACAATGGAAACTAATTCCATGTTTCCTTATAATATTACCAAGTGGCAGCATATATATTGAGAATAATAGAGGGCCTAACACAGATCCCTGTGGCACTCCATAGTTTGCCGAAGTTATGATCGATTTTTCTCCATTTAAATAGACAAAATGGTAGCGGTCGGATAAGTATGACCTGAACCAGCTTAATGCTTGTCCTTGAATACCAGTATAATTTTGTAGTCGATCTAGGAGTATTGTGTGATCTATAGTATCGAACGCTGCACTAAGATCAAGTAAAACTAGTATTGAGATACAGCCTTGGTCCGAAGCTAAAAGTAAATCATTTGTTATTCTAACCAGCGCAGTTTCAGTGCTATGATGCGGTCTGAATCCAGACTGAAACTTTTCATAGATGTCGTTTTCTTGCAAGAAAGAGCCGAGTTGAGCGGACACAACTTTTTCTAATATTTTAGACATAAATGGAAGATTTGAAATGGGTCTGTAATTTACTAGGTTATTTGGATCTAATTGTGGTTTCTTAATAAGAGGTTTTATAACTGCCAGCTTGAACGTTCTTGGAACATGACCTAAAGATAAAGATGAGTTAATAATATTGAGAAGAGGCTCTTCCACTACAGGTAACACTTCTTTCAGTAGTTTAGTTGGTATAGGATCTAATAAACATGTTGTTGTTTTAGATGAAGTGATAAGTTTGTTTAACTCTTTTTGTTCTATAGTTGTAAAGCATTGTAATTGCTCTTGCGGAGCGACAATTGTGGCCGAATCATAAGGCGGGAGCAAGGATTGAACATTTACAATTGTGGTTCTGATGCTTTAAATTTTCTCGTTGAAGAAGTTCATGAAATCATTACTACTAAACTGTAACAAGGTATTTTGTTCAGACGACGTCTGTTTATTTGTTAGTCTAGCCACGGTGTTAAATAAAAACCTTGGATTGTTTTGGTTGTTTTCTATTAGTTTGCGGAGGTGCTCAGCCCTGGCCGCTTTTAGGGCCTTTTTATAACGTGACATACTGTCTTTCCACGCGATTCTAAAGACCACTAAATTAGTTTGTTTCCATTTACGCTCTAAATTACGGGTTTCTCTCTTTAGAGCATGCGTAGTATTATTGTACCATGGTGCTATACTTTTCTCTCTGACCTTTTTTAATCTAATGGGTGCAACAATATCCAATGTTCTAGAGAGAATGGTGCTCATAGTGCTAGTTAGTTCGTCTAGTTCATCTGTTCGTTTGGGTTCAGGCCGCAGCTGAGACAGATCAGATAAGCTATTTGAGAAATTATCTATGGTGGATGGAAGGATTGTTCTGCCTGGTCGATAACATGGCGCAGCATGACATATTACAGACGTACGTAATATGCAAGTTACCATGTAATGGTCAGTGACATCATCACTTTGTGGAATGATATCTATATCGGTTGGATCGGTTCCATATGATATAATTAAATCGAGTGTATGATTAAGACGATGAGTTGGTCTGGTGACGTTTTGCTTGACCCCGAAGGAGTTTAATAAATCTGTAAACGCAGCCCCTAACGCATCATTTGAATTATCGATGTGTATGTTAAAATCTCCAACAATTAATGCTTTATCGACGTTGACCAATAGATCTGAGAGAAAATCTGCAAACTCTTTTAGGAAAACAGTGTAAGGCCCTGGAGGTCTATATATGGTAGCCAAGGCTAGAGATAATAGGGATTTTTTTCTTAAATCTAAGAGCGTAACATTTAGCACAAGTACTTCAAACGAATTAAACCTATGACGAGTTTTCTGAGTAACATTAAGGATATCCCTGTAGATTGTTGCAACACCGCCGCCACGACCGATTAGACGGGGCTCATGCTTATAACAGTATCCTGGCGGAGTAGACTCATTTAGACCGAAATAATCATTTGGTTTAAGCCAGGTTTCAGTAAGGCACAGTACATCGAAATTATTATCTGTGACCATTTCATTTACAATAACCGCCTTAGGTGTGAGCGATCTAATGTTAAGAAGACCTAGCTTTAGAAATTGTTTTTGTTCACTAATAGCGTGTTTTTTTGTTTTAATAACAATTAGATTTTTTCTAGATCCCGCAGTAGATTTATTATTTGATCTCAGTGAACGAGGAATAGACACAGTTTCTATGCAATGTTCTACACTAGTATTAATATAAATTAAATTGGTGCAGCAGAGACTGTGATTTGGATTTTTGGTTACTAGTCAAACGGTGTTTAACATCTTAGAGATGTTATCCGACAGAAGATCTGCTCCGATTCTACTTGGGTGTAAGCCATCAGCGCGGAAGAGCCTCGGTCGCTCCCAGAACAGATTCCAATTATTTACAAAGAGCAGTTTCTGCTCATTGCACCATGACATTAACCATTCATTTAGCGCGAATAATCTACTGAACTTTTCATACTTTGTGTGTGTGTGTGACGGATGGTTTAACTCTGCTGTGTGTGTGTGTGTGTGTGTGACGGATGGTTTAACTCTGCTGTGTGTGTGTGTGTGTGTGTGTGTGACGGATGGTTTAACTCTGCTGTGTGTGTGTGTGTGTGTGTGTGATGGATGGTTTAACTCTGCTGTGTGTGTCTGACGGATGGTTTAACTCTGCTGTGTGTGTGTGTGTGTGTGTGTGACGGATGGTTTAACTCTGCTGTGTGTGTGTGTGTGTGTCTGACGGATGGTTTAACTCTGCTGTGTGTGTGTGTGTGACGGATGGTTTAACTCTGCTGTGTGTGTGTGTGTGTGTGTGTGTGTGTGTGATGGATGGTTTAACTCTGCTGTGTGTGTGTGTGTGTGTGACGGATGGTTTAACTCTGCTGTGTGTGTGTGTGTGTGTGTGTGACGGATGGTTTAACTCTGCTGTGTGTGTGTGTGTGTGTGTGTGACGGATGGTTTAACTCTGCTGTGTGTGTGTGTGTGTGTGTGTGTCTGACGGATGGTTTAACTCTGCTGTGTGTGTGTGTGTGTGTGTGTGTGACGGATGGTTTAACTCTGCTGTGTGTGTGGTGTGTGTGTGTGTGTGTGTGTGTGTGTGTGTGACGGATGGTTTAACTCTGCTGTGTGTGTGTGTGTGTGTGTGTGTGTGTGTGTGACGGATGGTTTAACTCTGCTGTGTGTGTGTGTGTGTGTGTGTGTGATGGATGGTTTAACTCTGCTGTGTGTGTGTGTGTGTGTGTGTGACGGATGGTTTAACTCTGCTGTGTGTGTGTGTGTGTGTGTGTGTGACGGATGGTTTAACTCTGCTGTGTGTGTGTGTGTGTGTGTGTGTGTGTGTGTGACGGATGGTTTAACTCTGCTGTGTGTGTGTGTGTGTGACGGATGGTTTAACTCTGCTGTGTGTGTGTGTGTGACGGATGGTTTAACTCTGCTGTGTGTGTGTGTGTGTGTGACGGATGGTTTAACTCTGCTGTGTGTGTGTGTGTGTGTGTGTGACGGATGGTTTAACTCTGCTGTGTGTGTGTGTGTGTGTGTGACGGATGGTTTAACTCTGCTGTGTGTGTGTGTGTGACGGATGGATTAACTCTGCTGTGTGTGTGTGTGTGTGACGGATGGTTTAACTCTGCTGTGTGTGTGTGTGTGTGTGTGTGTGTGTGTGTGTGTGTGTGACGGATGGTTTAACTCTGCTGTGTGTGTGTGACGGCAGGTTCTTCCACATGATGATCTGGGCGAGAACAGAAAGACTCACAGACACAGTCAGAGGAAGAAAGTGTTGCCGGAGATCTACCTCACACGCCTGCTCTCCACTAAGGTAGTGGATAAACTCACACACACACCCACAGCAGCCAATGATGAGACGTGACACTCACATACTGTCCCATCAGTGGAACACACACTACTGACCTCTTAAGGCTCATATCATGGGCACAAAGGATTTGGAAATCAGAAAAGGTTTGAGCGCCTCCTCTCTGTCCACACGGACCTTTCCAAGGACAGTAAAGACACTCTTTATTGCAAAGTGTGCTGACATAAACAAGCTTCAGATGCTTCAGAATATAACAAGACACTGATAATAAAGGTTAATGAAAATAAGGGCGTTCAGGGTGTTCAGTTGAGCTCCCCTTAACTCTTTCCCCGCCATTGATGGACATTTCCGGCTTTCCGTGTTTTCACTGTTATACAGCAGGGGGCGCTATTACACATCTTGGATGATGGTGTTGAAAGTCTACATGAAAGTGTCCAGTCGTGTCCTTCAGATGATAACCACAATGTTTATGATGTCACAACCATGAGCTCATTTACATACAATATGTTTTAAAGGGACAGTAGCAGAGAAATGTGGACTGTAAGCCTCATGTGAAACTCAATCCCATCAGAGAGTGTTTAATATGAAGACTAATAAGTGTGTGAATGTGTGTGTGTCAGGGAACACTGCAGAAGTTCCTGGATGATCTCTTTCAAGCCATCCTCAGCATTCCTCTGGAGAATCCACCGTTTGCTATCAAATACTTCTTCGACTTTCTGGAGGAACAGGCAGACAAGCGCGGCATAACCGATCCGGACACGTTACACATCTGGAAGACTAACAGGTACTGTTATTACATTATCTCTGCTTGATTCTGATTGGCCAAGAGATGGTTGATTCTGATTGGTCCGTCACGATGGTCCGAGGTCAGTTATTCGTCAATAGCCGCACTGTATACTGAGGCTCTATATTTGAGGCCAGTGCTTCTTTCATTCGGGGTCCTTATAAAGTCTTAAATGGTATGAGAAAAGTCCTAATTATCACTTCAAGAGGTCTTAAATTAGGGGACAGAAATAAATGGCTTAATGTGAATATTAAACTTCAAAACGCAATGATTTAAGGTGATCCTATTATGGTTTTTCAAATATATTCCTTTTCATGCACTGTGTAATAAAGCTGTTTGTGAATGGAAGTGTTCTAGAAAGTCGAAAGTGCACAATAAATAAAGTTATTGTCTCCCAAAAGGAAGAATCGACTGAGAACAAGTCGTCTGTAATTCGAATCACACTGCGTTACAGGTCTATGTCACTAGAAAAACATTTGCATAATGGCATAATGTTGTACGTTGTCTGTCAGCGAACCACTTGACCCCCACAATAAATTAGAAATATACACATGGGTTTGTTGATGAACATACTCTTGTTAACGTTGATGGTGAGGAATTACAGCTGCAAAATCTCATGATGAACCTTAATTCTAAGTAGTGCATCACTGATAAACGTCTCGGTTACGTATGTAACACTTGTTCCCTGAAGGAGGGAACGGAGATGTAGTCGGACGTACCGTACTGATTGGGATCGCTTTGAGAGACCGATCTACTTTGAGTGTAATAAAACGAGCCAATGCACATTGGCATGCGATCACTGTATCAGTTGCTCTGCCTTTCAGCGCGAGTGTATAATGAGCAGCAGGGGCATCGCATCTTTGTTTTTTTGCTGATGAGTCCAGCGGAGCCCGGAGTCAGAGCTGGTCCAGCAATAGTGGCGACGCCATTACATCTCTGTTCCCTCCTTCAGGAGTTACATACGTAACTCATACGTAACCAAGACGTTTCCTTTCAGTTTGGTCACGTTTGACGTAGTAGTTGTACCGTGGAAGAATACACATATGGGATCACCGTAGGGATCACAACATAATGGACCCAGCCTAGCACTGCAAACGCTCCGCCACGTCCGACTGCCGAGGGGTGTGGTGGAACTCAACAGGTTTCGGTAACGGGGAAAACTGGATCAAGAATGGCGCATGTATCCAGTCCATAGGAATAGGAGGGGAATGGCGCAGCTAGTCGACACTTCGAGTGGGGCAAACGGTGTTGACTGGCTTCTATGAGAAGAGAGCACACGGGAAGCTACTGGCTCGACATGAAGGCTATAGAATCTAGCGAACGTATTTGGTGTCGCCCAGCTCTACAGGTCTACAGGTCTACAGGTCTCGATGCGCCCTGTGCCAGCGTCCAGGAAGAAGCTACACTCCGAGTGGAGGGGGTATGACCCTGGGGGGCGTGGTGCGTCTTGGGATTGATACGCCAAGACGATGGCATCCACTATCCAGTGGGCCAACCTCTGCTTGGAGACAGCCTTTCCCTTCTGCTGGCCTCCGTAACAGACAATAAGCTGGTCTGAGGTCCTGAGGCTTTGCGTTCTGTCCACATATAGGTGCATTCCGGTATATTCACCCGCTTGCAGGTTCACTACCTGGTCCCGAAAGGGAGTGGTAGGAACCTTGGGCACATATCCAGCCCGGGGTCTCAGGATTTGTCCGGCTCGAATTCCAGGCACGATTTGTCGGCCGAAAATGCGTGCAAGTCCCTTACCCTCTTGATAGAGGCCAGAGCAAGCAGGAGAACTATTTTATAGAAAGGACTTTTAACTCTGCTGATTGCAAAGGCTCAAAGGGAGAACTCTGCAATGCCGTCAGCACCAGATATAAGTCCCAAGAGGGTATCGAGGAACCTGACGATCAGGTCAAGCTTCCTACGAATCTCCCATCTACTGCATCCTGATGTGCGGCAAAAAAGGCAACATACACTATACTGTCTATCTCGCAGGAAGGAAATTACAGTACCGATCGAACATCTTCCGGGGGTCTTCTTGGTGAGAAGGGCGTAAGCATGCCTCGTAGAGTGATGGCGTCCACGCTTGTGGTAGATCACCTAGAACCTGCGGGTCCCGTCCAGGGACCAGACATGGAGTTTCCAGAGGTCTGGATGCGGGAGCCATACGGTCCCCATCTCTGAGAGAGCAGGTTTTTGTTTTCGACACGCTCTGTATGCGGTAGACCAATCACAACAGACTGAGCTGTCTGGCCAATCAGAGCAGAGGAGCTCACGGAAAGGAGGAATTTAGAGAGATTATTTCATCCATCTGAGTCGTTTGAGAATCATTGAAGAATGGTGATGTGCGATGTTTATTATGAGAAAATTAAACAGTTTTTTGACCTTTGATGCCTGTAAACCTGGTGTAGGAGACTCCAAAACAACATTAGGAGACTTTAAGATAGCATAATTAGGGCATTTTAATTGTGAGCACTGCATGTTTTAGAATAAAAACGCATGATTTCAGAGCAGTTCACAATCAATGAATACTGTAGATTTATTACAAACCATTGCTTATCTACTGTTGATGAATTATGACACCATATGGTGTTTATGTCATGATCATTTATTCATCCTTTTTCTTAGAAAAAATGTTTAAAGGCTGAAATGTGAGGTTTATCATTTAATAGAAAACCTGATTTGTAAAGTTGTTTAAATTGTCATTTTATGGTTTGAACTATAGATCTCAATCTATCCTGCTCACATGGCATTAAAAAAGGTCTTCACTAAAATAAATAAATGTAGTACATAAATTAATAATGTTCTGAGTTTCATACAAAGTGAATACAAACAAAATGGCACAAGCAGCAGCTACTAATACTAATGTGTGTTTGTGTGTGTGTGTGTGTGTCTGTTTAGTTTGCCTCTGCGCTTCTGGGTGAATATCCTGAAGAATCCTCAGTTTGTGTTCGACATCGATAAGACGGATCACATGGACGCGTGTCTGTCTGTCATCGCTCAGGCTTTCATCGACGCCTGCTCACTGTCTGACCTGCAGCTGGGCAAAGTGAGATCACACACACACACACACACACACACACACGCATGCCTGCTCACTGTCTGACCTGCAGCTGGGCAAAGTGAGATCACACACACACACACACACACACACACACATGCCTGCTCACTGTCTGACCTGCAGCTGGGCAAAGTGAGATCACACACACACACACACACACACACACACACACACACACACACACAGGAGTCAGTGTAACAGATCGCTGATCAGCTGCTGTGTGTATTTCAGGATTCTCCCACCAATAAGCTTCTGTATGCCAAAGAGATCCCGGACTACAAGAAGAGAGTGCAGAGCTACTATCGGCAGATCCAGGAGATGGCGCCGCTGAGCGAGCAGGAGATGAACGCGCACCTGGCAGAGGAGTCGCGGGTGAGTGAGGACTTCCCTTGTACCTCAGAGGGGGCGGGGCCTCAGAGACACACCCACTGTTACACCTCGGAGGGGGCGGGGTCTCAGAGACACACCCACTGTTACACCTCAGAGGGGGGGGGGGCCTCAGAGACACACCCTCTGTTACACCTCAGAGGGGGGGGCCTCAGAGACACACCCACTGTTACACCTCAGAGGGGGGGGCCTCAGAGACACACCCACTGTTACACCTCAGAGGGGGCGGGGCCTCAGAGACACACCCACTGTTACATCAGCACCCCACAACCAATGGGAGTTTGAAGGCGTTTACCAGCCAGAGCCACCTTTCCCAGAAAGATCACTGACAAATTGTTTCAAACTTCATTTTGACTTGAATTTGTTCTGAATGACACACACTAGTTCGTTCTTCGATTTCGCTTGCAGTAAATCTTGAGCTTCAGCACACAATGCAGTTATTGGAAGAGATGCATGTCAGCTGCATTATACACTTGAGGAATGCAGAAATATCAAGTGCAAATGAATGTTATATGTGCAAAGGGTGTTTACTGACAAAGAATTTCTGAATGATTTTTGCCACAGAAATACAGGAATGAGTTCAACACCAACCTGGCCTTAACAGAAGTCTACAAGTATGCCAAGAAATATCGCAGTCAGGTGAGTCACTGTCCTGTGTGTGTGTGTTTCACTGAGTGTGTGTGAATGTGAAGGAGATGGCCTCTCATTCAGAGAACTGATTTATTTATGAAAAATTTTTTTAATTCTTCCAGCTGAAAAGCTAAAACACACAATGAGCCACTGAAACCAACCTGTCACCGTATACAGTGTGTGATGGACTATGAGAAACACACACACACACACACTTCTGCAGTGTTGTAGTTCTCCAGTCACTGCAGTTGTTGAATGTAAAGAGTCCTGATCTCCGGCCGTGTGTGAGAGTGTGGATATTGATTTCACTGCTAACAAAATCGTCAGTCACAGCTAAGAACATTTTGTTAACATTTCCATTAAGATATTAAACCATTATTTCTGAATGTTCTCTGAATGTTCAAAACATCCAGTTTTTTTAATGTTTTAAAAACGGTTGATTATGTGAACGCTAATGGAACATTCCATTGTATCGTTCTTCGAACATTATAGGAACGTTATTTTTGAATGTTCTCTAAAAAAAAACGTATATTCATATATATGACTAGATATATAAAAAATAATGTAGGCCACTTTTTACTGGTAACATCAGACATTTGGCGTTATCAGGACCCACAAATATTCCCCCGTCGCATTATTATACATCATATTCAACATTATATATAGTACTTTATTGTAGTTCTGACAGTAAAACTCTGAAAACTTGAGTTGAGTTAATTGCTAAGCTCCTGAGAATGTTTCCTGTTAGCAGGGTCGCTTATTGTTTACGTATATTACAAAATGTGTCATATAAAAGGAGTGAACAAAGACGCAGAGAGACTCGTGCTGGTTTGAATCCTCGAGCCATTGTCAGAACGCCTTTAATAAATCAATTGAATTAAAGCTATATTTGTGTGTGTGTGTGTCAGGTGGCGAGCGCGCTGGACTCGAACCCCACCGCTCGACGCACTCAGCTCCAGCACAGGTTCGAGCAGGTCGTGGCTCTGATGGAGGACAACATCTACGAGTGCAGCAGCGAAGCCTGATCGGGTTTAATGAGCGTCTTCACCTGAAGAGAAACAGACGCTCTCCATCTTCGTGTCCTAATGCTACAGTATTCAAGCGAGGAGGTTGTTTAATTGTGACGCACTGACCCCACACCCGGGGAGAGCCGATTATGCACTGGATTATACAAGAGCTTCTCCATAGCAATATTTATACCTGTATGAGGAGTTTATAGTGTGATGCAGTCAATGTGAATAACGTTTCTGATGGGATGTTTGTACCTGCACTGTTCAATGGCGTTTCTTTCTAATTCCACGATGCCTTGGACTACATGTAATGATATGATTAACATATAATAGGCTTGAATGAAACTGGTGTATTTGTATTATTGTTTTTTTATGATGGGCTTTGATCATTCTTGGAAGAGTCCAACCCAAAATGTGTGCATTCTTCTGTAGATATTCTGCTGGAAATGTTAAAAGTTTTTTGGAGAAAGAGGGAAATTTTATCAGTAAAGACAAACTTTACTAAAATGTGTGTCATGTACAGTTTTCTTTGTCATGTTTCCAAGCGCAAGTTTCACACGAGCTTTTATTTCATCTTTGCCTCTGTATTTTCAATCTGCAGGCAAATTCATATCCTCACACATTTACATATTCAATCTGAATTCTTCCACGGACAACATTTACATCTAAAAGTTCACAGAATGGTTTTGTTAGGGTTTCTCCTGAGGTCTCTTATGTCTCCAGCGCTCAGAATCACTTCTGTCAACATCAAACTTCAAGCACAGTTGCACACAGTTCAAAACATACAGCATTATTATAGAGATCAGTTTTTAACGATACAAAGGCAGAATAAGTTGATGTAGCGATGGAAGGATCTGAGGAGCGCTGTTTGGCCGGTCGGAGTCTGCGTGCCGGACCGGTCCAGTTCTGAGCCGCTGGGATGTTCAGGCCGGAGCCACTTGAGCGGACGACACCATCGAGGACTGAGTCTTGCTGGAGGCCATCATACTGGTGTCCTCCTCACCAAACGGGTTCTTTCCACAGCAGACCGTAGTGAGCATGCAGTTCCTGAACTGAACACATGTAAACACAGTCACAGCAGTTAACAGGTACTCTGGTGAGATGTGTAGCGCTTGTGCTTTCTGTAGAAACTACGGGTGTCCAATGTCAAATGGCTAAAATTAAGTCTAATAGATTCCCTCTATTATATTTAAATCCCAACTATAAGAATCAAGGTCAGTTACTCTTACTATACTGAAATGGGATACATTTTAATAATGGCCATTGTAGTGTGTAATGTAATGGATGGCACAGGGGGGTCTCATCTTCTCCTCATCATCTTCTCCTCATCATCTTCTCCTCATCATCTTCTCCTCATCATCTTCTCCTCATCATCTTCTCCTCATCATCCTCTCCTCATCATCTTCTCCTCATCATCTTCTCCTCATCATCCTCTCCTCATCATCTTCACCTCATCATCTTCTCCTCATCATCTTCACCTCATCATCTTCTCCTCATCATCTTCTCATCATCCTCTCCTCATCATCTTCTCCTCATCATCCTCTCCTCATCATCTTCTCCTCATCATCTTCTCCTCATCATCCTCTCCTCATCATCCTCTCCTCATCATCTTCTCCTCATCATCTTCTCCTCATCATCTTCTCATCATCCTCTCCTCATCATCTTCTCCTCATCATCTTCTCCTCATCATCCTCTCCTCATCATCTTCTCCTCATCATCCTCTCCTCATCATCTTCACCTCATCATCTTCTCTTCATCATCTTCTCCTCATCATCTTCTCCTCATCATCCTCTCCTCATCATCTTCTCCTCATCATCCTCTCCTCATCATCTTCTCATCATCCTCTCCTCATCATCCTCTCCTCATCATCTTCTCCTCATCATCTTCTCCTCATCATCCTCTCCTCATCATCTTCTCCTCATCATCTTCTCCTCATCATCCTCTCCTCATCATCTTCTCCTCATCATCTTCACCTCATCATCTTCTCCTCATCATCTTCTCATCATCCTCTCCTCATCATCTTCTCATCATCCTCTCCTCATCATCTTCTCCTCATCATCTTCTCCTCATCATCCTCTCCTCATCATCTTCACCTCATCATCTTCTCCTCATCATCTCCTCATCATCCTCTCCTCATCATCTTCTCATCATCCTCTCCTCATCATTTTCTCCTCATCATCCTCTCCTCATCATCCTCTCCTCATCATCTTCTCATCATCTTCTCCTCATCATCTTCTCATCATCCTCTCCTCATCATCATCTTCTCATCATCCTCTCCTCATCATCTTCTCCTCATCATCCTCTCCTCATCATTTTCTCCTCATCATCCTCTCCTCATCATCCTCTCCTCATCATTTTCTCCTCATCATCCTCTCCTCATCATCATCTCCTCATCATCCTCTCCTCATCATCTTCACCTCATCATCTTCTCCTCATCATCTTCTCATCATCCTCTCCTCATCATCTTCTCCTCATCATCTTCACCTCATCATCCTCTCCTCATCATCTTCTCCTCATCATCTTCACCTCATCATCCTCTCCTCATCATCTTCTCCTCATCATCCTCTCCTCATCATTTTCTCCTCATCATCCTCTCCTCATCATCCTCTCCTCATCATTTTCTCCTCATCATCCTCTCCTCATCATCATCTCCTCATCATCCTCTCCTCATCATCTTCACCTCATCATCTTCTCCTCATCATCCTCTCCTCATCATCTTCACCTCATCATCTTCTCCTCATCATCTTCTCATCATCCTCTCCTCATCATCCTCTCCTCATCATCCTCTCCTCATCATCTTCACCTCATCATCTTCTCCTCATCATCTTCTCATCATCTTCTCCTCATCATCCTCTCCTCATCATCTTCTCCTCATCATCCTCTCCTCATCATCTTCTCCTCATCATCCTCTCCTCATCATCTTCTCCTCATCATCCTCTCCTCATCATCTTCTCCTCATCATCCTCTCCTCATCATCTTCACCTCATCATCCTCTCCTCATCATCTTCTCCTCATCATCTTCTCCTCATCATCCTCTCCTCATCATCTTCTCCTCATCATCCTCTCCTCATCATCTTCTCCTCATCATCCTCTCCTCATCATCTTCTCCTCATCATCTTCTCCTCATCATCCTCTCCTCATCATCTTCTCCTCATCATCTTCTCCTCATCATCTTCTCCTCATCTTCTCCTCATCATCTTCTCCTCATCATCCTCTCCTCATCATCTTCGCCTCATCATCTTCTCCTCATCATCCTCTCCTCATCATCCTCTCCTCATCATCTTCTCCTCATCATCTTCTCCTCATCATCCTCTCCTCATCATCCTCTCCTCATCATCTTCTCCTCATCATCTTCTCCTCATCATCTTCTCCTCATCTTCTCCTCATCATCTTCTCCTCATCATCCTCTCCTCATCATCTTCTCCTCATCATCTTCTCCTCATCATCCTCTCCTCATCATCCTCTCCTCATCATCTTCTCCTCATCATCTTCTCCTCATCATCCTCTCCTCATCATCCTCTCCTCATCATCTTCTCCTCATCCTCTCCTCATCATCCTCTCCTCATCATCCTCTCCTCATCATCTTCTCCTCATCATCCTCTCCTCATCATCTTCTCCTCATCATCCTCTCCTCATCATCCTCTCCTCATCATCCTCTCCTCATCATCCTCTCCTCATCATCTTCTCCTCATCATCTTCTCATCATCTTCTCCTCATCATCTTCTCCTCATCATCTTCTCCTCATCATCCTCTCCTCATCATCCTCTCCTCATCATCCTCTCCTCATCATCTTCTCCTCATCATCTTCTCCTCATCATCCTCTCCTCATCATCTTCTCCTCATCATCTTCTCCTCATCATCTTCTCCTCATCATCCTCTCCTCATCATCTTCTCCTCATCATCTTCTCCTCATCATCTTCTCCTCATCATCTTCTCCTCATCATCCTCTCCTCATCATCTTCTCCTCATCATCTTCTCCTCATCATCTTCTCCTCATCATCTTCTCCTCATCATCTTCTCCTCATCATCCTCTCCTCATCATCTTCTCCTCATCATCTTCTCCTCATCATCCTCTCCTCATCATCTTCTCCTCATCATCTTCTCCTCATCATCCTCTCCTCATCATCTTCTCCTCATCATCTTCTCCTCATCATCCTCTCCTCATCATCCTCTCCTCATCATCCTCTCCTCATCATCTTCTCATCATCTTCTCCTCATCATCCTCTCCTCATCATCCTCTCCTCATCATCGTCTCCTCATCATCTTCTCATCATCTTCTCCTCATCATCCTCTCCTCATCATCTCCTCCTCATCATCCTCTCCTCATCATCCTCTCCTCATCATCTTCTCATCATCCTCTCCTCATCATCCTCTTCTCATCATCTTCTCCTCATCATCCTCTCCTCATCATCTTCTCCTTATCATCTTCTCCTCATCATCCTCTCCTCATCATCTTCTTCTCATCATCCTCTCCTCATCATCCTCTTCTCATCATCTTCTCCTCATCATCCTCTCCTCATCATCTTCTCCTCATCATCTTCTCCTCATCATCCTCTCCTCATCATCTTCTCCTCATCATCTTCTCCTCATCATCCTCTCCTCATCATCTTCTCCTCATCATCTTCTCCTCATCATCTTCTCCTCATCATCCTCTCCTCATCATCTTCTCCTCATCATCTTCTCCTCATCATCTTCTCCTCATCATCTTCTCCTCATCATCTTCTCCTCATCATCTTCTCCTCATCATCTTCTCCTCATCATCTTCTCCTCATCATCCTCTCCTCATCATCTTCTCCTCATCATCTTCTCCTCATCATCCTCTCCTCATCATCTTCTCCTCATCATCTTCTCCTCATCATCTTCTCCTCATCATCCTCTCCTCATCATCCTCTCCTCATCATCCTCTCCTCATCATCTTCTCATCATCTTCTCCTCATCATCCTCTCCTCATCATCCTCTCCTCATCATCGTCTCCTCATCATCTTCTCATCATCTTCTCCTCATCATCCTCTCCTCATCATCTCCTCCTCATCATCCTCTCCTCATCATCCTCTCCTCATCATCTTCTCATCATCCTCTCCTCATCATCCTCTTCTCATCATCTTCTCCTCATCATCCTCTCCTCATCATCTTCTCCTTATCATCTTCTCCTCATCATCCTCTCCTCATCATCTTCTTCTCATCATCCTCTCCTCATCATCCTCTTCTCATCATCTTCTCCTCATCATCTTCTCCTCATCATCCTCTCCTCATCATCTTCTCCTCATCATCCTCTCCTCATCATCTTCTCCTCATCATCATCTCCTCATCATCTTCTCCTCATCATCCTCTCCTCATCATCTTCTCCTCATCATCTTCTCCTCATCATCCTCTCCTCATCATCTTCTCCTCATCATCTTCTCCTCATCATCTTCTCCTCATCATCTTCTCCTCATCATCTTCTCCTCATCATCCTCTCCTCATCATCTTCTCCTCATCATCTTCTCCTCATCATCCTCTCCTCATCATCTTCTCCTCATCATCCTCTCCTCATCATCTTCTCCTCATCATCATCTCCTCATCATCTTCTCCTCATCATCCTCTCCTCATCATCTTCTCCTCATCATCTTCTCCTCATCATCTTCTCCTGTCTGAGCGTTTGAGATGTTTGACCTCCTCAGTGATTTAATGCAGACTATATGATGAGCCATATGGCGTTGATATACTGTCATATTACTGCCTGAATGAGTGAGTCGTTGAATTATTCACTCAACCAATGTGAGTCAAAGACACTGATTCATTCAGGAATGAGACAGCACTAGTGTGTGTTGCTTGAATACACACAATAGTTAATTCTGCTGTGTGTTTAGAACAGTTTGTATCACATGTAAGCATTTGGCAGACATTTTATCCAACATAACTTACATTGCATTCAAATTGTTCATTTAGTCTGTTCATGTATTCCCTGGGAATTGACCTTAAGACCCTCATGCTCTTCTGTTGCTGAATTATTGATGGTAGACCAACAACAAAGTAACTGGCAGCATTGTGTCTAAAGTGCGTTATCAATTCTACAAGCATATACAGTAGAGGACCAAAACTTTTTGATGTAACTTTGGGTCAAACTTTGATTTTGATGTAATAGGGCTCATGCTCACTTTTTCAGCCCTAAATATAATACAATACACATATACAAGTATTAAAGTGCGTGCGTCACAGTCTCACCTGTCTGTTGAGAAGGATGTAGATGACCGGGTTGTAGAGCGCTGCACTCTTGGCAAAGAAAGCTGGTATCGTCATGGCGACAGGACCAAATTCAGCCCCCTGGTTAGCAAAGATGTACCAGGCCACACTGGCATAGGGCACCCAGCACACTAGGTACGCAATCACCATGACAATCACCATACGTGTCACTTCCCGTTCGGCACGCTGGGTCGTCTCTGATTCCTGCTGTTGAGCAGCAGCCTGACAACAGAGAATAAAAAAATTATATACAACAATTAGATACTATATCAGATATTCATAGTCATAGATGCTGATTGGTACAATGCTATAGTACCATATATGATTATGGTGTGAAACAATGGAGGTTTATATGTCAGGACTAGATCTTGTGGCCTTTATCTGGAAATGGTTTAGTAAAAGCATTCCAGGACTGGATGGGTTATCAATTCCATGGATGTTAAAGGTTTTTAATGACACCATCAATGCCAGTAAAGAAGCTTTATTTTGGACGAGTAGATGATGATATAATTTTCATTTTTGGGTGAATCATATCTGCTGAATGCAATGTCCAATCACCCATAGACATGACACACATACACAACAGGACATTCTGAGGATGCACATCAAGTTTCATAAAATAACGGGTGAATCATATCTGCTGAATGCAATGTCCAATCACCCATAGACATGACACACATACACAACAGGACATTCTGAGGATGCACATCAAGTTTCATAAAATAACGGCATTAAGGGGGAGCTACAACTGAAAACCATATGATCCATGAAGTTGGAAAGGGGTATGCATCCTCTTTGGTTGATCCTAACATATCCTCTAATCAGGGGCGGAGCCAGACGATGTACACATTCGGGGCTCAGCCCAAACCTAGGGGGGTCCGGGGGCATACTCCCCCGGGGAGATTTTTTTTCCCATTTACGTCGGCTAAATGTACTATTTTTCAGTCTGTTTGAGATAATACAATGCTTAAAAAATCTATACACTATCTGGGAAAATTATGATAGTTACTCAGTAAAAAAAAAAAAAAGTACCCAGTAGAGCCTACATTGTACAATGTTCCAGCAAAAGTAAAAGTAAGGGGCAATATGCTCAAGTAACTCTCATTAGAATCAAAATGTTTCAACATTCGCGATGTATTTGATGGTAAACTATTCCTTATTATAGGCTTTGTAGCAACTTCACTCACGTTACAATCGACAGGAAAAAATCGTCCTTTTCACATGCGCAAAAATGTGCTTGGAAACATCACAGTTGAGCGGTGCTTACGCTGAATGGTACGAATTGTAGGCTACTACTGACTATTTAAACCGAGCAGTGTGATTATCATATTAGGTTGAATATTAAAGATATACTTTTAAAATTAAAGTATGGGGGTTGGGGGAGATAACTTTTCCACGATATTGATGCATCTGTATTTGGAATTGTTGTCATCAGGAGGAAATATACTTTCTCATGTCTTTCTAATCGTCTTTATCGCTATATTTCTCAATTAGTCTCTCTTCTTATCCCAAACATGCCCTGAGATAATTTATCATTTGATAGGGCACACAAGTTATGACTTGCGTGACAACAAAGCTTCACATTCTTCACAGCTTCACATAATGCGGGACAGTGGTCCCCCTTTGATAACATTAAGCGGGGTTTTGAATTACACACTGAGTAATGTTTGATGATGATCACGTTATTTTATATTTAAGTGAGTGAGCAATCTTCTATCACTTGTTTCAGCTTCTTCTTCGCCTGTGTTTTTATCCGGAGGAGATTCTGTACTAGAAAATGCCAGTACAAGTGCTAACGTATAACGTTAGCCTATGGTAATAACTAGCTAGTTAAACAAATAGGCCTACAGTGAAAGCCAGCCAGATGATGATCTATCTTCAGACTTTAAGGATAAAAAAACTAAATTCTTGTAGGGAATCGGGCTTGACTCAAAACATTCGGGGCTGAAGCCCCGGCAAAATCGGCTGGCGACGCCCCTGCCTCTAATATGACTAGTGAAGGGGTGGATTCTGGAATCCACTGCTGCTTCAATGTAAATCTAATGAGTGATTATAATCAAGGTATTAATCAATTTTAGGGTTAAGGTTAGGGTTCAGTCCCTAAAAACAAGCACCTGTGTTCGTTGTCCATAACATACGCCTGCCCATACCATAACCCTCCCGCCACCATGGGCCACTCGATCAGGGCTGGACTGGGACAAAAAATCGGCCCGGGCATTTTGGCCCAGACTGGCCCACTACATATGAACATAAACACAACCGAACTTTGTACGCCCTCGAATATGTATATCAACAACTCCTATTAAAACCACCAACGCCTTGTAATGAGTGAGCAGGAATGGGTAAGTGTTAACAGATGAAATAACTACTAAGTGTAAAATACAATTCTCCAATTGCATTGGCAATATCAGTGTTTCTCACAAGATGTTTCAATAGTATCGGTGAGTGTACCTCTGTCCCTCTAGGGGGGTTCGGGGGCATGCTCCCCGTAAGAAAATTTTGTGCTTTTTAATGTTAAATTCGTCAATCTGGTGCACTTTGAGAGTTCAAAATTAAGAGCTCCAACCCATATTCAGTGTGCAAATTGTACAAAGAAAAACTCAAAACTCTTTTAGTTGTTGTGATATAGTGTCTGTCTACATTACACTACTACATAATTAATCATAGTTATAATATTAATCACATGACAGTAATAGCCATATATTGTAAAACACATGCACTGAAAAATAAAAGCAACTTTCATAATTAGTTTAGAACTAATTTCTATACTTGAAAGAGATAAACACTATGGGCCCTATCTTGCACCCGGCGCAAATGCCTTTGTACACTGACGCATGTATCATTCCTATTTTGCACCCGCGCAAAGCGGGCTTTTCCCTCCACAGACGCACGTCGGTAAACTAGAGAATGAACTTGCGCTCCCGGGGCGGGTCGGCGCAAAAAAGGAGGCGTGTTCCGGCGCAAAAAATCCCTGGTGCTATTTTACAGTTCCAGAAAACAATTGCGCCACTGACCAGAAAAAACCTAGTCTAAAGTCAGCGGCGCGTTGAGCGTACATTCAGATGCTTTTTTTAGCGCGCATGCTTGGTCATAATACAGAGTGTAAACAACACACATACACTGTAGATGATTCTCTCATCTACACAGATGCTTTTTCCTTTTTGCAAATGATACATTATTATAAGGAAAAATATTAAAACATGAGGGAAATCATTGTTGTGTCCATGACGATGGGAAAATAGGCATAAAGCTTATTTACCCAAATTATTATATGCATGTAGGCCTATAACCGAAGCTAATTTGTGTGTGTTTGTCCCATCCCCAATGTCACTTCTCTTTCTTTTATGGCCCTGACGTGAACATCGATCTCCTCGGCTGTGAACCGATTCTGAAGCGCGCCTGGTAAATGTGCCGTTATAATAGTATTGCGCCATGGAACAAGCGCACCTCGTTCATCATGCTCTTAAAGGGAATGTGATATGACGCTCTGATTGGTTTATTTCACGTTACGCCCAAACCACACCTATGAATAATGAAGCTACTTCAGACCAACCCCTTTTAAACTTGCGTCGGGCGCAAGAGTCATTTATCACGCCGGTAAAATAGCAACAGCGCCCAAGACCCGCCCACAAAGTTACTTGCGCTTCGCGCTTGATACTTGCGTTTCAGATCGTTAAAATAGGGCCCATTATCTTTTATTTTGATGGAAACTGCATCAAGCTTTTATTTTGGCGGAATCTCTCACACTCTCATTACAATTCTAGTAAAATGCGTAATCGTAAAATATGCAGATGTGGAAATAATGCGTAACTGGGTAATGGGTTCCTTCTTATAGTCTCTGTGTTCTGAAAGTAGCCTAGTTCTGCGTACCACAGTTCTACACTCACTAATGTCTCTCCTGATCCTCCTCACTCCTCATCAGACACTTGAAGGGCTGTTTCTTTTTTTCACACCATTTCTCTGCACATTCCTTGCGTTTCTTCTCCATCGCTGATCGCTCTGACTATTTTGACAGATACACACTGACACTGCACGCTCGCTCAGAGTCCAGAGGTGGAGGTGATTAAAGATGTTATTGGACCAGCCCAGTGTCAATCAAGAAAATAACCAATGAGCCGCTGATCTCTGTGTTTCATGGGCCGGTCTGTGAGAAAGAAAAAAACTCACGCTGACTTTTTTGTCCAATGCATTTCACCGGCACAAAGATCCCAGAACCGCGGCCGCCAATTAAGCAAAACTAAACGAATGGGCCGCCGATACGAGTTGAATGGGCCATTAAAAAAAAAAGAAAATGGTATGAGATGTATCGGCCCAAAAAACGCGTCGGCCCACCAGGAAAATGCCCGGTATGCCCGATGGCCTGTCCAGCCCTGCACTCGATCCACAACGTTGAATCAGCAAACCGCTCAGCCACACAACGCCATACACACTGTCTGCCATCCGCCCTGTACAGGGAAAACCGGGATTCATCCGTGAAGAGAACACCTCTCCAAAGTGCCTGAAACCATCGAATGTGAGCATTTGCCCACTCAAGTCG
The DNA here is from genome assembly GCA_031834385.1 of Semotilus atromaculatus. NCBI lineage: Eukaryota > Metazoa > Chordata > Actinopteri > Cypriniformes > Leuciscidae > Semotilus > Semotilus atromaculatus. Next base: position 453,328 of record JAULUF010000042.1, on the reverse strand, counting down.
GTTACGACGAACTGCAGTCAGGTGGAGACCCCGATGAGGATGAGCGTGCAGATGAGCTTCCCTGAGACGGTTTCTGACAGTTTGTGCAGAAATTCTTTGGTTAGGCAAACTGACTGTTGCAGCAGCGGTCCGGCGGCTGGTCTCAGACGATCGTGGAGGTGAAGATGCTGGATGTGGAGGTCCTGGGCTGGTGTGGATGTGGAGGTCCTGGGCTGGTGTGGATGTGGAGGTCCTGGGCTGGTGTGGATGTGGAGGTCCTGGGCTGGTGTGGATGTGGGGGTCCTGGGCTGGTGTGGATTTGGGGGTCCTGGGCTGGTGTGGATTTGGGGGTCCTGGGCTGGTGTGGATGTGGGGGTCCTGGGCTGGTGTGGATGTGGAGGTCCTGGGCTGGTGTGGATGTGGGGGTCCTGGGCTGGTGTGGATGTGGAGGTCCTGGGCTGGTGTGGATGTGGAGGTCCTGGGCTGGTGTGGATGTGGAGGTCCTGGGCTGGTGTGGATGTGGAGGTCCTGGGCTGGTGTGGATGTGGAGGTCCTGGGCTGGTGTGGATGTGGAGGTCCTGGGCTGGTGTGGATTTGGAGGTCCTGGGCTGGTGTGGATGTGGAGGTCCTGGGCTGGTGTGGATGTGGAGGTCCTGGGCTGGTGTGGATGTGGAGGTCCTGGGCTGGTGTGGATGTGGAGGTCCTGGGCTGGTGTGGATGTGGAGGTCCTGGGCTGGTGTGGATGTGGAGGTCCTGGGCTGGTGTGGATGTGGAGGTCCTGGTCTGGTGTGGATGTGGGGGTCCTGGGCTGGTGTGGATGTGGAGGTCCTGGGCTGGTGTGGATGTGGAGGTCCTGGGCTGGTGTGGATGTGGAGGTCCTGGGCTGGTGTGGATGTGGAGGTCCTGGGCTGGTGTGGATGTGGGGGTCCTGGGCTGGTGTGGATGTGGAGGTCCTGGGCTGGTGTGGATGTGGAGGTCCTGGGCTGGTGTGGATGTGGAGGTCCTGGGCTGGTGTGGATGTGGGGGTCCTGGGCTGGTGTGGATGTGGAGGTCCTGGGCTGGTGTGGATGTGGGGGTCCTGGGCTGGTGTGGATGTGGAGGTCCTGGGCTGGTGTGGATGTGGAGGTCCTGGGCTGGTGTGGATGTGGAGGTCCTGGGCTGGTGTGGATGTGGAGGTCCTGGGCTGGTGTGGATGTGGAGGTCCTGGGCTGGTGTGGATGTGGAGGTCCTGGGCTGGTGTGGATGTGGAGGTCCTGGGCTGGTGTGGATGTGGAGGTCCTGGGCTGGTGTGGATGTGGGGGTCCTGGGCTGGTGTGAATGTGGAGGTCCTGGGCTGGTGTGGATGTGGGGGTCCTGGGCTGGTGTGGATGTGGAGGTCCTGGGCTGGTGTGGATGTGGAGGTCCTGGGCTGGTGTGAATGTGGAGGTCCTGGGCTGGTGTGGATGTGGAGGTCCTGGGCTGGTGGGGATGTAGAGGTCCTGGGTTGGTGTGGAGATGTGCTACTGCCTATCTGTCCATGTCTTTATCTATTTCTTAGCCAATCAGAATCATTCAATCTAAAGCAATGACGTAGCTTAGACCTTGGTGTTGGGTATAACTGCTGTGATCTTTGTAACTGTAAGCGGCCGCCTGTCAATCAATTTCAGCGACAAATTAAATCAAATCTGAATGGCCTACCATTACAAAAAATGGATATATCTATACATTGTGTGAAAATGAATTTGTCTACCAAATTTTGTGAAAATTGGCCACAAGGTAGTTCTATAAGGAGCAAATGATAGGCTATATGATCTTCAAATTTAAGTGCAATAATCATATTTTTATTGCAACAAACTGTTCACAAGAAACAATTCACACAAATGAGTCTGACTTTCCAGCTCTGGTGTGTTTGTGTGTGTTTGTGTGTGTGTCTGTGTGTGAGAGCGTGTGTGTGTGAGAGCATGTGTGAGAGTGTGTGTGTGTGTGTGTGTGTGCGTGCGTGTGTTTGTGTGTGTGTGTGTGTTTGTGTGAGAGCATGTGTGAGAGCGTGTGAGAGCGTGTGTGTGAGCGTGTGTGTGTGCGTGTGTGTGTGTCTTACCGCACGGACAGTGCAGAGCAGACGACTGTAGCAGAAGAAGATGATCAGCATTGGGATGAAGAAATGCAGGATGAACATGTAGATGACAAACGAGGTGTTGTTGATTTCCGGTTTGGGAGTGTAGTAATCTATTCCACAAGAGCACTGCATCCCCTCTGGAATATACCTGCACACACACACACACACACACACACACACGCACAGTTGTTCTCATAGTCTAACCCACCAAAGGTCTCTGCATTCATGACAGCAGTGTGTGTATTAGGCTTGAATGCACCTTCAGATTATACTGTCATGGGAAATTTAGTTAAAAATCCGTTTCTAAACTTGCGTATTGTGCTGAAAAGCGTGACTGATTACCTGGACCAGCCCAGTAGGGGCGGCACGGCGCAGGTGAGGGCCATTACCCAGGTGAACCCCACTCCCATGATGGCGTGCTTCTCACCAAAACGAAACGTGCTCATTGGCTTACACACGACAATGTAGCGCTCAATAGCCAAGACCACCAGAGACCACAGCGCAATCTCACCTGAGAAACAAAGATCATGATCACTCAGTTCAGTCAATCTAAATGTAGTCAATTTACTTTTATTTGTAAAGGGCTTTACAGAAATTTATGCTGTTAATGTTTGTAATGCCTATTAGTCCAGATTTGAGCAGTTAAGAGCTGAGCAATAGGATAGTGGAGATTTGCTATATATTACATATAATAGTTACATATACAATGACTAGTTCTGGTTTCAGTTTATTATGTTTTGGTGTAGTAATACTATGAACTGATGTGTATCACTGTCATAACTAAAATGACGCAAATCATGGATTAAGATTTTGGTCAATTTGTTTGAACTTAAGCAGTTACTTAACAGTGATCTTAATACTTTACTTTTACTCCTGTAGTGTGCAAGACAAAAGCAACTGTGGCAAGGAAGGAAAATGTGATGTTGGATATAGGAGAACAAACCCTTTCACTTTTGACGTTGTGTCAAAATGCTGACCTTAGGAGGCACCCTTGAGAGCCCCAAATACCTCTGACGTATTTAGAAAAGGCCAATGGAATTGGTGTGTGGAAAATGCTTGTCAGGACACGGCCGCAGACATACGGCTATATGAGGCAAGCCGGCTGCTGACAAACTTCAGCTTCGTTCTTTGGAGCCTAAGCCAGCGTCTCTTCACTCTGCAAGAGAACCAAATCCATTCACCTCTGTAATAGAGCATCTGTCCCTTGAGCCAGGATGAAAAAGGGTTTTTTACAAAAGAGTGACCAATCCTAGTTCTGCGAATGTTGAATCGGCCCATGCACAGTGAGGTTGATTCAAGAGGTTGATGGGGACGCACATTCTGAAAGATGCATACTTTCATGTTTTGATCCTTCCAAGTCACAGACCATTTCTACAGTTCGCTTTCGAAGGTCGTGCATATCAGTACAAGGAGCTCCCCTTCGGACTGTCCCTGTCTCCTTGTGTCTTTATGAAGGTCGCAGAGGCTGCCCTTTCCCCACTAAGGGAGGTGGGCATTCGGACACACAATTACCTCGAAGACTGACTAATCCTAGCTCACTCGCGTGAGTTGCTGTGTACACACAGGGTCCTGGTCCTCAGGCCAGATTGGGACTTCGGGTCAACTGGGAGAAGAGCAAGCTCTCCCCCATGCAGAGCATCTCTTTTCTCGGTGTGGACCTCGTTATGTAACTCGATCGCCATAAAAGTACGTCTTTCAACTACTTGAGATTGTTCAAGCACAAAACCGTAGTTCCACTGAATAATTTTCAGAGGCTTCTAGAGCATATGGCTTCCTCCGCTGCAGTCACGTCGCTAGGGTTGATTCATATGAGACCGCTTCAGCATTGGCTTCAGACTCGAGTCCCAAGCTGGGCATGGCACCGCGGCACACATCGCGTGGTCATCACAACGATTTACAGCAGTTTATTCAGTCCTTGGTCAGAGTTCCTGAACAAGTGTGTATTGTTGTTGTCACAACAGACTCCTCTGACACCGACTGGGACACTGTATGCAACGGGCCTCGAGTTGTTGGCCATGCTACTAGCTCTAAGGAAGTTTCGACTGTTGATTCAGGACAAGCATGCTGTGATCCAGACAGACAACACAGCAACAGTGGCATATATAAATCGCCAGGGTGGCATCCAATTCCATCGCATTTCACACTCTGTGCAAAGTCAGGGAGGAAGAAGAAAAAGTCCAAATGGTAAAAGTCCCTACTGGCCCAACCAGACTTGGTTTTTGGGGCTCACGCTGATGACGTTGGCCCCTCCCTGGTGGATCTCCTGAGAAAGAACCTTCTTTCTAAGCTTGACGCATGCGCCCATACCTCCCGAACCTCCACGTCTGGTCCCTGGACGGGACGAGGAGGAATTCAGAGGACTATCGCCAGCGGTGATAGACACCATTACTCAGGTCAGAGCCCCCTCTACTAGGCGGCTCTATGCCTTAAAGATGCACCTCTTTACTGCATGGTGTGCTTCCCGAAGTGAAGACCCATGGAGTTGTAACTCAGTGCTTTCCTTTCTTCAGCAGGGCCTTAAAGGGTAACAGGGGCTAATCACGACACAGTGGGTGGTAGGTCCATAGGAAAACACAACCTGATAGTTACCTCTTCTAGTCTGTCGGAGTTTCAGACTATATCACATTCGGGCTTGCGGGCTCTGATTTCTAAAATGAAATTAACTACTTGCTCTCTTGACATTATTCCTACTGTCCTTTTAAATGAGGTACTGGAAGCGGTTTTACCCAGTATACTTTCCATTATCAATGCATCTCTAAACAGCAGCACTGTTCCATCCTGCTTAAAACACGCTGTGATCCACCCCTTGCTAAAAAAAACCAGCCTTGATTTTTCAGAATTAAGTAACTATAGGCCGATTTCAAAATTGCCTTTTCTATTAAAAGTTTTAGAAAAAGTTGTTTTAAACCAACTCACACCATACTTAATTGTAAATAACATCTTAGATCCTTTTCAGTCTGCTTTTAAAGCCAAACATAGTACTGAATCTGCCTTACTTAGAGTGACTAATGATATCTTGATATCAGTCGACTCTGGAAACTGTGCAGTCCTCGTTTTGTTAGACCTAAGCGCAGCCTTTGACACTCTGGACCATTCTATTATGTTGCAGAAATTAGAACATGAGGTCGGCATTCATGAAAATGCATTACAGTGGTTTGAGTCGTATCTTTTAAATAGGAGTTTGTCTGTTGAAATTGGAGAATTTTCTTCATCCTTAGTACCAATAACTTGTGGGGTGCCCCAGGGCTCCATTTTGGGTCCAGTTCTTTTCTCTCTTTACATGCTACCTCTGCGCCGGATTTTTGAACATTACAAGATCAACTATCACATCTATGCAGATGATACTCAACTCTATTTACCATTAGATTTTGGGAATGAATCTGTCTCGTCCTTGTTAGCATGTTTGAAGGATATCAGAGTTTGGATGGACAAAAATTTCCTTCAATTAAATGAAAAGAAAACAGAGGTTATCCTGTTTGGCTCTAAAACTCAAATTGACGAATACAGTGTTTCATTAAGTAACTCGCAGTTAAAAGTTAACTCTTATGTTAGAAATCTTGGGGTCATTTTTGACTATGAGATGAATTTTGATAAACAAATAAACTCTGTAGTTAGCGCCAGCTTTTTTCAACCAAAGTGTCTTCGTAAATTAAAGCATATTCTAACTTTTAAGGATTTGGAGATAGTAATACATGCTCTTATATCCTCACGACTCGATTACTGTTTTGTACGCTGGAATTAGTCAATCATCAATTTCACGATTGCAGTTTGTTCAAAATCCTGCAGCTCGTTTCCTTACTGGGACAAAAAAGAGGGAACATATTACACCTATACGGGCCTCTCTCCATTGGCTACCCGTGAAACAGAGGATTGATTTCAAGGTTTTAACTTATGTGTTCAAAGCTTTAAACGGATTGGCCCCGATTTATATATCCGAACTTTTAAGCCCATATTCTCCTCAGAGATCACTTAGATCATCATCTAAGTTACTATTAATTGTCCCGAAAACCCGCCTAAAAACAAAGGGTGATAGGTCTTTTCTCAGTTTATGCGCCAAAATTATGGAATACTCTTCTATTATCAATCAGAGCTTCACCTACATTAAACATTTTTTAAAACATCGATTAAAATGTACCTTTTTGCACAAGCATACTAAAATGCATCTAAATGCTGTATGTATTTCTGTAAAGATCATGCGAGTTCTCTATTTTAATGTTGTCACTAGGTTTTAACCTTTTTTATTTGTTTTTTGGTTTGAATTTTTTGAAATGTTATGCTATCTGTATGTGCAGCTGTACTTAGATTGTGAAGCACTTTGGTCAACATTCGTGTTGTTTTAAGGTGCTATAGAAATAAACTTGACCTTGACCTTGGGATCTCTCTCTGGTCCTTCAGGCCCTGCAGAGAGATCCATTTGAGCCTGTGCAGTCCGTCAAGCTTAGTGCCCTCACTATGAAAACAGCCCTCCTGATTGCACACACCTCCGTCCAGATAAAAACCTTCTCCATTAGTGAATTGTGCCTGGAATTAAGGCCTGCTGTGTCCAGTGTGCATCTATCTAGACCCGGACACAGAGCCGGACACAGACGAGCGGAGCAGCTCTTTGTCTGCTTTTAAGATCAGTAGAAGGGGAAACATGTCTCCAAACAAAGAATGGCCCACTGGATTGCGGATGCCATTCTCCAGGCTTATCAGGACCAGAACGTACTGGGAATGAGGGCTCACTCTAGGGATATCGCAGCTACATCGGCTCTAGCAAACAGTGCTTCATTAACAGACATATGTAGAGCTGCAGGCCCAAAACTTTTGTGAGATTTTATCTACGCATGAAAACAGTTTTGTCTAAAGTCTTATGTAATAGCAGTTAAAACTCAAACTGGTTGGATGCAGTGGTTGCATTAGCACCTTTTCCCTCTCTGAGGTGATAATGTGTGCTTTTTAGGTCCAGTTTCATGGTGAACCCTGGGCCACCCTTCTCCATCACCTTAAGCACTATTGCGATGGATGAGTTTGGCAGGAGAACTCACTACCAAGCTCATAACTCATGCTATGTCCCTTTTCAGGTGAGCCCTTGTAATCTGTGGTTCCTTAACGCTAACGGTGACCCCATACGATGTATTCTTCCACTTTTTAAGTTTCCTTGTCTGTAAACCCAATGTCTTCCCCTGGAAGGAGCTAGCTCTGTCATCAGTTGCTGTGAAGCCGCTAGTCTCTCCCTCAAGTGGAGCCCACCACAGAAACTCTTTCCTATGTAGTACTCCCTCTGGTGAGTCCATAGTATGTATTTTCCACATGCTAACCTCCTTCTACGGGTAGGACGGTGTCTTCGTAGTGTTCCTTTCTCGGTGAGGAGGAGAATGCTTCCCAACGTTAAAAAAACAGGTTTACTCATCATTAAATAAAACTTTTCTTGAGGAAAATCAGAAGAGGCCTATGGCTTGAGTGACCTCTCCCTAGAAGAGGTGAGATGGTCCTCTTGGTTGGTAGACCTGGGCATTGGTCAGTCGCAGGTTAGTGTAGTTGCACTTGCGCAGTTGCTCAGTTGGCACATGGAGGCTTGCCCACATTTGCACTTCCGTGCCATGTGACACAGTTCATGTTGTGGAGTTTAGTATAGGGACCCCTTTGTCTGTATTTCGCCACAATGTCGAAAGTGAGCAACATAAAGGGAACACTGGGTGATTTACGCAACCCTCATTCCCTGATGGAGGGAACGGAGACGCAGTGTTAATTTCGTTGACGAAAATAACGATGAAAATTATTCGTCAACGACATTTTTTCACCGACGAAAACGAGACGATAACTACATAAAACCTAGTTTTGAATGACAAAGACTATGACGAAAACCTATTGACATTTTCGTCAACGAATAAAAACTAGACGAAAATGTTAGATAGTGACGATTTGGGAAGCGATCCGTCAGAACTGATGTCCTGCGTGTGTGGTAGATGCGCACATTTGTAGGCTACTGTAACGTGATCTACCCCGCGGTCATAAAACGTTAAAAAATGTGAACGTCTGGGAGAATGAGTAGAGCAGACATATAGATCTGAATAAGAGTGACGATGCAAAAAAGAGCTCTATTCGGTGCGGTTTTCTGTGCGCACACACCTAACCCGAAGCGTGCAGTCATGCACAATACACCTACAGCGCGCGAGTAGGGTACTGAATTGAGCTCTCTTTCGTGTCTGAATGGACAAATACACACAACAGTATGTCTAAATGTCCGTTTTGGAGAGTATTCATGTAAACTATGCTGGTTATGTCTTAAACTGTGAGTGTATCGGATGTGCATCAGTGCAATTGTATCCGCATGTCATTGGACATGATCCGACGTCTTAAAGTGACAGTGGCAATAAACCTAACGCCCGTTTCACACATACTCCGTGTGCAGTGCGTATGCGGTGCGTGTTGCGGTGCGTATACGGTACAGCAGCAGCACGCGTTATAGAGCTTTCACACATGCTGCGTTTGCTGTGCGCAACTGATCCGCGTCTGTAGGCTACCACAAACACAAACAAGCATATTTACTCACTATTTGTATTTCACTATTATCACTATTTACTCACTATTATTTTATTTAAAAAAAGTTTTGTCACCAGTCGATTCTCTTTGTACACAGGCTACACACTTTAATAGACGTATTCACGTTTAAACACAATTTAAACAACGTATTATTCAATGCATTACTTCTATATAGATTATATATTAAGTTGCTCAAGCAAGGTAACATATTGAACCATATGTATAGCCTATTATAGGCTATTAAAATCGCAAACATTTTAAATTAAAACTTAAAATTGACAAAAACAGCAGACTCATACCTTTTCTTTTGCATAATTTAAATCTTTATACAATAAATCTTGCATCACAAAGAACTTTTTTTTCCTCCTCCATGAATGAGACGAGTGTCGTTCATTATTTCGCCTTATTGAAGCAAATTGTAGTTTTCCTTGTTTTACCCCGGTCTTAAAGTAAAAAGATGACTATGAAAAATAGTAGGCCTATTTAATTAAATGCATCTATGGTCAAATGACTATACATTTTATTTAATTAAATGCATTTATGATGAAATTACTACATTTTCATATCAATTTGTGTTAATTTTGACCACGAACTATGCGCTGTCACTTTAATTCAGCGCGTACAGCACAGCAAAAATAGACTCGGTGCGGAAACGATCGCTGCACTGCTGTATACGCACCGCAACTGGAACGGATAGCCGGACCGCATCCGCGTGCAGTGTGAAAGCTCTAACCTGTTAACATGGGTACGGAAAAAAATACGCACCGCATACGCACTGCAAACGGAGTATGTGTGAAACGGGCGTAATGCGGTCCGTGTCCTTAATTTTGATCTAGCAACAAAAGAAAAAGAGAAAAGCATTCACTGTTTGTTAATAGCTTTAATAAGGATTAATTATATTTAATTCATACAAATAAATATGTCTGCTTGAAAGAATAAAGAATGATGTATGCAAGTAATTATAAGGAATGCATATATCATTCATTGTAAAGAAGTGTTGTACTTTAGGAAAAGTGGTTTTATTTAATTTTAAGATATTTTTTAAGTAACAGCAGTTAAATCTGTATCTGTATTGCATGTTCAAACTTAAAAAATCATTCATATTAATAGGTTAATAGATGTTTTCTCCGGGAGTATATGGGTTTGGAAATTTTAGATAACTTCTAAATTAACGCATTACAATTGAACTAAACCCATTATATTTTAGTCGACTAAATCTACTGTAGATTTAGTCGACTAAAATGTTTATTGTATTTCGTCGACTAAAACTAGACTAAAACTAAAACAATTCAGATGACTAAAATATGACTAAAACTAAATGGCATTTTAGTCAAAAGACTAAGACTAAAACTAAATCAAAATTTGCTGACAAAATTAACACTGCGGAGACGTTGTGTCTCTCCTGTCAAAACTTAAACTGCATCTGAGGGGTTTGAAATGCTGTCTCAGATCCTCAGAACAAACCTTAAAGGAGCTGTATGTAAGAAATTGATTTCAATTAATCATACATTTTCCCTGATATGTCACTAGACATTAAGAAATCATGTTCATTTCAAATACTTATATCACTGACAACAGTAGTCCGGCCAGGATATTGTCATTTAAAAAGTGAAGTTGCAGCCCTCAACTGATGTTGATGTTGTCATGTTGTGTTTTGGTCTGAGCTCCACCCTCCACCGATCTACCAATCACGAAGTCTGTAGTGTTGCAGCATTCGGGTTGCCAGCTCTGCTCTAGTTCCCACAGCTGCAGCTAATAACGTGTCGTAATCGGATCCTGCCGCATATATGGCAACCTTGAGTCAGTAATTTGAAAGTGATTGCAGTACCAGTTTTGGCCACAATCTTACATACTGCTCCTTTAAGTATGTGTGCAGCCGGCTCACCTTATATATGTCCGAGGGCGTAGCCTGGCATGCAAATTTCACACACCAATTCCATTTGCTTTTTCAGAATACGTCAGAAGTGTTTGGGGCTCTCAAGGGGAACGATGGGTTACGCCAGAAACAGAGACGTCCTCCTAGACTATCTAAGTTTTCTATATCAAATTTATAGGCAAGACAAGTAGTTTGTTCAGGCATGGTTTTGTAGGGAATTACAAACCTGCACACGTATATTCAAACGCACATAACTATAGAATCAATTCTTAAAGCGCATGTGCGTACACCATCAGCGTTTATTACAGGTTCGGGTTTAAAGTCTGTTTAGAGACATTCATATAAATTTTTATCTTACAGTTACTGTAAATCTGGCCTCTAGTTCATAAACGCCAGAGGAGAACTGGCCCCCGACTGAGCCTGGGTTCTCCCAAGGTTTTTTTTTTTCTCCATTAGGTCACCTGATGGAGTTTTAGGACACCATTGGGTCACTTGATGGAGTTTTAGGACACCATTGGGTCACTTGATGGAGTTTTAGGACACCATTGGGTCACTTGATGGAGTTTTAGGACACCATTGGGTCACCTGATGGAGTTTTAGGACACCATTGGGTCACCTGATGGAGTTTTAGGACACCATTGGGTCACTTGATGGAGTTTTTGGACACCATTGGGTCACTTGATGGAGTTTTAGGACACCATTGGGTCACTTGATGGAGTTTTAGGACACCATTGGGTCACCTGATGGAGTTTTAGGACACCATTGGGTCACTTGATGGAGTTTTAGGACACCATTAGGTCACTTGATGGAGTTTTAGGACACCATTGGGTCACTTGATGGAGTTTTAGGACACCATTGGGTCACCTGATGGAGTTTTAGGACACCATTGGGTCACTTGATGGAGTTTTTGGACACCATTGGGTCACTTGATGGAGTTTTAGGACACCGTTGGGTCACTTGATGGAGTTTTTGGACACCGTTGGGTCACCTGATGGAGTTTTTGGACACCATTGGGTCACTTGATGGAGTTTTTGGACACCATTAGGTCACTTGATGGAGTTTTAGGACACCATTAGGTCACTTGATGGAGTTTTAGGACACCATTGGGTCACTTGATGGAGTTTTAGGACACCATTGGGTCACTTGATGGAGTTTTTGGACACCATTGGGTCACTTGATGGAGTTTTTGGACACCATTAGGTCACTTGATGGAGTATTAGGACACCATTGGGTCACTTGATGGAGTTTTAGGACACCATTAGGTCACTTGATGGAGTTTTTGGACACCATTGGGTCACTTGATGGAGTTTTAGGACACCATTAGGTCACTTGATGGAGTTTTTGGACACCATTGGGTCACTTGATGGAGTTTTAGGACACCATTGGGTCACTTGATGGAGTTTTTGGACACCATTGGGTCACTTGATGGAGTTTTTGGACACCATTGGGTCACTTGATGGAGTTTTAGGACACCATTGGGTCACTTGATGGAGTTTTTGGACACCATTAGGTCACTTGATGGAGTTTTAGGACACCATTAGGTCACTTGATGGAGTTTTTGGACACCATTAGGTCACTTGATGGAGTTTTTCGGTTCCTTGCCACTGTTGCCTTTGGCTTGCTCAGTTGGGGATATTCAAATTAATTAACCAATCATTAATACCATTGATCAGCCCTAACAAACGTGGAGGTTGAACATTGTTTTGTTGTTTTGATTGATACTGTAAAGCTGCTTTGGTGCAATCTATGTTGTGAAAAGTGCTATATAAATATACTTGACTTGTCAAAAGTATAATGTCAATTATTACATGGAAATGTATTGAACTGCAAGATCAGATCCAACCATAAAGATGCCACTATATGAGCACAGGCCAAAACTGACCACAAAATGTGATATGAAGTCATTATCTGCCTGGATGAAAAGCAATATTTCACAGGACTTATGTGTGAATCTCAGGAAATCTGTGATCAGCTCAAATTTTCTTTCCCCAAATCAGAATAAAAAAAGAAGCCTATATTTAACCTTGTTTTTCTTTTTGCATTGTAATATTATGTCCCCCCCCCCCCCCCCAATTATTTGTTACTGTAACTCATCTGAATGGTTACTATTTCTTATTATTTTTAGTGTAAAACACTGTAAAACAATTTCAAAAGCATGTTAAAAACAGCACAGAAAACACTACTGCTTAATGGTCTTGATAACAGAATCTTTGATGTTAGATTTGCATGAAAAAAATGCTACAAAATTGTCATGAAAATGTCTTAAAAAATAGGTGCTGTTTTTAAATGATGACCGACATTTTTTGTGAGCATCACCGGTAACACTTTATTTTGCAGTGTCCGTCACGTTACATGTACTTTCTCAGGTAATAACTATAAATGATAAATAATGCAACTAATCCTAACCCAAATCCTAAAGTACATGTGGTTAATTATTATTACTCAGTACTTAGTGTATAATTACACTGTAACAAGTCACCTTTAAATAAAGTTAGCTTGACCAGCCATACTGTACATCACAGTTCGTACATAGGACTCCCAAGAATACTATGTTTTTAATCCCTATAATGCATTCTGGTCCTTATTTGTTCTTTAATGAACATCCCGAGCATTGGTTTTCCCGCGGCGAGTGAGTGCACTTACCGCCCAGCGTGGCGAAGAAGCCCTCGATGTAGCAGCCCGTGACCCCCAAGACGAAGTACCCGTTCAGGGCCGTGTAGAGCGTGACGGTGAAGCCGCCCACCACCATGAACAGGTCGGCCACGGCCAGGTTGAGCAGGATGAAGTTGAGGGGCGTGCGGAGCTTCTTGTGCTTCACCGTGACGTAGAGCGTGAGGAAGTTCACAGGGAATGAAGTGGCGATGAGGAAGAGCATATACGCGGCCAGAAGCGAGTACTTCCACGGCTCCGCTAGGTAATACTGCGGCTCCTCAAACGGGCTGCGGACCACACCGGTCCTGTTGGACATCGGCACGTAGAAGTTCGGGCCTTCCGTTCCGTTCATATTCGGCTCACCGGTTAAGGATCTAGACAGAGGAAGCTGGACAGTGGATGGAGTCCCTGAGAGCGAGCGAGAGATCTGCGGCCCTGGACTCCAGCGGCCCTCTTATAGAAGCCCCATGTGCCCAGATTAACGAGATTACAGAGAGGCCATGCAATTTGGAGGAATTGAGTTTCAGGCAGATTGGGGTCAGAGAGGCTTGATAATCCATGAAGGTAAACCGACTGCAAACACAGTAACACATTTTCCACCCGCAACTTCAAAGAAATCAGTACCAATGTATCTCTGGATGCCCACAAAAGACGAGTGTGTTCAAGGCCGGTTCACTGCCACACGAGTGTGTTCAAGGCCGGTTCACTGCCACACGGGTGTGTTCAAGGCCGGTTCACTGCCACACGGGTGTGTTCAAGGCCGGTTCACTGCCACACGGGTGTGTTCAAGGCCGGTTCACTGCCACACGGGTGTGTTCAAGGCCGGTTCACTGCCACACGAGTGTGTTCAAGGCCGGTTCACTGCCACACGGGTGTGTTCAAGGCCGGATCACTGCCACACGAGTGTGTTCAAGGCCGGATCACTGCCACACGAGTGTGTTCAAGGCCGGTTCACTGCCACACGGGTGTGTTCAAGGCCGGTTCACTGCCACACGGGTGTGTTCAAGGCCGGTTCACTGCCACACGAGTGTGTTCAAGGCCGGTTCACTGCCACACGAGTGTGTTCAAGGCCGGTTCACTGCCACACGAGTGTGTTCAAAGCCGGTTCACTGCCACACGGGTGTGTTCAAGGCCGGTTCACTGCCACACGGGTGTGTTCAAGGCCGGTTCACTGCCACACGGGTGTGTTCAAGGCCGGTTCACTGCCACACGGGTGTGTTCAAGGCCGGATCACTGCCACACGAGTGTGTTCAAGGCCGGTTCACTGCCACACGGGTGTGTTCAAGGCCGGTTCACTGCCACACGGGTGTGTTCAAGGCCGGTTCACTGCCACACGGGTGTGTTCAAGGCCGGTTCACTGCCACACGAGTGTGTTCAAGGCCGGTTCACTGCCACACGAGTGTGTTCAAGGCCGGTTCACTGCCACACGAGTGTGTTCAAGGCCGGTTCACTGCCACACGAGTGTGTTCAAGGCCGGTTCACTGCCACACGAGTGTGTTCAAGGCCGGTTCACTGCCACACGGGTGTGTTCAAGGCCGGTTCACTGCCACACGAGTGTGTTCAAGGCCGGTTCACTGCCACACGAGTGTGTTCAAGGCCGGTTCACTGCCACACGAGTGTGTTCAAGGCCGGTTCACTGCGACACGGGTGTGTTCAAGGCCGGTTCACTGCCACACGGGTGTGTTCAAGGCCGGTTCACTGCCACACGAGTGTGTTCAAGGCCGGTTCACTGCCACACGGGTGTGTTCAAGGCCGGTTCACTGCCACACGAGTGTGTTCAAGGCCGGTTCACTGCGACACGGGTGTGTTCAAGGCCGGATCACTGCCACACGGGTGTGTTCAAGGCCGGTTCACTGCCACACGGGTGTGTTCAAGGCCGGTTCACTGCCACACGAGTGTGTTCAAGGCCGGTTCACTGCGACACGGGTGTGTTCAAGGCCGGATCACTGCGACACGGGTGTGTTCAAGGCCGGTTCACTGCCACACGGGTGTGTTCAAGGCCGGTTCACTGCCACACGAGTGTGTTCAAGGCCGGTTCACTGCCACACGGGTGTGTTCAAGGCCGGTTCACTGCCACACGGGTGTGTTCAAGGCCGGTTCACTGCCACACGGGTGTGTTCAAGGCCGGATCACTGCCACACGGGTGTGTTCAAGGCCGGATCACTGCCACACGGGTGTGTTCAAGGCCGGTTCACTGCCACACGGGTGTGTTCAAGGCCGGTTCACTGCCACACGAGTGTGTTCAAGGCCGGTTCACTGCCACACGGGTGTGTTCAAGGCCGGTTCACTGCCACACGGGTGTGTTCAAGGCCGGTTCACTGCCACACGGGTGTGTTCAAGGCCGGTTCACTGCCACACGGGTGTGTTCAAGGCCGGATCACTGCCACACGGGTGTGTTCAAGGCCGGTTCACTGCCACACGGGTGTGTTCAAGGCCGGTTCACTGCCACACGAGTGTGTTCAAGGCCGGTTCACTGCCACACGGGTGTGTTCAAGGCCGGTTCACTGCCACACGGGTGTGTTCAAGGCCGGTTCACTGCCACACGGGTGTGTTCAAGGCCGGTTCACTGCCCAGGGTTTCCGCGGGGTTGTAAAAGGTAGTAAAAGGTAGTAAATTAAATTATGCCAAATTAAGGCCAGTAAAAAGTTGTAAAAAGTAGTAAACGTCATCTGACGAGGTAGTAAATTTTCGAAGCCCCATCTAACTGGGTCTATATGGTTTTCAATTAGTATTGAAAATATACGAGATTCCATTTTTCCATTCCACAAGGCTGTCTATGAAGTAAATATGTCTTACTAGTGGAATATTAAACGCAATATAACACAACTTAGCTGTGGTGCGCGATCACTGGAAACGTGCAATGGATTGAGCGCGCAGCGGCACAGATGCGCGAGCTAGTCGAGCACATCCCTTCAAACAGACATCAGTGGAAAGTTTATAGTTCAATCGGATGTCAATGGCAAAGAAAATTAAAACGGGTCATCATCTAGCTTATTATTATCGTTAACTGACGAGAGAGAGAGCGCGGGCGCACTTCTGTTGAATATTCTTGATCATTCACTCAGCACGTGTTATTTGGATTAAAACTAAATCGTATATGTAAGTAAAGTAAAACATGACCTGTTACCTGATTTATGTATAACGAGTGGTTCCCTACATTATTACTGGACGTGTGCATATCAAGAAGTTCCATGAACGCAAACATCCAAAGCGCGTGCCCCGCAAACCAGCGCCTCAGCGCGCGAATACTAAATTAAATTGTCTTTCACGTCACAAAATTATGTAAAAACGCCCGTCTTGACGACTATCCTAGTAAACAAAAGTCAGTTATATCTCAAGTGAACGTAGCCATGTTCGTGCCTTCTGTCTTAAAGGGGCAGCAATTTAATAAACCTGCTACTGTGTTTTAATGTTAATCAAACAAAGGACAAATAAATTACTCACTGCTCTTGACTAAATAGTCTACCCTTTTCAACTTTACAAAAATATCCATCTATTTTATTTAGCTATACACTAATGAATATGCAAATTTTTCACATTTGATTACTTTATTCAAATGTATTTACCAATCTACCCGAAAAACTACCCGTTTATTTCATTTGTAGCTTTTCTTTGATCTATTGTAATTATTTGTCCTATTTGTAATTCGATTATTTGTTATTATTCACCTTATTAGGGCTAAGGGCTAACGTTATGGTTAGGATAACTCAAGGGCTAGGGTTCAGATAAGGACAACTGAAACTCAACTCCACACTAATATTGTCATTGTCAATTATGTTTTTTTTTGTAATGATCACAATTAAACATTAGTGTACCTAATATGTAGGATGTGTGTGACAGTGTCACACCATACCTTATAGTAAGTAGTAAGTGGTGCTTTGCATACCTCTCCCACACCCCCCAAAAAAGGGCTGCTGCTTGATGTCGTGTTGGTAGTAAAAAATATTGTGGAGGTAGTAAAAAAGGTAGTAAAAGGTAGTAAATTCATCTCTATGATTCCTGCATATACCCTGCTGCCACACGGGTGTGTTCAAGGCCGGTTCACTGCCACACGGGTGTGTTCAAGGCCGGGGTTTCACTTCTAAACCCAATTACAAGCTTGCTGGTGTTTGTTGGAGTTCCATGAACTAGTCTTTAGACTTCAGAAACTTCCACACGCACTTCAGCTATTACACTTGTAACTGACATACATGACAAAAACAATTAATATTACTGAAATAATGCGAAATGGAAATAGAGAGCTAAAGTTCAGTGACTGAGTTCATTTATTAACCATCTTTTTAAATGACGTTGTCAAATTTACCCAAATCTCACAAACATGTTTGTGCTCTTGGTTTCCCACCAAAAATGATATAAATTCCTAAAGGATGAGGAAATTAAGTTAAATCAAGTTAAATGGATATTAATAGAGACTTACAAGATGGAAAATAACTTTGAGGAGAGAAAAAATAAATGATAAATTGGTTCTGGATTCAAAACACTCAAGGAAATATTTCCAAAAATAAATGGTCATCTCCTCTCAGATTCAATCAGAAGTGGTGAAAGATATAAGAAGAGCTCCTATAATTAATTGTCAAAACTAGAATGACTTCCATATTTAAAAGACAATATAAAAACACTTCAGCTCAACTGATAGGAAAACATGACAACAATACACATTAGAGCATAAATATGACATCTTTATTTGAAAGGACAGTGTGTGTGTGTCTGTGTGTGAGTGTGTGAGAGTGTGTGTGTGTGTGTGTGTGAGTGTGATAAGAAGCGTGTCTGGAGACACACTGTAATCTACTTTGGCCGGTTGATCCCGGTAATCCTATCAGAGCTGCGCTGAGCTGGCATTTACTGACGGATTGGAGTAGCTCGATCCGTATCAGACCTGCAGCAGTACACACTCTCACACACACACACACACACACACACACACACACACACACAGGCTTCATGTGTTCGGGCCTGCTTTCAGGTACACACACACTCTCACACACACACAGACACACCCACACCCACACAGACACACCCACTCACACACACACACACACACACACTATGCGCTGGGCTCATCGATGGGTCTGCGGCAGTACGGGCAGCAGTTGTGCTGAAGAACCAACAGCTCGTAGTCCTCACTGTGAAACATCTTTGGGAAAGACAACAGAATGCAATCAAACATTACAGAGAGGAAACAGGCCAAACACATGAAGCCT
>JAULUF010000042.1:422500-432500 GCA_031834385.1 Semotilus atromaculatus | reverse complement strand
GAGAGTTACGGATGATCCTGAGAGTTACGGATGATCGTGAGAGTTACGGATGATCCTGAGAGTTACGGATGATCGTGAGAGTTACGGATGATCGTGAGAGTTACGGATGATCATTAGAGTTACGGATGATCGTGAGAGTTACGGATGATCCTGAGAGTTACGGATGATCATTAGAGTTACGGATGATCGTGAGAGTTACAGATGATCGTGAGAGTTACAGATGATCGTGAGAGTTACAGATGATCGTGAGAGTTACGGATGATCATGAGAGTTACGGATGATCATTAGAGTTACGGATGATCGTGAGAGTTACAGATGATCGTGAGAGTTACGGATGATCGTGAGAGTTACGGATGATCGTGAGAGTTACGGATGATCGTGAGAGTTACGGATGATCGTGAGAGTTACGGATGATCGTGAGAGTTACGGATGATCATGAGAGTTACGGATGATCGTGAGAGTTACGGATGATCGTGAGAGTTACAGATGATCGTGAGAGTTACGGATGATCGTGAGAGTTACGGATGATCGTGAGAGTTACGGATGATCATGAGAGTTACGGATGATCATTAGAGTTACGGATGATCGTGAGAGTTACGGATGATCGTGAGAGTTACGGATGATCGTGAGAGTTACGGATGATCATTAGAGTTACAGATGATCCTGAGAGTTACAGATGATCCTGAGAGTTACGGATGATCATTAGAGTTACGGATGATCATTAGAGTTACGGATGATCGATGATCGTGAGAGTTACGGATGATCGTGAGAGTTACAGATGATCATGAGAGTTACAGATGATCATGAGAGTTACGGATGATCGTGAGAGTTACGGATGATCGTGAGAGTTACGGATGATCATGAGAGTTACGGATGATCGTGAGAGTAACGGATGATCGTGAGAGTTACGGATGATCATGAGAGTTACGGATGATCGTGAGAGTTACGGATGATCGTGAGAGTTACGGATGATCGTGAGAGTTACGGATGATCATGAGAGTTACGGATGATCATGAGAGTTACGGATGATCGTGAGAGTTACGGATGATCGTGAGAGTTACGGATGATCATTAGAGTTACGGATGATCGTGAGAGTTACGGATGATCCTGAGAGTTACGGATGATCGTGAGAGTTACGGATGATCATTAGAGTTACGGATGATCGATGATCGTGAGAGTTACGGATGATCGTGAGAGTTACGGATGATCGTGAGAGTTACGGATGATCGTGAGAGTTACGGATGATCGTGAGAGTTACGGATGATCGTGAGAGTTACGGATGATCGCGAGAGTTACGGATGATCATGAGAGTTACGGATGATCATGAGAGTTACGGATGATCATGAGAGTTACGGATGATCATGAGAGTTACGGATGATCATTAGAGTTACGGATGATCGTGAGAGTTACGGATGATCATTAGAGTTACGGATGATCGTGAGAGTTACGGATGATCGTGAGAGTTACGGATGATCATGAGAGTTACGGATGATCGTGAGAGTTACGGATGATCGTGAGAGTTACGGATGATCGTGAGAGTTACGGGTGATCGTGAGAGTTACGGATGATCGTGAGAGTTACAGATGATCGTGAGAGTTACGGATGATCGTGAGAGTTACGGATGATCGTGAGAGTTACGGATGATCGTTAGAGTTACGGATGATCATTAGAGTTACGGATGATCGTGAGAGTTACGGATGATCGTGAGAGTTACGGATGATCGTGAGAGTTACGGATGATCGTGAGAGTTACGGATGATCATTAGAGTTACGGATGATCGTGAGAGTTACGGATGATCGTGAGAGTTACGGATGATCGTTAGAGTTACGGATGATCGTGAGAGTTACGGATGATCGTGAGAGTTACGGATGATCGTGAGAGTTACGGATGATCATTAGAGTTACGGATGATCGTGAGAGTTACGGATGATCGTGAGAGTTACGGATGATCGTGAGAGTTACGGATGATCGTGAGAGTTACGGATGATCGTGAGAGTTACGGATGATCGTGAGAGTTACGGATGATCGTGAGAGTTACGGATGATCGTGAGAGTTACGGATGATCATGAGAGTTACGGATGATCGTGAGAGTTACGGATGATCGTGAGAGTTACGGATGATCCTGAGAGTTACGGATGATCCTGAGAATTACGGATGATCGAGAGTTACGGATGATCATGAGAGTTACGGATGATCGTGAGAGTTACGGATGATCCTGAGAGTTACGGATGATCGTGAGAGTTACGGATGATCATGAGAGTTACGGATGATCGTGAGAGTTACGGATGATCCTGAGAGTTACGGATGATCCTGAGAGTTACGGATGATCGTGAGAGTTACAGATGATCGTGAGAGTTACGGATGATCGTGAGAGTTACGGATGATCGTGAGAGTTACAGATGATCGTGAGAGTTACGGATGATCGTTAGAGTTACGGATGATCGTGAGAGTTACGGATGATCCTGAGAGTTACGGATGATCGTTAGAGTTACGGATGATCATTAGAGTTACGGATGATCGTGAGAGTTACGGATGATCCTGAGAGTTACGGATGATCGTTAGAGTTACGGATGATCATTAGAGTTACTGATGATCGTTAGAGTTACGGATGATCATTAGAGTTACTGATGATCGTGAGAGTTACGGATGATCATTATAGTTACGGATGATCGTGAGAGTTACGGATGATCCTGAGAGTTACGGATGATCGTTAGAGTTACGGATGATCGTTAGAGTTACGGATGATCATTAGAGTTACGGATGATCCTGAGAGTTACGGATGATCATTAGAGTTACGGATTATCATTAGAGTTACGGATGATCATTAGAGTTACGGATGATCCTGAGAGTTACGGATGATCATTAGAGTTACTGATGATCATTAGAGTTACGGATGATCATTAGAGTTACGGATGATCCTGAGAGTTACGGATGATCATTAGAGTTACTGATGATCCTGAGAGTTACGGATGATCGTGAGAGTTACAGATGATCATTAGAGTTACGGATGATCGTGAGAGTTACGGATGATCCTGAGAGTTACGGATGATCGTTAGAGTTACGGATGATCATTAGAGTTACTGATGATCGTGAGAGTTACGGATGATCATTATAGTTACGGATGATCGTGAGAGTTACGGATGATCCTGAGAGTTACGGATGATCGTTAGAGTTACGGATGATCGTTAGAGTTACGGATGATCGTGAGAGTTACAGATGATCGTGAGAGTTACGGATGATCATTATAGTTACGGATGATCGTGAGAGTTACGGATGATCCTGAGAGTTACGGATGATCGTTAGAGTTACGGATGATCGTTAGAGTTACGGATGATCGTGAGAGTTACGGATGATCGTTAGAGTTACGGATGATCGTGAGAGTTACGGATGATCATTAGAGTTACGGATGATCCTGAGAGTTACGGATGATTGTTAGAGTTACGGATGATCATGAGAGTTACGGATGATCATGAGAAAGGTGAGGGATCAGCCCAGAACTACATGGGAAGAGCTTGTTAATGATCAAGGCAGTTGGGTCACAGTCACCAAGCAAACCATTGGTAACACACTACGCCACAATGGACTGAAGTCCTGCAGCGCCAGCAAGCTCCCCGCTCAAGAAGACACAAGTAGAAGCCCGTCTGAGGTTTGCCAATAAACATTTAATGATTCAGAGAAGGCTTGGGAGGAAGTTTTGTGGTCAGATGAGACTATAATTGAGCTGTTTGGCATCAGCTCAACTCGCCGTGTTTGGAGGAAGAGAAATGCTGACTATGACCCAAGAACACCCTACAGGGTACAGGACGACTTCCCCGCACCGAGAGGCCGATGGACGGGGCCATGTGCCGTAAAATCTTGTACGAGAACCTCCGCCCCTCAGCAGAACACTGGAGATGGGTCGTGGATGGGTCTTCCAGCATGACCATGACCCAAAACATACCGCCCAGGCAATAAAGGAGTGGCTCAAGAAGAAGCACATCATGGAGTTGTCTAGCCAGGACCTTAATCCTATAGAAAATCTGTGGAGGGAGCCGAAACTCTGAGTTGCAAAGTGACAGCCAAGAAAATGGATCTAAACCCTAAGGATTTAGAGAGGATCTGTAAAGAGTGGACCAGAATCCCTCCAGAGGTGTGTGCAAACCTGGTGACCAACTACAAGAAACGTCTTACATCTGTGCTTGGCAACAAAGCTTTCTCCACCAAGTGCTAAATTATGTTTTGCTTGGGGATCAAATACTTCTCTCACTTACTGAAATGCAAATAAATGTATAACCTTTATACAATGTGTTTTTCTGGATTTTTTGGTTGATATTCTGTCTCTATCCTTTAAAATAAACCTACCATAAAAATGATAGACCCTTCATTTCTTTGTAAGTGGGTGAACTTACAAAATCTGCAGGGGATCAAATCATTATTTCCCCCACTGTAAATCATTCATGGAACATTTTATTTATGAAACATTTAGTTGGACTTTTTTATGTTAATGCTAGTTTCAGAACGTTCAGAGAACATTAAAAAGTAATGTTCCCATAACGTATGATGAAATGTAATATTCCCATTAAAGGAGTTGTTCACTTCAGAATAAAAATTTCCTGATAATTTACTCTCCTCATGTCATCCAAGATGTTCATGTCTTTCTTTCTTCAGTGGAAAAGAAATGAAGGTTTTTGAGGAAAACACTCCAGGATTTCCTCCATATAGTGACTCCAATGGGGTCCAACGGGCCGAAGGTCCAGATGTGAGTTTCAGTGCAGCTTCAAATTCACATTCTTCAAATGTGTGTCGCATCACAGCTCGTGCAAGACCAGCATCTGAGGTTAAAAGTATATAAATTTTTATTTTGTAATAAAATGTCGCTGGTTTGTGTAGATGAGACTCTTATTCCTCGGCTGGATCATGTCGAGACTTTGAAGCTGCACTGAAACTCACATCTGGACCTTCGGCCCGTTGGACCCCATTGACGTCACTATATGGAGGAACACTGGAGTGTTTTCCTCAAAAACCTTCATTTCTTTTCCACTGAAGAAAGAAAGACATGAACATCTTGGATGACATGAGGAGAGTAAATTATCAGGAAATTTTCATTCTGAAGTGAACAAAATCTTTTAACGGTCACATAACCAACCATTTTTAAAACTGGACGTTTTGAATGTTCAGAAAACCTAATAACGTTTTCAGAATTGAATGGGAATGTGAACAAATGTTCTTAGAACATAATATTGTTATCTGGGAAGCATTTATGCATTTGGCAGACACTTTTTTTCCAGGTCCAGGCCTCGTCTGATGAGCTACTGCACTCGTGACACACGAAGAGAACACACATGGCTTTGGGATCATTTCAATGTGACATGAAACGGTTTCCACAATCTGGGACTTTATTCATCAGGAATCATCTGAATGATGGCTATGATATGATTGGTTAATATTTTTTTAGTTTTCCACATGGTAAGATGAAAAGTCTATTACAAATTATTATAATTAAAGATAACCAAAGCGATATGTCTTCATACTAGTGAAGGAACACCAGGAATGTGTATTTATGAAAAATCATGTTTTTCATCTGACAGTGATTCACTTCAGTCAGTCTCACCTCAAAGCTGAGCTTGGCTGTGAAGGGGTCGTCCTCCGGGTCTCCAGTCCCATCATCCAGCTTCAGACACTGGGAATCTGACACACACACGTATGTTGTACGTTGACATCATGTGATATATTGTTCCGTTAAGTTGTTTCTGTACTCAAAGTTATTTTGGGGGGATTTTGGATTTGATGACAGGAGGCAGAAACCATAAAAAGGTCAGTAGAAGAAATTCCAGATAGCAGATGAAACTGTAAGTAACTAACTAAAGTAAACACTAATTTCACATTGTCTTTCAGTCATTTCCATAAATATATAGCTGTTTTCAAGGTTTTTCTTTTTCTTAAATTTCAGAATTCAAAAATTCCTAGCTGCCCCCGCTAACGGGCCAAGTTGCCGGGCCGCCGCTAACGGGCTAGGACGCGGGGCCGCCGCTAACGGGCTAGGACGCGGGGCCGCCGCTAACGGGCTAGGACGCGGGGCCGCCGCTAACGGGCTAGGACGCGGGGCCGCCGCTAACGGGCTAGGACGCCGGGCCGCCGCTAACGGGCTAGGACGCGGGGCCGCCACTAACGGGCTAGGACGCGGGGCCGCCGCTAACGGGCTAGGACGCCCTGACCTGGACCATCATATCTCTTCGGCTACCTGTCCTTCATGACTCCCTGGCACAACGATGACACCAGACCCCCTTTTGTTTTAACACTTTATTTCCCCCATTTTTGGACATTTTGGGCCCTATCTTGCACCCGGCGCAAATGCCTTTGTACACTGGCTTGGCCATAATGTAGCGGGTGCGATTACACGATTACACTTTGATTCTGTCATCAACACAGATGCAGCAGTTTTTATTTTTGCAAATCATACATTATAACAAGGAAAAATATTAACACGTGAGGGAAATCATTGTGGTGTCCAAGAAGATGTAAAAAAATGTAGGCCTAAATCTAGCGTACACATTTACCAAATTTTTCAGGCTAATTGTAGTAATGACGGATCAGACCAATAGTGGGAAGACACATTTGTATATAAGGACATCTGACAAATTAGTTTGTCCGTCAAGAACCAGGAAAAAAAAAATAATCTGAAGGCTGTGAAATCACCGCTGTGAACCGCTCCTGGCACGCGCCTGGTAAATCCGCCATAATAATAACACCATGCAACTTGCGCACCTGCTCTTAAAGGGTATGTTGGATGACACTCTGATTGGTTCATTTCACGTTACGCCCAAACCACACCTATGAATAATGAAGCTATTTCAGACCAACCCCTTTTAAACTTGCGTCGGGCGCAAGAGTCATTTATCCCGAGTCATAACAGCGCCCAAGACCCGCCCACAAAGTTACTTGCTCTTCGCGCTTGATACTTGCGTTTCAGATCGTTAAAATAGGGCCATTGATGTTTATTCACTTTAATAAATGCCTCTCCGAGGCCTGACACCATTCCCACTGTGTCTGTCGTTTGCTCCTCCCGCCACAATATATATAATATTGTATATTTAATGTTGTATATATATATATATATAAAGAGCCGTACCTCCGCTGCTCCGCTCCTGCCAGCCGCTGCTCCGCTCCACGCGAGGCACTTCCAGGTCGATCAGAGACACGGCCTCCTCATCCGAGATGTCCTCCTCCAGATAAAACTCCACCAGCGGAAGAACCTCTGAACACACACACACACACACACACACACACACACACACACACACACACACACACACACACACACACACACACACAGATATGAGAAACCAATGCCTATCCTCATCCTCCAGAGAAGACTACTGAAGTGGTTGATCAGACAACATGTTCTGAAGATGATCTCGTCCATGTGGGACCAACAGCATGGTCAGGGGTCAGGGGTCAGGGGTCAGGGGGCTGAGGGGGTCAGGGGGCTGAGAGGCTCACGGACTCCCAACGCCTTGTCTTGCCTTAGCAACTTTAGACACATTCGCCATCCAAATGTCCACACAGGCAGCAAACATGTGCATCACTCTACGATCTCCTCACACATCACCTACTGCTCACCCATGACATCTCTGAAACCTCTGCAATCACTTTACAGACGAACTGTTGAGTATTTCTCATCATTGTCCAATATTACAAAAACATAGATTACTCAGCTGGGAAAGCATGGCCAAATATTCAAATCTATGTCTTCTCTAAAAAATTATTCATGGTTTATCATTTCTCCTTATCGGAGGCCAGTTTGTCACCATCCGAACAGCTGATCACAGCAGATCCAGAGCTGTACCATTCCCTTTAGGAAAAGTGCATTTGGACACACTGCTTTTCTGTTCGAGCTGCTCCTGAGTGGAAGCTCACCCCATAACCATCAGAACCCTAAACACACACAGTACTTTTAAGATCCAGTTAAAGAAATGGCTCATTGATTATCAGAGCTGTCAACATGTAACTTATTTATAGACGTGCTCTCGCTGCGCACTGCTGGCTTCTTGCCTTGTGTGTGTGTGTGTGTGTGCCATGATTTTGTCTGATGTTTGTTTGATCGTCGGTTTGCTGTGTTTCGATTGTACATTTTAACATAATAGTATTTCTTACTAAATGTGTTGTAATTTTTATATTGTTATGTAAATAACAATAGCATTTTACTCTCTTTTAGGGTGACTTTTACCATCTGTCTGGGACTGCAGATGAAAAATAGCCTTCTGGCTAACTCTGGCAAATTGACAGAAATGTTTATTAATATGCACTGTCCCTGAAATAAATAAATAAATAAATACTGTGTAAAGATTCGCCAAAAAACATTTCACAAACCTAATCAGTGTGGCAAATTTGATTAGGTTTTACCAGACGGTCGACTAAAAGCCGGAAGAAACAACAGAATAAGGAACCAACAAACAGATCCCTAATATTCTACTGTTCATGCATTCCTGCTTTTTCTGCAAGTTGTTGAACACAACACCAGTTATGATTGACAGGTACATGAGCCGCTCACCATAAGAGGAGGCAGAGAATATGAACGGCTGTCTGCAGTTGATGCAGGAGTTGCCCTGGTTATTCAGCAGTGGGTTGTTGGTGGAGCAGCGGAAACACATCGGGATCAAATCCTGCAGCAAACACAAGTTTACCAACAGGCACACCTTCTGTAACAGCTGTAACACACACACACACTCACCTCGCTGTCCCGGTAGGGTTTGGAGCGCACTGTTAGGCAGCTCAGCTCCATGCTCTCCTGATAGCGGGACGGGATCTTCAGGCCCTGCAGCTTCTCGAAGGCGTGGCGCGCTACTTTATACGCTCCCAGAACTTTACTCTGCTTGGCCAGAGCATACAGCGTGTCTCTGAACCTCACGTCAAGGATACAAACTATTTAGCTGAACCAGCCAATCATCCACATCACATCAGCGGCAGACGGTTGGTCTGATTGGTCATGGTGGCGATGCTGCGACTATCTATAGAGATATTCTCAATGTTACTCAGAAAACAGGACCCAGTTCTAACTCGTCTGAAGTGCTTGTGCTAAATGCTCAGACATAAAAAATAAAATAAAAAGGCTACTATCTCTTGCTTTGGCTGCCGTATGCAGACCTCCGGGGCCCTATGCGGATTTCCCAAAAGAGTTTGCAGACTTTCTCTCAGACCTATTGGTCAATGTCGATAAAGCCTTGATTGATGGAGATTTTAACATTCATGTAGATAATTCAAATGATGCGTTTATAGATTTACTAAACTCCTTTGGGGTCAAGCAAAACGTCACTAGACCCACCCATCGTTTTAATCATGGACTAGATTTAATTATATCGCATGGAACCAATCCTACTGATATAAAGATTCTACCGCAAAGTGATGATATCACTGATCACTACCTTGTAATGTGGACAACTGCTGAAATGTGCCATGTCGGACTGAATTCATTCCGATTGATAAATCTGTAGTGTGTACATGTTCACGCTAAAAAAGTGATCGGGTGGATGTGCGTGTTTAGTATATGTCACAAACTTCAAATCGGAATGAATCTGACATGCGCACACTGCACATATATACAAAGTTTCCCGCTGTTTACATTTAACAACCATCCTCCTACAGTGGGCGTATGAACCGCTGAGCCGCAGCTTATATTGATCACGCAGTAAAAACGCCCAAACCCAGTGGTGTGTGTGTGTGTGTGTGTGTGTGTGTGTGTGTGTGTGTGTGTGTGAAGCAGCGCTGGCGGCCGTCGTCCTGCTGCCCTTCACACACACAGAGGAAGCAGGATTACAAGAGGACGGGAAACTCATTTATACGACACTTTATTCCTCAGGAGGAACAGCTCGTTCCACACATCGTTCTAACCCCCCCCCCTGTATTATTTTACGCCATGTGAGCCATAGATTAAAGCTTGGCGATAGATTAAAACACTGCTATAGATCATAACATACTCTGAGATCGGTCACACAACTACACTGGTATTCAGCGACAGGCATTAC
>JAULUF010000042.1:415000-417500 GCA_031834385.1 Semotilus atromaculatus | reverse complement strand
TGTCACTGATGGAGTTTTGGTTCCTTCACTGTCGCCTTTGACTTTTGTCTTGCTTAGTTGGGGACATTTAATATTCAACAACATTATTGATCTCCTGCATTGACAGCATTATATGAGAACTGAACTGAGCTGGACGATGACATCACGGTTTACTCCAGAGCGGCTGTATATATATAAATGAACTAAATTACTAACTTTTTTACAACAGAAATTAACCATACTGAACTTACTTAAGCTGGACTGTGATGCTATTTTCTTCTAGAAACAAACTTTGTTGCATTATTTCCCTGTTATCTCTGTAAAGCTGCTTTGAAAAACTCTGTATTGTAAAAAGCGCAATATAACTAAATATGACTTGACTTGACACCAGTGTTGGGTAAGTTACTCTAAAAAAGTAATTAATTACTAGTTACTAATTACCTCTTCAACAGTGTAATTAGATTACTGTACTAATTACTCTCTCTAGAAAGTATTTAATTACTTTTAATTACTAATTACTTTCTAAATCCCATATCAACCTCAACCAGCTGAATAATACAGGGATAGACATGAAACTGTTTTAATTCTTTCAAATAAATACAAAAAAATTGCATGAATTATCCTTAAACTGATCAAACAATTTAAAGGGAGGAGGTTACATTATAAACATACTTTTCTAACATCAGACGATTCATTTTGATGTTAAACCCACTATTGCTTTATAGACCTTATGCACGAGAAAAACGAGGGCGCCGCCATCTTTAGAAAATTGTCTTTGAACTTCCGTTTTTGCGGTCGCTCTGTATATCTCTATGGCATCGCTATCGAGGAGTAATTAGCTTTTGAAGTGGATTTACTTATTGTAAAGTTAACGAAAGTTATCATGAGCATTGTAATGTTTATCATAAGCATTGTAAAGCAGATGTCTTAACAAATGTCGACCGGGAACTTTTTTAAACGAGCCGTTCATTCATCTATGAAAGATCATTGTGAAAATACAGACCGGAAGTCAAAAGACAACGAGCGCAGCGCTGAAAAGGGGCGGGGCTACATAAGGTCTATATAGCATTGTTCTATAATACCAGTCATACGAATTTGTACGAGTGAGGTCATACGATTTATCCACCTCATAAAATGCATACGAATCGCCGTGAGATCGGATTGGTCTATACACAGTATTTAGCTCAATTACATCAGAAGTAACTGTAATTAAATTACAGAAAAATTAAGAGTAATCCCTTACTTTACTATTTCAAGGGAAAAGTAATTAAATTACAGTAACTAATTACTTAGTAATTAGTTACACCCAACACTGCTTGACACACACACACACACACACTCACACTCAAGCACACACTGGCACAAACACACTCACCTCGTCCCAGTGTCTCGTGTCCACATGAAGCTGCACCAGTGCCTTCAGATCACCCATTTTGTTGTAGATCTCAGCAGCGTAACCGTGGTGATCAAACTTCTTGAAGAACACAGCACATCTGGACAGCGGCTCGCGCTCGGCTTTATCCAGTTTACGGGCCACATCCATCAGCCTAGACACAAAGGAGGGTTTACGTTTGTCTGGATAAAATACAACGAGTTCATTTACACATGTATCTGTGCTTTAAAACATTATGTGTTGAATTAAGTATTTCATTATTCAAATACAGCTGATGCAGTTTCTGGTAAAAGGCAGCGGAAAACGTTTATTGTATCCTATCTATAATTGATGTGTGTGTGTGTGTGTGTGTGTGTGTGTGAGAGAGTGTCTAACAGGGGACCTTGGTGTCGTTACACACTCACCAACAGGGGACCGCCGAGCCAAGTGGGGACATTTTTCAAGTCCTCTGTTGGTCATGCTTTAAATCATGTTAAAATCAATAATGAAGATAATTTGTACAAAATCTATAATTGGTCTAGTAGTAAAAAAAACTGCTTCCTTAACTAAGCAGCCTTTAAACAGCAGCTCTACAGTCTCAGAGCCTCTAGGACAGCAAGCCAGCCAAACTATAGAGAAGTGTGAGTGCCGTGTGTTAATGGGCCACTGCAGTCCCAGGCTATAGGAGTCCCCTGTTGGATAGTTAGACATCGGTCAGAGTTGTAGATCCCCTCTTGGCATGTTTAAAAAAAAAAAGTTAAACAAAAAAATATTTTCCTTTATATTATGGAAAAAAGACCTTGAAAGAAAGTTTGTATGTCATTTTTGCTTCTTCAAAATGACCAGAAACACTAGTCCCCTTTTGGCCAGTATAGAGCGATAGTCCGATAGTGTGTGATAGTGTGTCCGACAGTGTGTGTGCGCGCGCGTGTGTGTCTCACATGTCCATCCAGCCGTGTTCCCCGATGATCTCTATGGCCTTCATGTGTTCTCCTGCTGTCAGGTACATGTCTGCCGCCGCTCTCGGCTCTCGGCTGTTCTTCGCCCAGTCGGCTTGCTTCTTCATCAGCAGTTTACTGTCCTTGGGATCCGCTGAGCCGAGGAAGTCCTTCACACACACACACACACACACACACACACACACACACA
>JAULUF010000042.1:250000-402500 GCA_031834385.1 Semotilus atromaculatus | reverse complement strand
GAGTGGACGCCGACACCTGAGCGGGACAGGCGAGTGGACGCCGACACCTGAGCGGGACAGGCGAGTGGACGCCGACACCTGAGCGGGACAGGCGAGTGGACGCCGACTCCTGAGCGGGACCGGCGAGTGGACGCCGACACTTGAGCAGGACAGGCGAGTGGACGCCGACACCTGAGCGGGACAGGCGAGTGGACGCCGACTCCTGAGCGGGACAGGCGAGTGGACGCCGACTCCTGAGCGGGACCGGCGAGTGGACGCCGACTCCTGAGCGGGACAGGCGAGTGGACGCCGACACCTGAGCGGGACAGGCGAGTGGACGCCGACACCTGAGCGGGACAGGCGAGTGGACGCCGACTCCTGAGCGGGACCGGCGAGTGGACGCCGACACCTGAGCGGGACAGGCGAGTGGACGCCGACACCTGAGCGGGACAGGCGAGTGGACGCCGACACCTGAGCGGGACAGGCGAGTGGACGCCGACTCCTGAGCGGGACCGGCGAGTGGACGCCGACACCTGAGCGGGACAGGCGAGTGGACGCCGACACCTGAGCGGGACAGGCGAGTGGACGCCGACACCTGAGCGGGACAGGCGAGTGGACGCCGACTCCTGAGCGGGACCGGCGAGTGGACGCCGACTCCTGAGCGGGACAGGCGAGTGGACGCCGACACCTGAGCGGGACAGGCGAGTGGACGCCGTGATTGCTTCACTCCACATACACATCACACACACGAGTGTGTGTCACCCTCGCTCATGTAGCGCGGGCAAGGGGACGCACACTGCCGGAACTTTCTTACTCGCCAGACTGAAAAATATATGTTAATACTGGGACAAACAACACCAAATAAGACACACAAGGCAACATAGAACGCTTCCTGAAGACCAGAAGCTGACGCTGTTATGAGCCAGCGTCTCTTTTTAGCATTCGCTATGCTAGCTACGCCGTCACATGACGTCATGTGACACCAATCGAGACTGGACTAACTCCATACAGACTTCATACGCATCACGCAGCGTCTCGTTCCCTCGAAAGGGAACACTTTTCTTGTTTATCTTCATGCAAAGTTTCTTAAGGTTGAGAAAAAAACTGGTCGATCTGATAATCATCACATGACTTGGCACATTCCGTCACGTGTCAGAAGACTTCAGCAGTGTCTTTACCTGACAGAGGATGATGTGTTGTGAGCAGACGACCAGCAGGTTGCACTCGAAGCGTCTGCAGATCTTCTCTTTGACGCGGTAGTGCATGTCGTTGGAGTCGTCGGAGTGAAGCTCGTAGATCAGGATCTTCTCCGGGAGCTGGATGGCCAGGCGGCTGCGGTAGATGGCGATCTTCTTCACCAACTCACGGCACTTTATTCGCACTGGCAGGGCACATTGGGAAAAATTCAAGAAAGCACAGATATGGATCACATTCAAGACTATCACAAGGAATTCTGGGACAGACCCCTCCACCTCCCCAGCTCCCCCTGCCCAGATCTGCTTCAGGATCTCATGCTCACAGTCTGGCTGTCTGTCTAATAGCAGTAGCAATCATCAGCCGAGACGAGTACATTACCACATTACCTATTCAGAGTCGTGCTATCATTGAAATAAATACACACAAAAATAAAGTAAAGAAATATGTTCCCATTATTATGTCTCCTGCATCATAGCATCATCCGGTTATATCTGATTCATATGGTTATTTGCTCCCAGCTGTGTGGCATGTGTGATATGATGATGTCATGTGTAAAGAGTGATGTCACGGCACCTTTCTGCTCGGTGATGAGGTGCTGCACGATGACATCGGTCATGCTGTCCCTGTAGGCATAGCGGTCCTTGTACAAGCCATGAACCGTGCTGAAGATGAGCTGGAAGAAGGCGATGGTGCCATCCTGACAGCCAAGAACCTGCGGGACAGACTCGCGTCAGCGTCAGCTAATGCTGCTAACTCAAACACACAGCTTCAGCTAATGCTGCTAACTCAAACACACAGCTTCAGCTAATACTGCTAACTCAAACACACAGCTTCAGCTAATACTGCTAACTCAAACACACAGCTGCAGCTAATGCTGCTAACTCAAACACACAGCTGCAGCTAATACTGCTATCTCAAACACACAGCTGCAGCTAATACTGCTATCTCAAACACACAGCTTCAGCTAATACAGCTAACTCAAACACACAGCTGCAGCTAATACTGCTAACTCAAACAAACATCTGCAGCTAATACTGCTAACTCAAACACACAGCTTCAGCTAATGCTGCTAACTCAAACACACAGCTTCAGCTAATGCTGCTAACTCAAACGCGCATCGTCAGCTAATGCTGGTAACTCAAACACACAGCTTCAGCTAATGCTGCTAACTCAAACACACAGCTGCAGCTAATGCTGCTAACTCAAACACACAGCTGCAGCTAATACTGCTAACTCAAACACACAGCTGCAGCTAATGCTGCTAACTCAAACACACAGCTGCAGCTAATGCTGCTAACTCAAACACACAGCTTCAGCTAATACTGCTAACTCAAACACACAGCTGCAGCTAATACTGCTATCTCAAACACACAGCTGCAGCTAATACTGCTATCTCAAACACACAGCTTCAGCTAATACAGCTAACTCAAACACACAGCTGCAGCTAATACTGCTAACTCAAACAAACATCTGCAGCTAATACTGCTAACTCAAACACACAGCTTCAGCTAATGCTGCTAACTCAAACACACAGCTTCAGCTAATGCTGCTAACTCAAACGCGCATCGTCAGCTAATGCTGGTAACTCAAACACACAGCTTCAGCTAATGCTGCTAACTCAAACACACAGCTTCAGCTAATGCTGCTAACTCAAACACACAGCTTCAGCTAATGCTGCTAACTCAAACACACAGCTTCAGCTAATGCTGCTAACTCAAACACACAGCTTCAGCTAATGGTGCTAACTCAAACGCGCATCGTCAGCTAATGCTGCTAACTCAAACACACTGCTTCAGCTAAAGCTGCTAACTCAAACACACAACTTCAGCTAATGCTGCTAACTCAAACACACAGCTCCAGCTAATGCTGCTAACTCAAATACACAGCTTCAGCTAATGCTGCTAACTCAAACACACAGCTTCAGCTAATGCTGCTAACTCAAACACACAGCTCCAGCTAATGCTGCTAACTCAAACACACAGCTTCAGCTAATGCTGCTAACTCAAACACACAGCTCCAGCTAATGCTGCTAACTCAAATACACAGCTTCAGCTAATGCTGCTAACTCAAACACACAGCTTCAGCTAATGCTGCTAACTCAAACGCGCATCGTCAGCTAATGCTGCTAACTCAAACACACAGCTTCAGATAACGCTGCTAACTCAAACACACAGCTTCAGCTAATGCTGAAGCTAACCCATAACCCAGACATATTCACACAGATAACCCATAACCCAGCCATATTCACACAGATAATCCATAACCCAGACATATTCACACAGATAGGCCTAACCCATAACCCAGCCATATTCACACAGATAACCCATAACCCAGCCATATTCACACAGATAATCCATAACCCAGCCATATTCACACAGATAATCCATAACCCAGCCATATTCACACAGATAATCCATAACCCAGACATATTCACACAGATAATCCATAACCCAGACATATTCACACAGATAATCCATAACCCAGCCATATTCACACAGATAATCCATAACCCAGCCATATTCACACAGATAATCCATAACCCAGCCATATTCACACAGATAATCCATAACCCAGCCATATTCACACAGATAGGCCTAACCCATAACCCAGACATATTCACACAGATAATCCATAACCCAGCCATATTCACACAGATAATCCATAACCCAGACATATTCACACAGATAATCCATAACCCAGCCATATTCACACAGATAATCCATAACCCAGACATATTCACACAGATAGGCCTAACCCATAACCCAGCCATATTCACACAGATAATTCATAACCCAGCCATATTCACACAGATAATCCATAACCCAGCCATATTCACACAGATAATCCATAACCCAGCCATATTCACACAGATAGGCCTAACCCATAACCCAGCCATATTCACACAGATAATCCATAACCCAGACATATTCACACAGATAATCCATAACCCAGCCATATTCACACAGATAATCCATAACCCAGCCATATTCACACAGATAGGCCTAACCCATAACCCAGCCATATTCACACAGATAATCCATAACCCAGACATATTCACACAGATAGGCCTAACCCATAACCCAGCCATATTCACACAGATAATTCATAACCCAGCCATATTCACACAGATAATCCATAACCCAGCCATATTCACACAGATAATCCATAACCCAGCCATATTCACACAGATAGGCCTAACCCATAACCCAGCCATATTCACACAGATAATCCATAACCCAGACATATTCACACAGATAATCCATAACCCAGCCATATTCACACAGATAATCCATAACCCAGACATATTCACACAGATAGGCCTAACCCATAACCCAGCCATATTCACACAGATAATTCATAACCCAGCCATATTCACACAGATAATCCATAACCCAGCCATATTCACACAGATAATCCATAACCCAGCCATATTCACACAGATAGGCCTAACCCATAACCCAGCCATATTCACACAGATAATCCATAACCCAGACATATTCACACAGATAATCCATAACCCAGCCATATTCACACAGATAATCCATAACCCAGCCATATTCACACAGATAGGCCTAACCCATAACCCAGCCATATTCACACAGATAGGCTAATCCATAACCCAGACATATTCACACAGATAGGCTAATCCATAACCCAGACATATTCACACAGATAACCCATAACCCAGCGATATTCACACAGATAACCCATAACCCAGCCATATTCACACAGATAATCCATAACCCAGCCATATTCACACAGATAGGCCTAACCCATAACCCAGCCATATTCACACAGATAATCCATAACCCAGACATATTCACACAGATAACCCATAACCCAGACATATTCACACAGATAACCCATAACCCAGCCATATTCACACAGATAACCCATAACCCAGCCATATTCACACAGATAATCCATAACCCAGCCATATTCACACAGATAACCCATAACCCAGCCATATTCACACAGATAACCCATAACCCAGCCATATTCACACAGATAACCCATAACCCAGCCATATTCACACAGATAACCCATAACCCAGCCATATTCACACAGATAACCCATAACCCAGCCATATTCACACAGATAATCCATAACCCAGCCATATTCACACAGATAACCCATAACCCAGCCATATTCACACAGATAATCCATAACCCAGCCATATTCACACAGATAACCCATAATAACCCAGCCATATTCACACAGATAATCCATAACCCAGCCATATTCACACAGATAATCCATAACCCAGACATATTCACACAGATAACCCCTAACCCAGCCATATTCACACAGATAGGCCTAACCCATAACCCAGCCATATTCACACAGATAACCCATAACCCAGCCATATTCACACAGATAACCCATAACCCAGCCATATTCACACAGATAACCCATAACCCAGCCATATTCACACAGATAATCCATAACCCAGCCATATTCACACAGATAACCCATAGCCCAGCCATATTCACACAGATAACCCATAACCCAGCCATATTCACACAGATAATCCATAACCCAGCCATATTCACACAGATAATCCATAACCCAGCCATATTCACACAGATAACCCATAACCCAGACATATTCACACAGATAATCCATAACCCAGACATATTCACACAGATAGGCCTAACCCATAACCCAGCCATATTCACACAGATAATCCATAACCCAGCCATATTCACACAGATAGGCCTAACCCATAACCCAGCCATATTCACACAGATAACCCATAACCCAGACATATTCACACAGATAACCCATAACCCAGACATATTCACACAGATAACCCATAACCCAGCCATATTCACACAGATAATCCATAACCCAGCCATATTCACACAGATAATCCATAACCCAGCCATATTCACACAGATAATCCATAACCCAGACATATTCACACAGATAGGCCTAACCCATAACCCAGCCATATTCACACAGATAATCCATAACCCAGACATATTCACACAGATAATCCATAACCCAGCCATATTCACACAGATAATCCATAACCCAGCCATATTCACACAGATAGGCCTAACCCATAACCCAGCCATATTCACACAGATAACCCATAACCCAGCCATATTCACACAGATAACCCATAACCCAGCCATATTCACACAGATATTCCATAACCCAGCCATATTCACACAGATAACCCATAACCCAGCCATATTCACACAGATAACCCATAACCCAGCCATATTCACACAGATAACCCATAACCCAGCCATATTCACACAGATAACCCATAACCCAGCCATATTCACACAGATAACCCATAACCCAGCCATATTCACACAGATAACCCATAACCCAGCCATATTCACACAGATAACCCATAACCCAGCCATATTCACACAGATAATCCATAACCCAGCCATATTCACACAGATAACCCATAACCCAGCCATATTCACACAGATAATCCATAACCCAGCCATATTCACACAGATAACCCATAACCCAGCCATATTCACACAGATAATCCATAACCCAGCCATATTCACACAGATAATCCATAACCCAGACATATTCACACAGATAACCCATAACCCAGCCATATTCACACAGATAACCCATAACCCAGCCATATTCACACAGATAATCCATAACCCAGCCATATTCACACAGATAACCCATAACCCAGCCATATTCACACAGATAATCCATAACCCAGCCATATTCACACAGATAATCCATAACCCAGACATATTCACACAGATAACCCATAACCCAGCCATATTCACACAGATAACCCATAACCCAGCCATATTCACACAGATAACCCATAACCCAGCCATATTCACACAGATAACCCATAACCCAGACATATTCACACAGATAATCCATAACCCAGCCATATTCACACAGATAACCCATAACCCAGACATATTCACACAGATAATCCATAACCCAGCCATATTCACACAGATATCCCATAACCCAGCCATATTCACACAGATAACCCATAACCCAGCCATATTCACACAGATATCCCATAACCCAGCCATATTCACACAGATAAGCAGCCTTATGACAGAATATTTCACGAGTGATTGAAAGCCTCGCACCACGTAGTTGGAGTCGGGCTTGACGCGGCAGGTCCAGACCCAGGAGCCCTGCTCCCCGACGGTGCCGAGCCGCACCCCGTCCCGCGTGTACAGCGACGCCTGGCGGTCCGAGCCGCTCAGCACCAGGTACTCGCCCTTCGAGAAGAAGCTCACGCAGCAGGGGTCGAAGGTCAGCGGCCGGTCCTTCCCCATCTGACAAACACACAAGCATTGGTGAGAGAGGGGTGAGTGTGTGTGTGTGTGTGTGTGTGTGTGTGTGTGTGTGCGCGTGCGTGCATGTGTGTGTGTGTGTGTGAGTGTGTGTGAATGTGTGAGTGTGAATGTGTGTGTGTGAGTGTGTGTGTGTGTGTGTGTGTGCGAGTGTGTGTGTGTGTGTGTGTGTGAGTGTGTGAGTGTGTGTTATGGGATGATTATAGTATCAAAATGATTAACACGTGCAAGCACACTTATCAATGAACTTGAAGCTTGTTGCAGAAATGTTTTATCCGTGCCTTTCAATTTGCGTGTGCAAAATTAAAAATTGAATGAATGTGTAGCAATTTGTTCAAATAGAGACATTTTTGTGAATACAAATGTTTTCTTTTGTATTAGTATATCATAATTTGTGCATGCAACAAAGAAGATGTGCATGTGTGGATCAGGTGACACACGTGCATTCATTGAGTTCTTTTCTGAGTCGATCTCATTTGATTCATTTGGATTTTGAGACTTTCATTTAGCTTTTTTTTAAGCATTTCACAACCCACACACAAACAACTACAAATGAATAGGCCTGGTGCTAATTATTAATGTGTGCACAACTACCCATTTATTTGACAAATTCACAAATGTGCGTCGCTACATTTAAACTAATACAATACAACTTGTGTGTGCAAAATCCAGAATCACATGAATGTGCAGCATTTTGTACAAATAGAGACATATTTGTTAATACAAAACCTCAATTTTGTATTAATCTAGGCCAGAATTTGTGCATGCAACAAGTAAGATGTGCATTTGTGGATGAGGTGACACGCGTGCATTCATTGACTCGTTTCTGAGTCGATCCTATTTGATTCATTTGGATTTTGAGACTTTCATTTCGCAGGTTTCGCCTTGCACGATCCACACACAGCTGTCTGAGAAAACCTGCTACCACTAGATGGCAGTATTCTGCTAAAACAGACAACGGCAGCGTAATCAAGCGTGATCCCCATTTAAAACGCTAATGTGAGGGATATTGAAGCACCAAATTTAGTACACAATATAGGCCTACTACCTTATTAATAAAGCATACTTTATAAAGGCAATCAGATTATGATCAACACCCATAGAAAACCATTATAAAACGCTTCACGTGCAACAGCGCATTGCATGTTCAATAAGGTGTATCGGCTACTGAGTTTTAATATCACTGTGTTACTGCATTGACGTTAAGCTTTTTAGTAATAATAGGCTCTATGGGAGGAAAACTATAGCCTACATACAAGAGGCTATATGAACGCGACCGGTCCGAGAGCGTAGTAAAGTAATGAACATGCAATGCGCTGTTGCACGTGAAGTGCACGTATTTGTACAAATTGCTACACATTCATTCAATTTTTAATTTTGCACACGCAAATTGAAAGGCACGGATAACACATTTCTGCAACATGCATCAAGTTCATTGATAAGTGTGCTTGCACGTGTTAATCATTTTGATACTATAATCATCCCATAGTGTGTGTGTGCGCGTGAATGAGTGTGTGTGTGTGCGTGTGCGTGTGTGTGTGTGTGTGTGTGTGTGTTTGTATTTTCATGTCCTGTATTTTCAGAGCATGATTGTATATTGAAGCTCAGATGTTTGAATGAACGTCCTGTCATCAGCGAGACTCTCTCCCCTGTGAACTGTTTAACGAGCTCTGAGAACAGCGCAGTAATGAAATGTGTGTGTGTGTGTGTGTGTGTTTAACGAGTGCTGTAATGAAGTGTGTGTTCAGACAGCACTGCAGGCTATGGCATTACAGTCGCATAACGAGCGCTGCATACTTTCCCTAAATCACTACACTTCCCATGAGCACCGGGCATTGATTTAAATGTGTAAAGCTGTAAAGATCATAATGTTTTCCAGGACGCTGGTGGTTCGGCTCCACATGATGTCTCCTATTAAACCTGTTTATAGAGATCGTATGGAAAATTGCATATTTCTTGCTCAACACGACTTTAACGTTATGTAGAGCAGACTTATGGATAGTCCAGGTCGAGTCTGTTCCACGTGCATCACTAATGGCTCCTATGATCTACCTTATAATAATGCACCATATTAACATGGAATCATGACTAACTCAACAAGAGCTGCAGAATAACATCGCTCAAACTTATAACTCTCACTGCATAAAGAAGAGCCATCTGTTTTTTTAAAGGTGACATTATGCCCCTTTTCACCAGATGTAATATAAATCTATGGTGTCCCCAGAATGTGTGTGTGTGAAATTTCAGCT
This sequence comes from Semotilus atromaculatus, assembly GCA_031834385.1. Lineage (NCBI taxonomy): Eukaryota > Metazoa > Chordata > Actinopteri > Cypriniformes > Leuciscidae > Semotilus > Semotilus atromaculatus. Next base: position 392,764 of record JAULUF010000042.1, on the reverse strand, counting down.
CAAAATACCAGACCAAAAACGCACTGTTTTTGTGTGTGTCCCTTTAAATGAAAATGAGCTGCAGCGCCGCCTCCGTCCAGAAGAGGGCGGAGTCTTCACACAAGCTTCAGAAACTCCGGCAATAACAACACAGGCCGATCTCACTCATCCAGAATCCCAGAATAACCAGTAGCGAGTGCAGGGCCGCTAATATTATAAACGTGCAGATTAAGGACCAGTGATATTATAAACGTGCAGATTAAGGGCCGCTAATATTATAAACGTGCAGATTAAGGACCAGTGATATTATAAACGTGCAGATTAAGGGCTGCTAATATTATAAACGTGCAGATTAAGGACCAGTGTTATTATAAACGTGCAGATTAAGGGCCGCTAATATTATAAACGTGCAGATTAAGGACCAGTGATATTATAAACGTGCAGATTAAGGGCCGCTAATATTATAAACGTGCAGATTAAGGACCAGTGATATTATAAACGTGCAGATTAAGGGCCGCTAATATTATAAACGTGTAGATTAAGGGCCGCTAATATTATAAACGTGCAGATTAAGGACCAGTGATATTATAAACGTGCAGATTAAGGGCCGCTAATATTATAAACGTGCAGATTAAGGACCAGTGATATTATAAACGTACAGATTAAGGGCCGTAATATTATAAACGTGCAGATTAAGGGCCGTAATATTATAAACGTACAGATTAAGGGCCGTAATATTATAAATTGCAGATTAAGGGCCGTAATATTATAAACGTACAGATTAAGGGCCGTAATATTATAAACGTACAGATTAAGGGCCGTACTATTATAAATGTGCAGATTAAGGGCCGTAATATTATAAACGTACAGATTAAGGGCCGTAATATTATAAACGTACAGATTAAGGGCCGTAATATTATAAACGTACAGATTAAGGGCCGTACTATTATAAATGTGCAGATTAAGGGCCGAAAGTCAGATATTTATGATATGTCCCGAAAGGTGAGCAGTTCCCATCACCATGGCTAATGATAATGTGTCCTGTATGCAAACCTCAGCTTCTTCGGTGTCTGAAACACACCTGAAGTCTTTATACACACTGTATCTGATCTCTTTAAAAAGCAACTCTTTTTAAACAGGTTTGTGTTTCCCAGTGTAATAAAACAAGCAGTGTAACACACACCTGTTTCCCACTGAGCTGGTAGAACGACAGCTTCTGTCCCCAGTCAGCCACTGCCAAGATATCGTTGTGTTCATCCCTGAAACACACACACACACACACACGTGAGGCATACTGTACAACCCTTCTGAGATTCAGTCAGATGTTTGCGTCTCCTTTATGCAGTGGCGCCCCCTGGTGTCTGATCACACACACTGCATCGCTCCTGCTCTCAGTTTCACACACAGATCAACACAAGGCCTGATCTGTGTGTCAGGATAAATGTGTCTACACCGGAGCGGGAGTGTGTTTGGATCCATGTGATCTTATGAAGTTCTTATGAAGGTTAGAGATGTTTACTACGATCGGAGGACATTTCCACACCTATAAATTGTTTGCTTTGTTATGAAACAGGGATTAAAATGGCATGTAAGTATGCATAATTCATAGTTATTACTATAGTAACTACATGTAACAATGACACTTTAAAATAAAGTTTAACCCTACATTTTTATGTAACTAATTTAAAAAAAAGTTCTGAACAGTCTTGAAGAAAAAACTGATTTCTAACTTGTAGTTTTGGTGGTTTATATAACCGGGCCCAGGCCTCGGCGCACCAGGGTAGGGTCCTTGCACTCGCGGTACTTTGATGTCATAAACCGAGCGGTCTGTGCAGCCAGTGTGTAGCACCGGTTCAAGTCGAACAAGCCTGTTGTGTCAGGAAGAAAAATAGGGATAGCTGAGCTCACAGCTAAAGTTATTGCAGAGGCCAGACAGACTCACGGAGGCGATTGGCATCTCACAACTCGCACTTTATTCCCCAGTCGAACTCGTGTAACTGTCTGTCACACGTTCTACCGTCCACAGCGTTACTTAACAAAATAAGATAAAAATGAGCATCAAACAGAAATAACCCGCATACATGGGCGGGTGTTCGAGGCTCTAGTTCGAGGCGCACGGCACATACAATACAAACTGCAGACAGTTCAACAGGGCGCGCTCAGCTCTTAAAGGGGCCACGCCTTATTTCCACTCGTTACAGAGGTGGACTGTTCGAATGCAGTAGGCTGTGAGAAAGTGAAAATGTAACTCGTGAGCAGAAAAAGTGTTGTTTGGCAGTACTTTCAGTCAAAAGAAGGCAATTCAAGTCGAGCTACATGTTCAATTTTATTATTTTAATACTTCATTAATGTGTTTACTGTGTTAATGGACTGATGATGAGAGTAGGATTCGGTATTCGGTTTCGGATTCGGCAGAACCTTAACCAGTTGATTCGGTATTCGGCCGAACCCCACAAATCTGGATTCGGTGCATCCCTACTTATTTTGGTCATAGTATACGTTTGTGACTCCTCTATCTTGCCTCCCTTGAGCCAGGGTTGTAACATATTGAGGGCTCGTCTGGGAAAATCGCATCCGGAGGAGTTTTTGTCGTTTTTTCCCCCTAGATTGTGTGATTTGGTGTTAGTTTGTGGTGTGCTGTTCGATGCTAGCTGTGGACTGCTGTGTTTCTCCCTTCTGATGAGTATCTGGTGAGTATAGTGTCTGAGTGCTGTTGACTTGAAATATTTGGTGATCTCCCTGGTGAGTTAGGGAGTGTGCTAGCTGGGCAGAGAAATCTGTCCTTCCATCTGTGCACTCATTTGTTATTTTGCCTTTTTTATTTTTGAGATAACTCTGGGTGGAGACTTGTTTCTCTGTTGGGGGTAAGCATTTCAGGTCCTGGGCCAAATGGCTGAGGTTCACTGAAGTTTTGCTTTTAAAGATGCCTCGAGCCCGGCACGTCTCAGAAGATACTTAGGTTTCAGTGTAAGATAGGCAGGTACCAGGGGGTTTGCTTTAAGGGTTGTCAGTGCACTCAGAGGCTTGCTTGCTGTGCTCATCAGAGGGTGATTTTGATAAGTTAGGTGAGGTAGAGGTGCTCTAGTTTACGGGTACCATTGAGCGTATTTAGAGCGTAAATGGAAAAAAACTAATTTAGAGGTCTTTAGAATCGCGTGGAAAGACAGTATGTCACGTTATAAAAAGGCCCTTAAAACGGCCAGGGCTGAGCACCTCAGCAAATTAATAGAAAACAACGAAATAATCCAAGGTTTTTATTTAATACCGTGGCTAGACTAACAAATAAACAGACGTCGTCTGAACAAAATATGAATGGCGCGAATTAAGCATCTGGCGCGGTAAGCGCGTTATGCGCGAATGATTTAGTTAGTGCTATTTGTGCATTCACGCGTTTGACGCGAATTCGCGTCTGCCGCCCGAGTTGAAAAATCTGAACTTCTGCGTCAATTCGCGCCGCGTTAACCAATCAGGAGCCTGCTTGCTGTCACGTGGTGAAGTATCTGGATGCTGGATGCCTCAATACATTATTTTGTAATATGACAAAATGGAATAAAATGACTATTCTATTCTATTCTGTTCTAATGCAGCTACAAAGCAAATATTTTATCACATAAAAACTTGATTTAAATATATGAGACATATTCATTTTGTATTGAATGCTTTTTATTCCATTTCTAGATTATTTGAAACATTATTATTCTAATGTAAAGACAACCAACATAGTACATAATTATTCTAGACCCGACGGTGTCCGGTCTGTTATATATATTTGACAGATTAGGTTGGTGAGGGCGAGGGTGATCCTCGCTCCGATGCGGGACAACAGGTCATCAGACTGGGCGCGGGACAAGCGGAAGTACCGCTGGAAGCGGCCGTCATCCAGGCGCTGCTCCTGGAGCGAGGAAATGGTGAAACTCGACAAACGGAGTTCGCCTCCGAATGGTCTGGTGGACCCAAATACAGCGACGATGATCCGTACGCCGCTGTTCTGCTTTTCAGAGCAAATACAGAGCGGTGACTCTCTCGATAAATGCTCGATCAACATAAAAAAGATGGCGGCCAACAGATTTCGAATCTGACGCGCGTGACGCGCGTAAATTTCGCTTCAAACTTTTGTTTTTACGCGCGTCAGTTTCGTTCTTGACACGCAAATTAACACAAAGTGGTCAAGCGTCAAACTAGACGCGGTAGACGCGAATTTGACGCGCTATTCACGTCCGGTGTGAACGCACAGTAAGGCTTATCGCTCTGGTGTCTTGCAACTGGCTCATGATAATTGTCTTGCAGGTCATATGGGCATCAAAAAGACTTTAAATCGGGTGTTGAGGCATTTTTTCTGGCCTGGGGTAAAATCTGACATTGCACAATACTGTAGAACATGCCATGTGTGTCAAATTGTTGGTAAGCCTAACCAGAAAATTCCACCTGCGTCTTTACATCCCATGTAAACATCCCATGTACAACCTGCGTCTTTTCTCCCTCACAGACGCACAGGGACTTCTCCCTCACAGACGCACAGGGGTTTTTCCCTCACAGACGCACAGGAGCTTTTCCCTCACAGACGCACAGGGGCTTCTCCCTCACAGACGCACAGGGGCTTTTCCCTCACAGACGCACAGGGGCTTTTCCCTCACAGACGCACAGGGGCTTCTCCCTCACAGACGCACAGGGGCTTCTCCCTCACAGACGCACAGGGGCTTCTCCCTCACAGACCCACAGACGCTTCTCCCTCACAGACGCACAGGGGCTTCTCCCTCACAGACCCACAGACGCTTCTCCCTCACAGACGCACAGGGGCTTCTCCCTCACAGACGCACAGGGGCTTCTCCCTCACAGACGCACAGGGGCTTCTCCCTCACAGACCCACAGACGCTTCTCCCTCACAGACGCACAGGGGCTTCTCCCTCACAGACCCACAGACGCACAGGGGCTTCTCCCTCACAGACGCACAGGGGCTTTTCCCTCACAGACGCACAGGGGCTTTTCCCTCACAGACGCACAGGGGCTTCTCCCTCACAGACGCACAGGGGCTTCTCCCTCACAGACGCACAGGGGCTTCTCCCTCACAGACCCACAGACGCTTCTCCCTCACAGACGCACAGGGGCTTCTCCCTCACAGACCCACAGACGCTTCTCCCTCACAGACGCACAGGGGCTTCTCCCTCACAGACGCACAGGGGCTTCTCCCTCACAGACGCACAGGGGCTTCTCCCTCACAGACCCACAGGGGCTTCTCCCTCACAGACGCACAGGGGCTTCTCCCTCACAGACGCACAGGGGCTTCTCCCTCACAGACGCACAGGGGCTTCTCCCTCACAGACGCACAGACGCTTCTCCCTCACAGACGCACAGACGCTTCTCCCTCACAGACCCACAGGGGCTTCTCCCTCACAGACCCACAGGGGCTTCTCCCTCACAGACGCACAGGGGCTTCTCCCTCACAGACGCACAGGGGCTTCTCCCTCACAGACGCACAGACGCTTCTCCCTCACAGAGGCACAGGGGCTTCTCCCTCACAGACGCACAGGGGCTTCTCCCTCACAGAGGCACAGGGGCTTCTCCCTCACAGACGCACAGGGGCTTCTCCCTCACAGACGCACAGACGCTTCTCCCTCACAGAGGCACAGGGGCTTCTCCCTCACAGACGCACAGGGGCTTCTCCCTCACAGACGCACAGGGGCTTCTCCCTCACAGACGCACAGGGGCTTCTCCCTCACAGAGGCACAGGGGCTTCTCCCTCACAGACGCACAGGGGCTTCTCCCTCACAGACGCACAGGGGCTTCTCCCTCACAGAGGCACAGGGGCTTCTCCCTCACAGAGGCACAGGGGCTTCTCCCTCACAGACGCACAGGGGCTTCTCCCTCACAGAGGCACAGGGGCTTCTCCCTCACAGACGCACAGGGGCTTCTCCCTCACAGACGCACAGGGGCTTCTCCCTCACAGACGCACAGGGGCTTCTCCCTCACAGACGCACAGGGGCTTCTCCCTCACAGACGCACAGGGGCTTCTCCCTTACAGAGGCACAGGGGCTTCTCCCTCACAGACGCACAGGGGCTTCTCCCTCACAGACGCACAGGGGCTTCTCCCTCACAGACGCACAGGGGCTTCTCCCTCACAGACGCACAGGGGCTTCTCCCTCACAGACGCACAGGGGCTTCTCCCTCACAGACGCACAGGGGCTTCTCCCTCACAGACGCACAGGGGCTTCTCCCTCACAGAGGCACAGGGGCTTCTCCCTCACAGACGCACAGGGGCTTCTCCCTCACAGACGCACAGGGGCTTCTCCCTCACAGAGGCACAGGGGCTTCTCCCTCACAGACCCACAGGGGCTTCTCCCTCACAGAGGCACAGGGGCTTCTCCCTCACAGAGGCACAGGGGCTTCTCCCTCACAGAGGCACAGGGGCTTCTCCCTCACAGACCCACAGGGGCTTCTCCCTCACAGACGCACAGGGGCTTCTCCCTCACAGAGGCACAGGGGCTTCTCCCTCACAGACGCACAGGGGCTTCTCCCTCACAGAGGCACAGGGGCTTCTCCCTCACAGACCCACAGGGGCTTCTCCCTCACAGACGCACAGGGGCTTCTCCCTCACAGAGGCACAGGGGCTTCTCCCTCACAGACCCACAGGGGCTTCTCCCTCACAGACGCACAGGGGCTTCTCCCTCACAGAGGCACAGGGGCTTCTCCCTCACAGACCCACAGGGGCTTCTCCCTCACAGACGCACAGGGGCTTCTCCCTCACAGACGCACAGGGGCTTCTCCCTCACAGACGCACAGGGGCTTCTCCCTCACAGACGCACAGGGGCTTCTCCCTCACAGACGCACAGGGGCTTCTCCCTCACAGACGCACAGGGGCTTCTCCCTCACAGACGCACAGGGGCTTCTCCCTCACAGAGGCACGGCGGTAAATCAGGGAATGAACTTGCGCTCGCGGAGCGGTTCAGGAAAAGAGGAGCCGTGTTCCGGCACAAACGTTCCCTGGTGATATTCTGCAGTTCCAGAAAACAATCCCACCACTGACCAGGAAAAGCCCAGTCTAAAGTCAGAACGATATTCAGATGATATTTTAAGGGCGCATGCTTGGCCATAATATAGCGTGTGCACAACAAACACACACTTCTCTCATCTACACAGACGCAGCAGTTCACATTTTTGCAAACCATACATAATTACAAGGAAAAATATTACCACACAAGGGAAATCATTGTGGTGTCCATGAAGATGTGAAAAAACAGGCATAAATCTAGCTTACACATTTATCCAGATTATTCAGGCTAATTGTTGTAATGACAGATCAAACCTCTTTGACCAATAGTGGCCAGACACAGGTATATGAGGACACCGGGCAAAGTGGATTGTCCGTCAAGAACCAGGAAACAAAATTCTGAAGACCGCGAAATCACCATTATGTAAGTTAATTAAAAACCTTCCAAATCCGCCGCTATAACAGCGGTCCGCCATGGGACACGCGCGCAGGCTCCCACAGGGAGTGTGAGACGCTCTGATCGGTACGCCTAAACCACAGCTATGAGTAGCTACTTCAAGTCAAGTAATTTTCATTTATATAGCGCTTTTAACAATGTAGATTGTTTCAAAGCAGCTTTACAGAGATAAACATATAATTTAAGGTAACAGAGATTGTTTTGGCTTTATAGCGGTTCTTGAATAATGTTATATCCAGCTAAAGTTAGTTTTGATTGATTCAGCTCCGGCGGAATGATCATTTGTTGTTAAATTAGGGGCCGCTAAGACGCCGCCGTTCAGACTTCAGACCAACACATTTTTGATTTCCGAGATCCGCCCACAAAGTTACTTGCGTTTCGCATTTGATACTTACGTTCCAGATCGTTAAGATAGGGCCCTGAGTCTGAAATGTTTGTGTGCGTTTTTTCGTATTCGTCATTCAGTGGCTGTGTATTTTTTTATGATGGGCGAAAGTTTCGTGGCAGTGTGTAAACGTGATTGACACATAGTGAGGTCGTATTTATTTTTTGCTGTGTGAAAACTTCAGACGAGACTTTCAGACTTAGTGTGCGAGGACCTTAAAAGAACACGATTAAAGCCCATCCATGAGACGCCCCTGAACACCTGCTAAACTGTGGCATTAGTGTGTGTTGGACAGCTGTTCTGGATACGTTAGTGTTAGCACACTAATGTCCATCAGGCTTTAACCCGCCGGGACAGGCCGCTCTCTCTCGCTCAGATGACTGCTTCAGTTGGACCCGAGTGTGGTTACAGCGTTCATATCGGAGTAAACAAACCAAACTAAACGGAGGGAGAGTTCTGAAACCAACGGCTATAACTCTTTGGGGTCAGTGCTCATCTCCGTGTTTGGTTGATGCTTTTTAACAAATAACAGGATTGAAATGAGGAAACTCTATGTGCTTGTGAAACGTCAGAGAATCACGTCCACTTTATCTATTGCAATAACAGACTGACATTTGTCCAAAAGCTTTTGGTGTCACTGCATATGAATGTTTTCAGTGAGAGATTAGCTAAACACATGTTCACACTGTTCACACACGATAACTAGCTGGTTATCTTTAGCTGGTTATCTTTAGCTGGTTATCATTAGCTGGTTATCTTTAGCTGGTTATCTTTAGCTGGTTATCAGCTATCTTTAGCTGGTTATCATTAGCTGGTTATCATTAGCTGGTTATCTTTAGCTGGTTATCATTAGCTGGTCATCATTAGCTGGTTATCATTAGCTGGTTATCATTAGCTGGTTATCATTAGCTGGTTATCATTAGCTGGCTATCATTAGCTGGCTATCATTAGCTGGTTATCATTAGCTGGCTATCATTAGCTGGTTATCATTAGCTGGTTATCATTAGCTGGTTATCATTAGCTGGTTATCATTAGCTGGCTATCATTAGCTGGTTATCATTAGCTGGTTATCATTAGCTGGTTATCTTTAGCTGGTTATCATTAGCTGGATATCATTAGCTGGTTATCATTAGCTGGCTATCATTAGCTGGTTATCATTAGCTGGTTATCATTAGCTGGTTATCTTTAGCTGGTTATCATAGCTGGTTATAATTAGCTGGTTATCATTAGCTGGTTATCATTAGCTGGTTACCATTAGCTGGTTATCTTTAGCTGGTTATCATTAGCTGGTTATCATTATCATTAGCTGGTTATCATTAGCTGGATATCATTAGCTGGTTATCATTAGCTGGCTATCATTAGCTGGTTATCATTAGCTGGTTATCATTAGCTGGTTATCTTTAGCTGGTTATCATAGCTGGTTATAATTAGCTGGTTATCATTAGCTGGTTATCATTAGCTGGTTACCATTAGCTGGTTATCTTTAGCTGGTTATCATTAGCTGGTTATCATTATCATTAGCTGGTTATCATTAGCTGGTTATCATTAGCTGGTTATCTTTAGCTGGTTACCATTAGCTGGTTATCTTTAGCTGGTTATCATTAGCTGGTTATCATTATCATTAGCTGGTTATCATTAGCTGGTTATCATTAGCTGGTTATCTTTAGCTGGTTATCATAGCTGGTTATAATTAGCTGGTTATCATTAGCTGGTTATCATTAGCTGGTTACCATTAGCTGGTTATCTTTAGCTGGTTATCATTAGCTGGTTATCATTATCATTAGCTGGTTATCATTAGCTGGTTATCATTAGCTGGTTATCTTTAGCTGGTTATCATTAGCTGGTTATCATTAGCTGGTTATCATTAGCTGAATTATCTTGATCTCACTTGGACGGGTTCCAGGCGATGGACCAGATGGGCGAGGCCGAGCCGCCCGGACGCTCGATCTTCACCTTCTCTTCTCCGCTCTTGTTTCTGATGCTCACGACACCGTTCATCATTCCCAGAGCCAAGTACTGGCCGTCGTTCGTCCACCTGAGATCAGACACACTCACTCATTATCATCCTGGAAATGCTACGTGTGTCAGCAACAAAGTAAATAACACATCATGCAATTAATAATTAGCTATAAGACATTTAAGATTAATTCAAGAAAAAAAATCTAAAATGCAATCAGGTGTTAGATTTTTAAATGCATTCGTTTAACTTTTCTCTGAATAAAATGATGTCTATTTGCGGTCCAGTGATATCATCGGGGTTATGTCTGGATGTCGTCACTCACCCACAGCATGTGATCTTACTGCTCACTTTGTGTTTGGAGACAGACTTCTGCTCTGGAGACCACAGACCTGCGACCACACACACACACACACACACACACACACACGTCAACAAGCTGAAGACCTTCAGGACCAGCAGGTTCATGAACACTTTCTCCATTCTGCCAACTGATGGAGTCACTGTCGAGCTTGTCTCGTGTGAACGACACTTAAAGCTGCAGTCTGTAAAAATGACAGCTAGTGGTGGAAAATGGTACTGCAGTCCAAATTCATAATATCAGAGATGGTTGTTTCCCCGCCTCCTCAGACTCGACGCTAACGCGGGTCACCAGTTTGAGGACACGCAATAGGAACGAGCGGAACTGACAATGAAAGCCGAGGAGACTTGTAAGTTAATGGGTTGATTTATCCGCGTTATAATATGCTCTCGTTCATAGAGATTTTTAGATGGAGACAGAGGCTTTTTAGGTCGTGTAGAATCTGTAATCTCTCATCCAGTTTGTTTGCTCGTTTCCAAGGCTGCGATATGTTGTGTTTCTGCTAACCGGCATCATGCTGAAATACTATTGGCTGAACTGGCAGTGGGCGGAGTCACAGACCAAAGCAACAACAGACTGACAACACGGAATGCCCATTAAAATAACTGGCTGTAGAAGTGTCTTTCAGAGAAACGAGTACGTGAACTCAGCATGTTTCCTAAATATCTGCAAACATATTATGGTAGTTTTATGCTTTAGTAGAGAGAAAAAGTTACATACAGCACCTTTAATATTCAGTGACATTATCAGATGAACTGAATTTATCTGAATAATGACACAGCTGGAATTGTCTCATATTAGATGACGTTTGCATCAGTAGCTGCGTTTAGATGGACTCTGATCATCCGATTGTAATCAGACTAGTAGAACAGTCCGAATAAAGAAGTCACATGTAAACCACGACAGTTGCAGTGAACTGGCCAAACGTGATTACAATTGTAAGGGGTGGTATAAACCTTTTCTAATCCATTCGATAGTAAATGAGGAGAGGCTGGAGGGATCCGGGGCCCCATTAAAAGTAAAAAACAGACTTAGGCCTGTATATAATGTGAATTAATTAAATCATTTTCAGCCACTGGTTGAATAGAGATCTTCACATTATTTCTTTCTTCAGTTGTAATTGTGTCAAACACACACTCACCGAAGTCTCCCGAGGAGCACGAGGCCAGCTGGTGTGTGACGGGGTTGTACGACACACACTGGATCGAGTCATTATGACTGAGAGAAAAAACACAAATACACATGAATCACCAAAGCTGTGAACACAAATCTATTCTGATGGATGCCATGCTCATGCTGACATGATGGCCCGTACTAAATCAAAGTTCAATGACATTAGAATTATTCACCAGTCACATTTCAAACAACACTTAAAGGAGAACTCCGGTCAATTTTAACATTGAGCTCGTTTTTTTGTACATTTGGAGTGATGTCAATACAGAGAACAACGACAAAAATCGGTGTTGCCTACACCGTGTTATCATCTTTTTAAAATTTGCTCCCTGTTGACTTCAATGGGGCAAGTTTTAAACCTGCTTTAAGCCTCTTAACATCCTTGATGTGTCATTACAAGTGCATAGCCATGTGAGTGGTGTTATTAAGAGTGAACACGGTCAATCTGACTGCAGTAGATGTGAAAGATATTAATAAAAAATGACATTAATTCAGCCAGATCACATACCTGTATTTATTTCCTGTTTTCGGTCGAAGTCTACAGTAGTCGATTGTGGAGTTTGCGTGCGCGATCATTGATAACTAAGCAACAGTAAAGACTCTGACTGTCAGCTGTCAGCCGATGACGGTGCTGTGTGGTGTTCGAGAATATCAGCTCAAATGGAGAGTTCATCCGAATCAGATGTTGAACACACGGAGGAGGTTTTAGAGTCTGATGATCGCGCACGCGAACTCGACAATCGACTACTGTGGACTTCGAACGAAAACAGGAAATAAACACAGGTATGTGAGCTGGCTGAATTAACGTCATTTTTATTAATATCTTTCACATCTACTGCAGTCAGATTGACCGTGTTCACTCTTAACCCTTGTGCTGCATTAGGGACATTTTTGGTCTTTTGCAGTTTAATTTCTTTGACCATTTTGGCTGTTTTAATGCAAATGGTGTGTAATTTGGCAAAATTGTGACTTTTTGAATAAATGTAAAAAGAATTATCCCATTTTGCTAAATATGTATAACACACTCTGTGTAGAACAAATAGTAACACTCAGCACCATAATGGACAAAAATGTCCCATTGAAACCCATCAAAACGCCGTTTAAAGCTGGGGCCATCATTAATACACGAATCATGATTTATGTTGAAACATCCTTTCATTTTGAAGCAAAAGCATTATATTTGCATTATATAGTGTATTCCACCAGATGACGTCACTACATAGGTATTCCCTATGGGTGGAAATGCATGTTATTTTCCTGGTTTCCACTAGGGGCACTATTGACTGTGTTATGAAGCATTTTAATGGCTCAATGATCTAAATAAATGATGTTTCTGAGTATGTGTGGATGTCTGAGAGCAATGTGTGTCTGCGTTGACAAAAGTGTGTGTGTGTAGGGCCTAAATATAATACATGGTGTTTAGGCGAGTGACAAATCACAATATCCTGAAGGTCATATTTTACCCTTTCTGTCTACTCTCTCTCTCTGTGTGTGTGTGTGTGTGTGTGTGTGTCAGTGGTGTATGATGTGTAGGTGTGTGTGTGTGTGTGTGTGTGTGTGTGTGTGTGTGTGCATTTAACAAGAGAAAGCGCCTCTCACTGCATTGTTTTCTTTCGGTTTGATTCATGCGTATTTTACGCACAGACATGAACCTTTGACACAGCTTCGTTTTTTTTTTAGCAGTCTATGTTTCAAAGTTAATTGATAATTTCTCACATACGTAGAGGCACAAACACAGCCATGCAGTCAGTCCTTAGACAATAATAACACCTTTCATCTTGCGGCAACACAAAGATGTAGCTGCGAGGGATCCAAAACAAAGTCTGCCTTTGTTTTGGATTATACTAGTTGAGAAATCATACAAGTGCGGTTGATGCAAAAGTTATAATTCAGAGGAAAGTGGGTCTGCAGACACCCATGACAAGAGGAGGGGGTGCAGTTTCTGCCCATGCATTGCAATTCTGCAGCTCCTGCAAATGAGCTAAAGAATGAACCCATTTTGTTTTGAAGGTTTGACATGTTTTAATAATAATAATAAAAATAATAATAATAATAATAATTAATTACATATAGCGCTTTTCTCGGCACTCAAAGCGCTTTACATAGAAGGGGGAATCTCCTCAACCACCACCAATGTGCAGCTCCACCTGGATGATGCGACGGCAGCCATACTGCAAATTTGGCCAGGATGCCGGGGTAACTACTCCCAAAGACATCCTGGGATTTTTTGTGACCACAGAGAGTCAGGACCTCGGTTTAACGTCTCATCCGAAGGACAGTGCTCTTTGACAGTATAGTGGCCCACTATGTTAGGACCCACACAGAGCACAAGGAGAGCACCCCCTGCTGGCCTCACTAATTTTATGTTTATAGAATTAATTTGTTTATAGAAAAAATAAAAATTCATGTTCATGGTGATCTTGTAGTTTTGCTTTCTTTCTATAGCAAATTTTGATGTGTAGTGAGACAGGCACAGGTTATAATCACCTAGTAGAAATCAGGAAAATGTTTGCAGTACTACAGATGTTTGCAGTATGTCAATTATATGAAAAATGGTACCAACTGGTGGAAAACAGTAAAAAGTAAATATTTTACCCCAAGGCTTGGTAATGACAGGGTATTTGAATAGAAATTATGATTTTATGATATTATGACAGTGGGTTCAAAAATGGATATTTTAATGGGTTCAAACAGGACCAAATTTGTCCTTAACGCGCTATGTGTAAATTTAAAAAAAAAAATCTTACATATCACAAAAAAATAAAAATGCACCAGAAATAATGTTGCTGCTAATCTTTGACATATTCAAGACTGTGATAATCCAAAGGCGAGGTTTTCACTTTGCATTTAGTATGTGGAAAATAATTAAATTTTTGTGCTTTTCCTCTTATACAAATTGATGGTATCACCACCAAAACTGGTATTTAAAGGGTTAAAATCCTGAAATTAAATAAATATTTGGTAGTTATGATTAGGACTGATGCTGGTTAAAAGATTTAACTTGGTAAAAGTGGAAAATAATAATAATATATAATATTTTAGGCAATGTTTAATATGTGGCCATTTTTGTCCATTAATGCGCTAAGTGGGATTTAAAAAAAAAATCTGACATAACACAAAATCTTTAAATGCACCAGAAATAATGTTGTCGCTAATCTTTGACATATTCAAGACTGTGATAATCCAAAGCTAAAGTTTTCTCTTTGCATTTAGTGTATGGAAAATAATAAAATTTTTGTGTTTTTTCCTCTTATACAAATTGATGGTATCGCCACCAAAACTGGTATTTAAAGGGTTAAAATCCTGAAATGAAATAAATATTTGGTAGTTATGATGAGGACTGATGCTGGTTAAAAGATTTAACTTGGTAAAAGTGGAAAATAATAATAATATATAATATTTTAGGCAATGTTTAATATGTGGCCATTTTTGTCCATTCATGCACTCAACGGCGTAAAAAATCTAATGCAGCACAAGGGTTAATAACACCACTCACATGGCTGTGCACTTGTAATGACACATCAAGGATGTTAAGAGGCTAAAAGCAGGTTTAAAACTTGCCCTATTGAAGTCAACAGGGAGCAAATTTTAAAAAGATGATAACAAGGTGTAGGCAACACCGATTTTTGTCGTTGTTCTCTGTATTGACATCACTCCAAATGTACAAAAAAATTAGCTCAATGTTAAAATTGACCGGAGTTCTCTTTTAAAATAAAAGCTTTGAAACAGCAGTTATCACGTGTATTTGAGGATGCCCTCCAGTTTCGAGGTCCAGATGATGATGCTTTTATCTGCTGAACCGGATGCAAAGCGTTTCCCTGACCGAGAGAAGAGGAAACTCATGTACTCATAGACCACAGTAACCACACACATCATTAAACACGTCTTGTGTCATAATCACCATCTTTAGCGTAAGCAACGCAGTAGACGGTGTCTTTGTGTCCCTTCAGCGGCTGTATGAGCGTCCCGTCAGCCGTGTCGTACACCTGTGCACAACACACACACATTGTTACATCTGCACACACACACCTGCACACAACACACACACATTGTTACATCTGCACACACACACCTGCACACAACACACACACTGTTACACCAGCACACAACACACACACACACACTGTTACATCTGCACACAACACACACACACTGTTACACCTGCACACAACACACACACACACACGCACACACACTGTTACACTTATACTCCTACACTGTTACACTGTTACACTCCAACACTGTTACACACTCTCTTACACTGTTACGCTGCTACGCTCTTACACTGTTAGGCTCTTACACTGTTACACTCTTGCACTGTTACGCTCTTACGCTGTTACGCTCTTACGCTGTTAGGCTCTTGCACTGTTACGCTCTTACACTGTTACGCTCTTACACTGTTACAGGCTCTTACACTGTTAGGCTCTTACACTGTTACACTCTTGCACTGTTACGCTCTTGCACTGTTACGCTCTTGCGCTGTTACACTGTTACGCTCTTACACTGTTACGCTCTTACGCTGTTACGCTCTTACGCTGTTAGGCTCTTGCACTGTTATGCTCTTACACTGTTACGCTCTTACACTGTTACGCTCTTACGCTCTTGCACTGTTACGCTCTTACACTGTTACGCTCTTACACTGTTACGCTCTTACGCTGTTACGCTCTTACGCTGTTAGGCTCTTGCACTGTTACGCTCTTGCACTGTTACGCTCTTGCACTGTTACGCTCTTACGCTGTTACGCTCTTACGCTGTTACGCTGTTACGCTCTTGCACTGTTACGCTCTTACGCTGTTACGCTCTTACGCTGTTACGCTCTTACGCTGTTAGGCTCTTGCACTGTTACAGGCTCTTACACTGTTAGGCTCTTACACTGTTACAGGCTCTTACACTGTTAGGCTCTTACACTGTTACGCTCTTGCGCTGTTACGCTCTTGCGCTGTTACGCTCTTACGCTGTTACGCTCTTGCACTGTTACGCTCTTACACTGTTACGCTCTTACACTGTTACGCTCTTACGCTCTTACGCTGTTACGCTCTTGCACTGTTACGCTCTTACGCTGTTACGCTCTTACGCTGTTACGCTCTTACGCTGTTACGCTCTTACACTGTTAGGCTCTTACACTGTTACGCTCTTACACTGTTACGCTCTTACACTGTTACGCTCTTACACTGTTACAGGCTCTTACACTGTTAGGCTCTTACACTGTTACAGGCTCTTACACTGTTAGGCTCTTACACTGTTACACTCTTGCGCTGTTACGCTCTTGCGCTGTTACGCTCTTACGCTGTTACGCTCTTGCACTGTTACGCTCTTACGCTGTTACGCTCTTACGCTGTTACGCTCTTACACTGTTACAGGCTCTTACACTGTTAGGCTCTTACACTGTTAGGCTCTTGCACTGTTACGCTCTTACACTGTTACGCTCTTACACTGTTACAGGCTCTTACACTGTTAGGCTCTTACACTGTTACAGGCTCTTACACTGTTACAGGCTCTTACACTGTTAGGCTCTTACACTGTTACACTCTTGCACTGTTACGCTCTTGCGCTGTTACGCTCTTACGCTGTTACGCTCTTACGCTGTTACGCTCTTACGCTGTTACGCTCTTACACTGTTAGGCTCTTACACTGTTACGCTCTTGCACTGTTACGCTCTTACGCTGTTACGCTCTTACGCTGTTACGTTCTTACGCTGTTACGCTCTTACACTGTTAGGCTCTTACACTGTTACGCTCTTGCACTGTTACGCTCTTGCACTGTTACGCTCTTACGCTGTTACGCTCTTACGCTGTTACGCTCTTACACTGTTAGGCTCTTACACTGTTACACTCTTGCACTGTTACGCTCTTACGCTGTTACGCTCTTGCGCTGTTACGCTCTTACGCTGTTAGGCTCTTGCACTGTTACGCTCTTACACTGTTACGCTCTTACACTGTTAGGCTCTTACACTGTTAGGCTCTTACACTGTTACACTCTTGCGCTGTTAGGCTCTTACACTGTTACACTCTTACACTGTTACGCTCTTGCGCTGTTACGCTCTTACACTGTTACGCTCTTGCGCTGTTACGCTCTTACGCTCTTGCGCTGTTAGGCTCTTGCACTGTTACGCTCTTACACTGTTACGCTCTTACACTGTTAGGCTCTTACGCTCTTACACTGTTACGCTCTTGCACTGTTACGCTCTTACACTGTTACGCTGTTACGCTCTTACACTGTTACACTCTTGCGCTGTTACGCTCTTACGCTCTTACACTGTTACGCTCTTGCACTGTTACGCTCTTACACTGTTACGCTGTTACGCTCTTACACTGTTACACTCTTGCACTGTTACGCTCTTACACTGTTACGCTGTTACGCTCTTACGCTCTTACGCTGTTAGGCTCTTGCACTGTTACGCTCTTACACTGTTACGCTCTTACACTGTTACGCTCTTACACTGTTACGCTCTTACACTGTTACGCTCTTACACTGTTACGCTCTTACACTGTTACGCTCTTACGCTCTTACACTGTTACGCTCTTACACTGTTACGCTCTTACACTGTTACGCTCTTGCGCTGTTACGCTTTTACGCTCTTACACTGTTACGCTCTTGCACTGTTACGCTCTTACACTGTTACGCTCTTACACTGTTACGCTCTTACACTGTTACGCTGTTACGCTCTTACACTGTTACGCTCTTGCACTGTTACGCTCTTACACTGTTACGCTGTTAGGCTCTTGCACTGTTACGCTCTTACACTGTTACGCTCTTACACTGTTACGCTCTTGCACTGTTACGCTGTTACGCACGCTGTTACGCTCTTACACTGTTACGCTCTTGCACTGTTACGCTCTTACACTGTTACGCTGTTAGGCTCTTGCACTGTTACGCTCTTACACTGTTACGCTCTTACACTGTTACGCTCTTGCACTGTTACGCTGTTACGCTCTTACACTGTTACGCTCTTACACTGTTACGCTCTTACACTGTTTCGCTCTTACACTGTTACGCTCTTACACTGTTACGCTCTTACACTGTTACGCTCTTACACTGTTAAGCTCTTACACTGTTACGCTCTTACACTGTTACGCTGTTACGCTCTTACACTGTTACGCTCTTACACTGTTACGCTCTTACACTGTTACGCTGTTACGCTCTTACACTGTTACGCTCTTACACTGTTACGCTGTTAGGCTCTTGCACTGTTACGCTCTTACACTGTTACGCTCTTACACTGTTACACTCTTGCACTGTTACGCTCTTACACTGTTACGCTCTTACACTGTTACGCTGTTACGCTCTTACACTGTTACGCTCTTACACTGTTACGCTGTTACGCTCTTACACTGTTACGCTCTTACACTGTTACGCTCTTACACTGTTAGGCTCTTACACTGTTACGCTGTTAGGCTCTTGCACTGTTACGCTCTTACACTGTTACGCTCTACACTGTTACACTCTTGCACTGTTACGCTCTTGCACTGTTACGCTGTTAGGCTCTTGCACTGTTACGCTCTTGCACTGTTACGCTCTTACACTGTTACGCTCTTACACTGTTACGCTCTTACACTGTTACGCTGTTACGCTCTTACGCTGTTACGCTCTTACGCTGTTACGCTCTTACGCTGTTACGCTCTTACGCTGTTACGCTCTTACGCTGTTACGCTCTTACGCTGTTACGCTCTTACGCTGTTACACTGTTACGCTCTTACACTGTTACGCTGTTACGCTCTTACGCTGTTACGCTCTTACGCTGTTACGCTCTTACGCTGTTACGCTCTTACACTGTTACGCTCTTACACTGTTACGCTCTTACACTGTTACGCTCTTACGCTGTTACGCTCTTGCACTGTTACGCTGTTACGCTCTTACACTGTTACGCTCTTGCACTGTTACGCTCTTGCACTGTTACGCTCTTACACTGTTAGGCTCTTACACTGTTAGGCTCTTACACTGTTACGCTCTTGCGCTGTTACGCTCTTGCGCTGTTACGCTCTTGCGCTGTTACGCTCTTGCGCTGTTACGCTGTTAGGCTCTTGCACTGTTACGCTCTTACACTGTTACGCTCTTACACTGTTACGCTCTTACACTGTTAGGCTCTTACACTGTTAGGCTCTTACACTGTTAGGCTCTTACACTGTTACGCTCTTACACTGTTACGCTCTTACACTGTTACGCTGTTACGCTCTTACGCTGTTACGCTCTTACGCTGTTACGCTCTTACACTGTTACGCTCTTACACTGTTACGCTCTTACACTGTTACGCTGTTACGCTCTTACGCTGTTACGCTCTTACACTGTTACGCTCTTACACTGTTACGCTCTTACACTGTTACGCTCTTACACTGTTACGCTGTTAGGCTCTTGCACTGTTACGCTCTTACACTGTTACGCTCTTACACTGTTACACTCTTGCACTGTTACGCTCTTGCACTGTTACGCTGTTAGGCTCTTGCACTGTTACGCTCTTACACTGTTACGCTCTTACACTGTTACGCTCTTACACTGTTACGCTCTTACGCTGTTACGCTCTTACGCTGTTACACTCTTGCGCTGTTACGCTCTTACACTGTTACGCTGTTACGCTCTTACACTGTTACGCTCTTGCACTGTTACGCTCTTGCACTGTTACGCTCTTACACTGTTAGGCTCTTACACTGTTAGGCTCTTACGCTGTTACGCTCTTGCGCTGTTACGCTCTTGCGCTGTTACGCTCTTGCACTGTTACGCTCTTGCACTGTTAGGCTCTTACACTGTTAGGCTCTTACGCTGTTAGGCTCTTACGCTGTTACGCTCTTGCGCTGTTACGCTCTTGCGCTGTTACGCTCTTGCGCTGTTACGCTCTTGCGCTGTTACGCTGTTAGGCTCTTGCACTGTTACGCTCTTACACTGTTAGGCTCTTACACTGTTACGCTCTTACACTGTTACGCTCTTACACTGTTAGGCTCTTACACTGTTAGGCTCTTACACTGTTAGGCTCTTACACTGTTAGGCTCTTACACTGTTAGGCTCTTACACTGTTAGGCTCTTGCACTGTTAGGCTCTTGCACTGTTACGCTCTTACACTGTTACGCTCTTACACTGTTACGCTGTTACGCTCTTACACGGTTACGCTCTTACACGGTTACGCTCTTACACGGTTACGCTCTTACACGGTTACGCTCTTACACGGTTACGCTCTTACACGGTTACGCTGCTACGCTCTTGCAGTGTTACGCTCTTGCACTGTTACGCTCTTGCACTGTTACACTGTTACGCTCTTGCACTGTTACGCTCTTGCACTGTTACGCTGTTAGGCTCTTGCACTGTTACGCTCTTACACTGTTCTGTTACGCTGCTACGCTCTTGCACTGTTACGCTCTTGCGCTGTTACGCTCTTGCGCTGTTACGCTCTTGCGCTGTTACGCTCTTGCGCTGTTACGCTCTTACGCTGTTACGCTCTTACGCTGTTAGGCTCTTGCACTGTTACGCTCTTACACTGTTAGGCTCTTACACTGTTACGCTCTTACACTGTTAGGCTCTTACACTGTTAGGCTCTTACACTGTTAGGCTCTTACACTGTTAGGCTCTTGCACTGTTACGCTCTTACACTGTTACACTCTTACACTGTTACACTCTTACACTGTTACGCTGCTACGCTCTTACACTGTTACGCTCTTACACGGTTACGCTCTTACACGGTTACGCTCTTACACTGTTAGGCTCTTACACTGTTACGCTCTTGCGCTGTTACGCTCTTGCGCTGTTACGCTCTTGCGCTGTTACGCTCTTGCGCTGTTACGCTGTTAGGCTCTTGCACTGTTACGCTCTTACACTGTTACGCTCTTACACTGTTACGCTCTTACACTGTTAGGCTCTTACACTGTTAGGCTCTTACACTGTTAGGCTCTTACACTGTTACGCTCTTACACTGTTACGCTCTTACACTGTTACGCTGTTACGCTCTTACGCTGTTACGCTCTTACGCTGTTACGCTCTTACACTGTTACGCTCTTACACTGTTACGCTCTTACACTGTTACGCTGTTACGCTCTTACACTGTTACGCTCTTACACTGTTACGCTGTTACGCTCTTACACTGTTACGCTCTTACACTGTTACGCTGTTAGGCTCTTGCACTGTTACGCTCTTACACTGTTACGCTCTTACACTGTTACACTCTTGCACTGTTACGCTCTTACACTGTTACGCTCTTACACTGTTACGCTGTTACGCTCTTACACTGTTACGCTCTTACACTGTTACGCTGTTACGCTCTTACACTGTTACGCTCTTACACTGTTACGCTCTTACACTGTTAGGCTCTTACACTGTTACGCTGTTAGGCTCTTGCACTGTTACGCTCTTACACTGTTACGCTCTACACTGTTACACTCTTGCACTGTTACGCTCTTGCACTGTTACGCTGTTAGGCTCTTGCACTGTTACGCTCTTGCACTGTTACGCTCTTACACTGTTACGCTCTTACACTGTTACGCTCTTACACTGTTACGCTGTTACGCTCTTACGCTGTTACGCTCTTACGCTGTTACGCTCTTACGCTGTTACGCTCTTACGCTGTTACGCTCTTACGCTGTTACGCTCTTACGCTGTTACGCTCTTACGCTGTTACACTGTTACGCTCTTACACTGTTACGCTGTTACGCTCTTACGCTGTTACGCTCTTACGCTGTTACGCTCTTACGCTGTTACGCTCTTACACTGTTACGCTCTTACACTGTTACGCTCTTACACTGTTACGCTCTTACGCTGTTACGCTCTTGCACTGTTACGCTGTTACGCTCTTACACTGTTACGCTCTTGCACTGTTACGCTCTTGCACTGTTACGCTCTTACACTGTTAGGCTCTTACACTGTTAGGCTCTTACACTGTTACGCTCTTGCGCTGTTACGCTCTTGCGCTGTTACGCTCTTGCGCTGTTACGCTCTTGCGCTGTTACGCTGTTAGGCTCTTGCACTGTTACGCTCTTACACTGTTACGCTCTTACACTGTTACGCTCTTACACTGTTAGGCTCTTACACTGTTAGGCTCTTACACTGTTAGGCTCTTACACTGTTACGCTCTTACACTGTTACGCTCTTACACTGTTACGCTGTTACGCTCTTACGCTGTTACGCTCTTACGCTGTTACGCTCTTACACTGTTACGCTCTTACACTGTTACGCTCTTACACTGTTACGCTGTTACGCTCTTACGCTGTTACGCTCTTACACTGTTACGCTCTTACACTGTTACGCTCTTACACTGTTACGCTCTTACACTGTTACGCTGTTAGGCTCTTGCACTGTTACGCTCTTACACTGTTACGCTCTTACACTGTTACACTCTTGCACTGTTACGCTCTTGCACTGTTACGCTGTTAGGCTCTTGCACTGTTACGCTCTTACACTGTTACGCTCTTACACTGTTACGCTCTTACACTGTTACGCTCTTACGCTGTTACGCTCTTACGCTGTTACACTCTTGCGCTGTTACGCTCTTACACTGTTACGCTGTTACGCTCTTACACTGTTACGCTCTTGCACTGTTACGCTCTTGCACTGTTACGCTCTTACACTGTTAGGCTCTTACACTGTTAGGCTCTTACGCTGTTACGCTCTTGCGCTGTTACGCTCTTGCGCTGTTACGCTCTTGCACTGTTACGCTCTTGCACTGTTAGGCTCTTACACTGTTAGGCTCTTACGCTGTTAGGCTCTTACGCTGTTACGCTCTTGCGCTGTTACGCTCTTGCGCTGTTACGCTCTTGCGCTGTTACGCTCTTGCGCTGTTACGCTGTTAGGCTCTTGCACTGTTACGCTCTTACACTGTTAGGCTCTTACACTGTTACGCTCTTACACTGTTACGCTCTTACACTGTTAGGCTCTTACACTGTTAGGCTCTTACACTGTTAGGCTCTTACACTGTTAGGCTCTTACACTGTTAGGCTCTTACACTGTTAGGCTCTTGCACTGTTAGGCTCTTGCACTGTTACGCTCTTACACTGTTACGCTCTTACACTGTTACGCTGTTACGCTCTTACACGGTTACGCTCTTACACGGTTACGCTCTTACACGGTTACGCTCTTACACGGTTACGCTCTTACACGGTTACGCTCTTACACGGTTACGCTGCTACGCTCTTGCAGTGTTACGCTCTTGCACTGTTACGCTCTTGCACTGTTACACTGTTACGCTCTTGCACTGTTACGCTCTTGCACTGTTACGCTGTTAGGCTCTTGCACTGTTACGCTCTTACACTGTTCTGTTACGCTGCTACGCTCTTGCACTGTTACGCTCTTGCGCTGTTACGCTCTTGCGCTGTTACGCTCTTGCGCTGTTACGCTCTTGCGCTGTTACGCTCTTACGCTGTTACGCTCTTACGCTGTTAGGCTCTTGCACTGTTACGCTCTTACACTGTTAGGCTCTTACACTGTTACGCTCTTACACTGTTAGGCTCTTACACTGTTAGGCTCTTACACTGTTAGGCTCTTACACTGTTAGGCTCTTGCACTGTTACGCTCTTACACTGTTACACTCTTACACTGTTACACTCTTACACTGTTACGCTGCTACGCTCTTACACTGTTACGCTCTTACACGGTTACGCTCTTACACGGTTACGCTCTTACACGGTTACGCTCTTACACGGTTACGCTGCTACACTCTTGCAGTGTTACGCTCTTGCACTGTTACGCTCTTGCACTGTTACACTGTTACGCTCTTGCACTGTTACGCTGTTAGGCTCTTGCACTGTTACGCTCTTACACTGTTCTGTTACGCTGCTACGCTCTTGCACTGTTACGCTCTTGCACTGTTACGCTCTTGCACTGTTACGCTCTTGCACTGTTACGCTCTTACACTGTTACGCTCTTACACTGTTACGCTCTTACACTGTTACACTCTTGCACTGTTACGCTCTTGCACTGTTAAGCTGCTACGCTCTTACACTGTTACGCTCCTACACTGTTACGCTCTTGCACTGTTACGCTCTTGCACTGTTAAGCTGCTACGCTCTTACACTGTTACGCTCCTACACTGTTACGCTCTTACACTGTTACGCTCCTGCACTGTTACGCTCCTGCACTGTTACGCTCTTGCACTGTTACGCTCTTGCAGTGTTACGCTCTTGCACTGTTACGCTCTTGCGCTGTTACGTTACGCTCTTGCGCTGCTACGCTCTTGCGCTGTTACGCTCTTGCACTGTTACGCTCTTGCACTGTTACGCTCTTGCACTGTTACGCTCTTGCACTGTTACGCTCTTGCACTGTTACGCTCTTGCACTGTTACGCTCTTGCACTGTTACGCTCTTGCACTGTTACGCTCTTGCGCTGTTACGCTGTTACGCTCTTACACTGTTACGCTCTTACACTGTTACGCTCTTACACTGTTACGCTCTTACACTGTTACGCTGTTACGCTCTTACGCTGTTACGCTCTTACACTGTTACGCTGTTAGGCTCTTGCACTGTTACGCTCTTACACTGTTACGCTCTTGCACTGTTACGCTCTTGCACTGTTACGCTGTTAGGCTCTTGCACTGTTACGCTCTTACACTGTTACGCTCTTACACTGTTACGCTCTTACACTGTTACGCTCTTACACTGTTACGCTGTTACGCTCTTACACTGTTACGCTCTTACGCTGTTACGCTCTTGCGCTGTTACGCTCTTACACTGTTACGCTGTTACGCTCTTACACTGTTACGCTCTTACACTGTTACGCTCTTGCACTGTTACGCTCTTGCACTGTTACGCTCTTGCACTGTTAGGCTCTTACACTGTTACACTCTTGCGCTGTTACGCTCTTGCGCTGTTACGCTCTTGCACTGTTACGCTCTTGCGCTGTTACGCTGTTAGGCTCTTGCACTGTTACGCTCTTACACTGTTAGGCTCTTGCACTGTTACGCTCTTACACTGTTAGGCTCTTACACTGTTAGGCTCTTACACTGTTAGGCTCTTACACTGTTAGGCTCTTACACTGTTACGCTCTTACACTGTTAGGCTCTTACACTGTTAGGCTCTTACACTGTTAGGCTCTTACACTGTTAGGCTCTTACACTGTTAGGCTCTTGCACTGTTACGCTCTTACACTGTTACGCTCTTACACTGTTACGCTCTTACACTGTTACGCTCTTGCGCTGTTACGCTGTTAGGCTCTTGCACTGTTACGCTCTTACACTGTTAGGCTCTTACACTGTTACGCTCTTACACTGTTAGGCTCTTACACTGTTAGGCTCTTACACTGTTAGGCTCTTACACTGTTAGGCTCTTGCACTGTTACGCTCTTACACTGTTACGCTCTTACACTGTTACGCTCTTACACTGTTACGCTGCTACGCTCTTACACTGTTACGCTCTTACACGGTTACGCTCTTACACGGTTACGCTCTTACACGGTTACGCTCTTACACGGTTACGCTGCTACGCTCTTGCAGTGTTACGCTCTTGCACTGTTACGCTCTTGCACTGTTACACTGTTACGCTCTTGCACTGTTACGCTCTTGCACTGTTACGCTGTTAGGCTCTTGCACTGTTACGCTCTTACACTGTTCTGTTACGCTGCTACGCTCTTACACTGTTACGCTCTTACACTGTTACGCTGTTACGCTCTTACACTGTTACGCTCTTACACTGTTACGCTGTTAGGCTCTTGCACTGTTACGCTCTTACACTGTTACACTCTTGCACTGTTACGCTCTTGCACTGTTACGCTGTTAGGCTCTTGCACTGTTACGCTCTTACACTGTTACGCTCTTACACTGTTACGCTCTTACACTGTTACGCTCTTACGCTGTTACGCTCTTACGCTGTTACGCTCTTGCGCTGTTACGCTCTTGCACTGTTACGCTCTTACACTGTTACGCTGTTACGCTCTTACACTGTTACGCTCTTGCGCTGTTACGCTCTTGCGCTGTTACGCTCTTGCGCTGTTACGCTCTTACACTGTTACGCTCTTACGCTGTTACGCTCTTGCGCTGTTACGCTCTTGCGCTGTTACGCTCTTGCGCTGTTACGCTGTTAGGCTCTTGCACTGTTACGCTCTTACACTGTTAGGCTCTTACACTGTTAGGCTCTTACACTGTTACGCTCTTACACTGTTACGCTCTTACACTGTTAGGCTCTTACACTGTTAGGCTCTTACACTGTTAGGCTCTTACACTGTTAGGCTCTTACACTGTTAGGCTCTTGCACTGTTACGCTCTTACACTGTTACGCTCTTACACTGTTACGCTCTTACACTGTTACGCTGCTACGCTCTTACACTGTTACGCTCTTACACGGTTACGCTCTTACACGGTTACGCTCTTACACGGTTACGCTCTTACACGGTTACGCTCTTACACGGTTACGCTCTTACACGGTTACGCTGCTACGCTCTTGCAGTGTTACGCTCTTGCACTGTTACGCTCTTGCACTGTTACACTGTTACGCTCTTGCACTGTTACGCTCTTGCACTGTTACGCTGTTAGGCTCTTGCACTGTTACGCTCTTACACTGTTCTGTTACGCTGCTACGCTCTTGCACTGTTACGCTCTTGCGCTGTTACGCTCTTGCGCTGTTACGCTCTTGCGCTGTTACGCTCTTGCGCTGTTACGCTCTTGCGCTGTTACGCTCTTACGCTGTTACGCTCTTACGCTGTTACGCTCTTACGCTGTTACGCTCTTGCACTGTTACGCTCTTACACTGTTAGGCTCTTACACTGTTACGCTCTTACACTGTTAGGCTCTTACACTGTTAGGCTCTTACACTGTTAGGCTCTTACACTGTTAGGCTCTTGCACTGTTAGGCTCTTGCACTGTTACGCTCTTACACTGTTACACTCTTACACTGTTACACTCTTACACTGTTACGCTGCTACGCTCTTACACTGTTACGCTCTTACACGGTTACGCTCTTACACGGTTACGCTCTTACACGGTTACGCTGCTACGCTCTTGCAGTGTTACGCTCTTGCACTGTTACGCTCTTGCACTGTTACACTGTTACGCTCTTGCACTGTTACGCTCTTGCACTGTTACGCTGTTAGGCTCTTGCACTGTTACGCTCTTACACTGTTCTGTTACGCTGCTACGCTCTTGCACTGTTACGCTCTTGCGCTGTTACGCTCTTGCGCTGTTACGCTCTTGCGCTGTTACGCTCTCGCGCTGTTACGCTCTTGCGCTGTTACGCTCTTACGCTGTTACGCTCTTACGCTGTTAGGCTCTTGCGCTGTTACGCTCTTACACTGTTAGGCTCTTACACTGTTACGCTCTTACACTGTTAGGCTCTTACACTGTTAGGCTCTTACACTGTTAGGCTCTTACACTGTTAGGCTCTTGCACTGTTACGCTCTTACACTGTTACACTCTTACACTGTTACACTCTTACACTGTTACGCTGCTACGCTCTTACACGGTTACGCTCTTACACGGTTACGCTCTTACACGGTTACGCTCTTACACGGTTACGCTGCTACACTCTTGCAGTGTTACGCTCTTGCACTGTTACGCTCTTGCACTGTTACACTGTTACGCTCTTGCACTGTTACGCTGTTAGGCTCTTGCACTGTTACGCTCTTACACTGTTCTGTTACGCTGCTACGCTCTTGCACTGTTACGCTCTTGCACTGTTACGCTCTTGCACTGTTACGCTCTTGCACTGTTACGCTCTTGCACTGTTACGCTCTTACACTGTTACGGTCTTACACTGTTACACTCTTGCACTGTTACGCTCTTGCACTGTTAAGCTGCTACGCTCTTACACTGTTACGCTCCTACACTGTTACGCTCTTGCACTGTTACGCTCTTGCACTGTTAAGCTGCTACGCTCTTACACTGTTACGCTCCTACACTGTTACGCTCTTACACTGTTACGCTCCTGCACTGTTACGCTCTTGCGCTGTTACGCTCTTGCGCTGTTACGCTCTTGCGCTGTTACGCTCTTGCGCTGTTACGCTCTTGCGCTGTTACGCTCTTGCGCTGCTACGCTCTTGCGCTGCTACGCTCTTGCGCTGCTACGCTCTTGCACTGTTACGCTCTTGCACTGTTACGCTCTTACACTGTTACGCTCTTGCACTGTTACGCTCTTGCACTGTTACGCTCTTGCACTGTTACGCTCTTGCACTGTTACGCTCTTGCACTGTTACGCTCTGCTCTTGCACTGTTACGCTCTTGCACTGTTACGCTGTTAGGCTCTTGCACTGTTACGCTCTTACACTGTTACGCTCTTACACTGTTACGCTCTTACACTGTTACGTGTTACGCTCTTACACTGTTACGCTCTTACACTGTTACGCTCTTACACTGTTACGCTCTTACACTGTTACGCTGTTACGCTCTTACGCTGTTACGCTCTTACGCTGTTACGCTCTTACGCTGTTACGCTCTTACGCTGTTACGCTCTTACGCTGTTACGCTCTTGCACTGTTACGCTCTTACACTGTTACGCTGTTACGCTCTTACGCTGTTACGCTCTTGCGCTGTTACGCTCTTGCGCTGTTACGCTCTTGCGCTGTTACGCTCTTGCGCTGTTACGCTCTTGCGCTGTTACGCTCTTGCGCTGTTACGCTCTTGCGCTGTTACGCTGTTAGGCTCTTGCACTGTTACGCTCTTACACTGTTAGGCTCTTACACTGTTACGCTCTTACACTGTTACGCTCTTACACTGTTACGCTCTTACACTGTTACGCTCTTACACTGTTAGGCTCTTACACTGTTAGGCTCTTACACTGTTAGGCTCTTACACTGTTACGCTCTTACACTGTTACGCTCTTACACTGTTACGCTCTTACACTGTTACGCTGCTACGCTCTTACACTGTTACGCTCTTACACTGTTACGCTCTTACACGGTTACGCTCTTACACGGTTACGCTCTTACACGGTTACGCTCTTACACGGTTACGCTGCTACGCTCTTGCAGTGTTACGCTCTTGCACTGTTACGCTCTTGCACTGTTACACTGTTACGCTCTTGCACTGTTACGCTCTTGCACTGTTACGCTGTTAGGCTCTTGCACTGTTACGCTCTTACACTGTTCTGTTACGCTGCTACGCTCTTACACTGTTACGCTCTTACACTGTTACGCTGTTACGCTCTTACACTGTTACGCTCTTACACTGTTACGCTGTTAGGCTCTTGCACTGTTACGCTCTTACACTGTTACGCTCTTGCACTGTTACACTCTTGCACTGTTACGCTCTTACACTGTTACGCTCTTACACTGTTACACTCTTGCACTGTTACGCTGTTAGGCTCTTGCACTGTTACGCTCTTACACTGTTACGCTCTTACACTGTTACGCTCTTACACTGTTACGCTGTTACGCTCTTACGCTGTTACGCTCTTACACTGTTACGCTCTTACACTGTTAGGCTCTTACACTGTTACGCTCTTACACTGTTAGGCTCTTACACTGTTAGGCTCTTACACTGTTGTTAGGCTCTTACACTGTTAGGCTCTTGCACTGTTAGGCTCTTGCACTGTTACGCTCTTACACTGTTACGCTCTTACACTGTTACGCTCTTACACTGTTACGCTCTTACACGGTTACGCTCTTACACGGTTACGCTCTTACACGGTTACGCTGCTACGCTCTTGCAGTGTTACGCTCTTGCACTGTTACGCTCTTGCACTGTTACGCTCTTGCACTGTTACACTGTTACGCTCTTGCACTGTTACGCTCTTGCACTGTTACGCTGTTAGGCTCTTGCACTGTTACGCTCTTACACTGTTCTGTTACGCTGCTATGCTCTTGCACTGTTACGCTCTTGCGCTGTTACGCTCTTGCGCTGTTACGCTCTTGCGCTGTTACGCTCTTGCGCTGTTACGCTGTTACGCTCTTACGCTGTTAGGCTCTTGCGCTGTTACGCTCTTACACTGTTAGGCTCTTACACTGTTACGCTCTTACACTGTTAGGCTCTTACACTGTTAGGCTCTTACACTGTTAGGCTCTTGCACTGTTACGCTCTTACGCTGTTACGCTCTTACGCTGTTACGCTCCTGCGCTGTTACGCTCTTGCGCTGTTACGCTCTTGCGCTGTTACGCTCTTGCGCTGTTACGCTCTTGCGCTGCTACGCTCTTACGCTGTTACGCTCTTGCACTGTTACGCTCTTGCACTGTTACGCTCTTGCACTGTTACGCTCTTGCACTGTTACGCTCTTGCACTGTTACGCTCTTGCACTGTTAGGCTCTTGCACTGTTACGCTCTTGCGCTGTTACGCTCTTGCGCTGTTAGGCTCTTACGCTGTTACGCTCTTGCGCTGTTACGCTCTTGCGCTGTTACGCTCTTGCGCTGTTACGCTCTTGCGCTGCTACGCTCTTGCGCTGTTACGCTCTTGCGCTGTTACGCTCTTACGCTGTTACGCTCTTACACTGTTACGCTCTTGCACTGTTACGCTCTTGCACTGTTACGCTCTTACACTGTTAGGCTCTTACACTGTTACGCTCTTACACTGTTACGCTCTTACACTGTTACGCTCTTACACTGTTACGCTCTTGCACTGTTACGCTCTTGCACTGTTACGCTCTTGCACTGTTACGCTCTTGCACTGTTACGCTCTTACACTGTTACGCTCTTGCACTGTTACGCTCTTGCACTGTTACGCTCTTGCACTGTTACGCTCTTACACTGTTACGCTCTTACACTGTTACGCTGCTACGCTCTTACACTGTTACGCTCTTGCACTGTTACGCTCTTGCACTGTTACGCTCTTACACTGTTACGCTCTTGCACTGTTACGCTCTTGCACTGTTACGCTCTTGCACTGTTACGCTCTTACACTGTTACGCTCTTGCACTGTTACGCTCTTACACTGTTACGCTCTTACACTGTTACGCTCTTGCACTGTTACGCTCTTACACGGTTACGCTCTTACACGGTTACGCTCTTACACGGTTACGCTGCTACGCTCTTGCACTGTTACGCTCTTGCACTGTTACGCTCTTGCACTGTTACGCTCTTGCACTGTTACGCTCTTGCACTGTTACGCTCTTGCACTGTTACGCTCTTACACGGTTACGCTCTTACACGGTTACGCTGCTACGCTCTTGCACTGTTACGCTCTTGCACTGTTACGCTCTTGCGCTGCTACGCTCTTACGCTGTTACGCTCTTGCACTGTTACGCTCTTACACTGTTACGCTCTTACACTGTTACGCTCTTGCACTGTTACGCTCTTGCACTGTTACGCTCTTACACTGTTAGGCTCTTACACTGTTACGCTCTTACACTGTTACGCTCTTACACTGTTACGCTCTTGCACTGTTACGCTCTTGCACTGTTACGCTCTTGCACTGTTACGCTCTTACACTGTTAGGCTCTTACACTGTTAGGCTCTTACACTGTTACGCTCTTGCACTGTTACGCTCTTGCACTGTTACGCTCTTGCACTGTTACGCTCTTGCACTGTTACGCTCTTACACTGTTACGCTCTTACACTGTTACGCTCTTGCACTGTTACGCTCTTGCACTGTTACGCTCTTGCACTGTTAGGCTCTTACACTGTTACACTCTTGCGCTGTTACGCTCTTGCGCTGTTACGCTCTTGCGCTGTTACGCTCTTGCGCTGTTACGCTGTTAGGCTCTTGCACTGTTACGCTCTTACACTGTTAGGCTCTTACACTGTTACGCTCTTACACTGTTAGGCTCTTACACTGTTAGGCTCTTACACTGTTAGGCTCTTACACTGTTAGGCTCTTACACTGTTAGGCTCTTACACTGTTACGCTCTTACACTGTTAGGCTCTTACACTGTTAGGCTCTTACACTGTTAGGCTCTTACACTGTTAGGCTCTTGCACTGTTACGCTCTTACACTGTTACGCTCTTACACTGTTACGCTCTTACACTGTTACGCTCTTGCGCTGTTACGCTGTTAGGCTCTTGCACTGTTACGCTCTTACACTGTTAGGCTCTTACACTGTTACGCTCTTACACTGTTAGGCTCTTACACTGTTAGGCTCTTACACTGTTAGGCTCTTACACTGTTAGGCTCTTGCACTGTTACGCTCTTACACTGTTAGGCTCTTACACTGTTAGGCTCTTACACTGTTAGGCTCTTACACTGTTAGGCTCTTACACTGTTAGGCTCTTGCACTGTTACGCTCTTACACTGTTACGCTCTTACACTGTTACGCTCTTACACTGTTACGCTGCTACGCTCTTACACTGTTACGCTCTTACACGGTTACGCTCTTACACGGTTACGCTCTTACACGGTTACGCTCTTACACGGTTACGCTGCTACGCTCTTGCAGTGTTACGCTCTTGCACTGTTACGCTCTTGCACTGTTACACTGTTACGCTCTTGCACTGTTACGCTGTTAGGCTCTTGCACTGTTACGCTCTTACACTGTTCTGTTACGCTGCTACGCTCTTACACTGTTACGCTCTTACACTGTTACGCTGTTACGCTCTTACACTGTTACGCTCTTACACTGTTACGCTGTTAGGCTCTTGCACTGTTACGCTCTTACACTGTTACACTCTTGCACTGTTACGCTCTTGCACTGTTACGCTGTTAGGCTCTTGCACTGTTACGCTCTTACACTGTTACGCTCTTACACTGTTACGCTCTTACACTGTTACGCTCTTACACTGTTACGGTCTTACACTGTTACACTCTTGCACTGTTACGCTCTTGCACTGTTAAGCTGCTACGCTCTTACACTGTTACGCTCCTACACTGTTACGCTCTTGCACTGTTACGCTCTTGCACTGTTAAGCTGCTACGCTCTTACACTGTTACGCTCCTACACTGTTACGCTCTTACACTGTTACGCTCCTGCACTGTTACGCTCTTGCACTGTTACGCTCTTGCACTGTTACGCTCTTGCGCTGTTACGCTCTTGCGCTGTTACGCTCTTGCGCTGTTACGCTCTTGCGCTGCTACGCTCTTGCGCTGCTACGCTCTTGCGCTGCTACGCTCTTGCACTGTTACGCTCTTGCACTGTTACGCTCTTGCACTGTTACGCTCTTGCACTGTTACGCTCTTGCACTGTTACGCTCTTGCACTGTTACGCTCTTGCACTGTTACGCTCTTGCACTGTTACGCTCTGCTCTTGCACTGTTACGCTCTTGCACTGTTACGCTGTTAGGCTCTTGCACTGTTACGCTCTTACACTGTTACGCTCTTACACTGTTACGCTCTTACACTGTTACGTGTTACGCTCTTACACTGTTACGCTCTTACACTGTTACGCTCTTACACTGTTACGCTCTTACACTGTTACGCTCTTACACTGTTACGCTGTTACGCTCTTACGCTGTTACGCTCTTACACTGTTACGCTCTTACGCTGTTACGCTCTTACGCTGTTACGCTCTTACGCTGTTACGCTCTTGCACTGTTACGCTCTTACACTGTTACGCTGTTACGCTCTTACGCTGTTACGCTCTTGCGCTGTTACGCTCTTGCGCTGTTACGCTCTTGCGCTGTTACGCTCTTGCGCTGTTACGCTCTTGCGCTGTTACGCTCTTGCGCTGTTACGCTCTTGCGCTGTTACGCTGTTAGGCTCTTGCACTGTTACGCTCTTACACTGTTAGGCTCTTACACTGTTACGCTCTTACACTGTTACGCTCTTACACTGTTACGCTCTTACACTGTTACGCTCTTACACTGTTAGGCTCTTACACTGTTAGGCTCTTACACTGTTAGGCTCTTACACTGTTACGCTCTTACACTGTTACGCTCTTACACTGTTACGCTCTTACACTGTTACGCTGCTACGCTCTTACACTGTTACGCTCTTACACTGTTACGCTCTTACACGGTTACGCTCTTACACGGTTACGCTCTTACACGGTTACGCTCTTACACGGTTACGCTGCTACGCTCTTGCAGTGTTACGCTCTTGCACTGTTACGCTCTTGCACTGTTACACTGTTACGCTCTTGCACTGTTACGCTCTTGCACTGTTACGCTGTTAGGCTCTTGCACTGTTACGCTCTTACACTGTTCTGTTACGCTGCTACGCTCTTACACTGTTACGCTCTTACACTGTTACGCTGTTACGCTCTTACACTGTTACGCTCTTACACTGTTACGCTGTTAGGCTCTTGCACTGTTACGCTCTTACACTGTTACGCTCTTGCACTGTTACACTCTTGCACTGTTACGCTCTTACACTGTTACGCTCTTACACTGTTACACTCTTGCACTGTTACGCTGTTAGGCTCTTGCACTGTTACGCTCTTACACTGTTACGCTCTTACACTGTTACGCTCTTACACTGTTACGCTGTTACGCTCTTACGCTGTTACGCTCTTACACTGTTACGCTCTTACACTGTTAGGCTCTTACACTGTTACGCTCTTACACTGTTAGGCTCTTACACTGTTAGGCTCTTACACTGTTGTTAGGCTCTTACACTGTTAGGCTCTTGCACTGTTAGGCTCTTGCACTGTTACGCTCTTACACTGTTACGCTCTTACACTGTTACGCTCTTACACTGTTACGCTCTTACACGGTTACGCTCTTACACGGTTACGCTCTTACACGGTTACGCTGCTACGCTCTTGCAGTGTTACGCTCTTGCACTGTTACGCTCTTGCACTGTTACGCTCTTGCACTGTTACACTGTTACGCTCTTGCACTGTTACGCTCTTGCACTGTTACGCTGTTAGGCTCTTGCACTGTTACGCTC
The DNA here is from genome assembly GCA_031834385.1 of Semotilus atromaculatus. Classification (NCBI taxonomy): domain Eukaryota; kingdom Metazoa; phylum Chordata; class Actinopteri; order Cypriniformes; family Leuciscidae; genus Semotilus; species Semotilus atromaculatus. The sequence continues at coordinate 357,885 of JAULUF010000042.1, read as the reverse complement.
TTACACTGTTCTGTTACGCTGCTATGCTCTTGCACTGTTACGCTCTTGCGCTGTTACGCTCTTGCGCTGTTACGCTCTTGCGCTGTTACGCTCTTGCGCTGTTACGCTGTTACGCTCTTACGCTGTTAGGCTCTTGCGCTGTTACGCTCTTACACTGTTAGGCTCTTACACTGTTACGCTCTTACACTGTTAGGCTCTTACACTGTTAGGCTCTTACACTGTTAGGCTCTTGCACTGTTACGCTCTTACACTGTTACGCTCTTACACTGTTACGCTCCTGCGCTGTTACGCTCTTGCGCTGTTACGCTCTTGCGCTGTTACGCTCTTGCGCTGTTACGCTCTTGCGCTGTTACGCTCTTGCGCTGCTACGCTCTTACGCTGTTACGCTCTTGCACTGTTACGCTCTTGCACTGTTACGCTCTTGCACTGTTACGCTCTTGCACTGTTACGCTCTTGCACTGTTACGCTCTTGCACTGTTAGGCTCTTGCACTGTTACGCTCTTGCGCTGTTACGCTCTTGCGCTGTTAGGCTCTTACGCTGTTACGCTCTTGCGCTGTTACGCTCTTGCGCTGTTACGCTCTTGCGCTGTTACGCTCTTGCGCTGCTACGCTCTTGCGCTGTTACGCTCTTGCGCTGTTACGCTCTTACGCTGTTACGCTCTTACACTGTTACGCTCTTGCACTGTTACGCTCTTGCACTGTTACGCTCTTACACTGTTAGGCTCTTACACTGTTACGCTCTTACACTGTTACGCTCTTACACTGTTACGCTCTTACACTGTTACGCTCTTGCACTGTTACGCTCTTGCACTGTTACGCTCTTGCACTGTTACGCTCTTGCACTGTTACGCTCTTACACTGTTACGCTCTTGCACTGTTACGCTCTTGCACTGTTACGCTCTTGCACTGTTACGCTCTTACACTGTTACGCTCTTACACTGTTACGCTGCTACGCTCTTACACTGTTACGCTCTTGCACTGTTACGCTCTTGCACTGTTACGCTCTTACACTGTTACGCTCTTGCACTGTTACGCTCTTGCACTGTTACGCTCTTGCACTGTTACGCTCTTACACTGTTACGCTCTTGCACTGTTACGCTCTTACACTGTTACGCTCTTACACTGTTACGCTCTTGCACTGTTACGCTCTTACACGGTTACGCTCTTACACGGTTACGCTCTTACACGGTTACGCTGCTACGCTCTTGCACTGTTACGCTCTTGCACTGTTACGCTCTTGCACTGTTACGCTCTTGCACTGTTACGCTCTTGCACTGTTACGCTCTTGCACTGTTACGCTCTTACACGGTTACGCTCTTACACGGTTACGCTGCTACGCTCTTGCACTGTTACGCTCTTGCACTGTTACGCTCTTGCGCTGCTACGCTCTTACGCTGTTACGCTCTTGCACTGTTACGCTCTTACACTGTTACGCTCTTACACTGTTACGCTCTTGCACTGTTACGCTCTTGCACTGTTACGCTCTTACACTGTTAGGCTCTTACACTGTTACGCTCTTACACTGTTACGCTCTTACACTGTTACGCTCTTGCACTGTTACGCTCTTGCACTGTTACGCTCTTGCACTGTTACGCTCTTACACTGTTAGGCTCTTACACTGTTAGGCTCTTACACTGTTACGCTCTTGCACTGTTACGCTCTTGCACTGTTACGCTCTTGCACTGTTACGCTCTTGCACTGTTACGCTCTTACACTGTTACGCTCTTACACTGTTACGCTCTTGCACTGTTACGCTCTTGCACTGTTACGCTCTTGCACTGTTAGGCTCTTACACTGTTACACTCTTGCGCTGTTACGCTCTTGCGCTGTTACGCTCTTGCGCTGTTACGCTCTTGCGCTGTTACGCTGTTAGGCTCTTGCACTGTTACGCTCTTACACTGTTAGGCTCTTACACTGTTACGCTCTTACACTGTTAGGCTCTTACACTGTTAGGCTCTTACACTGTTAGGCTCTTACACTGTTAGGCTCTTACACTGTTAGGCTCTTACACTGTTAGGCTCTTACACTGTTACGCTCTTACACTGTTAGGCTCTTACACTGTTAGGCTCTTACACTGTTAGGCTCTTACACTGTTAGGCTCTTGCACTGTTACGCTCTTACACTGTTACGCTCTTACACTGTTACGCTCTTACACTGTTACGCTCTTGCGCTGTTACGCTGTTAGGCTCTTGCACTGTTACGCTCTTACACTGTTAGGCTCTTACACTGTTACGCTCTTACACTGTTAGGCTCTTACACTGTTAGGCTCTTACACTGTTAGGCTCTTACACTGTTAGGCTCTTGCACTGTTACGCTCTTACACTGTTAGGCTCTTACACTGTTAGGCTCTTACACTGTTAGGCTCTTACACTGTTAGGCTCTTACACTGTTAGGCTCTTGCACTGTTACGCTCTTACACTGTTACGCTCTTACACTGTTACGCTCTTACACTGTTACGCTGCTACGCTCTTACACTGTTACGCTCTTACACGGTTACGCTCTTACACGGTTACGCTCTTACACGGTTACGCTCTTACACGGTTACGCTGCTACGCTCTTGCAGTGTTACGCTCTTGCACTGTTACGCTCTTGCACTGTTACACTGTTACGCTCTTGCACTGTTACGCTGTTAGGCTCTTGCACTGTTACGCTCTTACACTGTTCTGTTACGCTGCTACGCTCTTACACTGTTACGCTCTTACACTGTTACGCTGTTACGCTCTTACACTGTTACGCTCTTACACTGTTACGCTGTTAGGCTCTTGCACTGTTACGCTCTTACACTGTTACACTCTTGCACTGTTACGCTCTTGCACTGTTACGCTGTTAGGCTCTTGCACTGTTACGCTCTTACACTGTTACGCTCTTACACTGTTACGCTCTTACACTGTTACGCTCTTACACTGTTACGCTCTTACACTGTTACGCTGTTACGCTCTTACGCTGTTACGCTCTTGCACTGTTACGCTCTTACACTGTTACGCTGTTACGCTCTTACGCTGTTACGCTCTTGCACTGTTACGCTCTTGCACTGTTACGCTCTTGCACTGTTACGCTCTTACACTGTTACGCTCTTACACTGTTACGCTCTTGCGCTGTTACGCTCTTGCGCTGTTACGCTCTTGCGCTGTTACGCTCTTACACTGTTACGCTCTTACACTGTTACGCTGTTACGCTCTTGCACTGTTACGCTCTTGCGCTGTTACGCTGTTAGGCTCTTGCACTGTTACGCTCTTACACTGTTAGGCTCTTACACTGTTACGCTCTTACACTGTTACGCTCTTACACTGTTAGGCTCTTACACTGTTAGGCTCTTACACTGTTAGGCTCTTACACTGTTAGGCTCTTACACTGTTAGGCTCTTACACTGTTAGGCTCTTGCACTGTTACGCTCTTACACTGTTACACTCTTACACTGTTACGCTCTTACACTGTTACGCTGCTACGCTCTTACACTGTTACGCTCTTACACGGTTACGCTCTTACACGGTTACGCTCTTACACGGTTACGCTCTTACACGGTTACGCTCTTACACGGTTACGCTGCTACGCTCTTGCAGTGTTACGCTCTTGCACTGTTACGCTCTTGCACTGTTACACTGTTACGCTCTTGCACTGTTACGCTCTTGCACTGTTACGCTGTTAGGCTCTTGCACTGTTACGCTCTTACACTGTTCTGTTACGCTGCTACGCTCTTGCACTGTTACGCTCTTGCGCTGTTACGCTCTTGCGCTGTTACGCTCTTGCGCTGTTACGCTCTTACGCTGTTACGCTCTTACGCTGTTAGGCTCTTGCACTGTTACGCTCTTACACTGTTAGGCTCTTACACTGTTACGCTCTTACACTGTTAGGCTCTTACACTGTTAGGCTCTTACACTGTTAGGCTCTTGCACTGTTAGGCTCTTGCACTGTTACGCTCTTACACTGTTACACTCTTACACTGTTACACTCTTACACTGTTACGCTGCTACGCTCTTACACTGTTACGCTCTTACACGGTTACGCTCTTACACGGTTACGCTCTTACACGGTTACGCTCTTACACGGTTACGCTGCTACGCTCTTGCAGTGTTACGCTCTTGCACTGTTACGCTCTTGCACTGTTACACTGTTACGCTCTTGCACTGTTACGCTCTTGCACTGTTACGCTGTTAGGCTCTTGCACTGTTACGCTCTTACACTGTTCTGTTACGCTGCTACGCTCTTGCACTGTTACGCTCTTGCGCTGTTACGCTCTTGCGCTGTTACGCTCTCGCGCTGTTACGCTCTTGCGCTGTTACGCTCTTACGCTGTTACGCTCTTACGCTGTTAGGCTCTTGCGCTGTTACGCTCTTACACTGTTAGGCTCTTACACTGTTACGCTCTTACACTGTTAGGCTCTTACACTGTTAGGCTCTTACACTGTTAGGCTCTTACACTGTTAGGCTCTTGCACTGTTACGCTCTTACACTGTTACACTCTTACACTGTTACACTCTTACACTGTTACGCTGCTACGCTCTTACACGGTTACGCTCTTACACGGTTACGCTCTTACACGGTTACGCTCTTACACGGTTACGCTGCTACACTCTTGCAGTGTTACGCTCTTGCACTGTTACGCTCTTGCACTGTTACACTGTTACGCTCTTGCACTGTTACGCTGTTAGGCTCTTGCACTGTTACGCTCTTACACTGTTCTGTTACGCTGCTACGCTCTTGCACTGTTACGCTCTTGCACTGTTACGCTCTTGCACTGTTACGCTCTTGCACTGTTACGCTCTTGCACTGTTACGCTCTTACACTGTTACGGTCTTACACTGTTACACTCTTGCACTGTTACGCTCTTGCACTGTTAAGCTGCTACGCTCTTACACTGTTACGCTCCTACACTGTTACGCTCCTACACTGTTACGCTCTTGCACTGTTAAGCTGCTACGCTCTTACACTGTTACGCTCCTACACTGTTACGCTCTTACACTGTTACGCTCCTGCACTGTTACGCTCCTGCACTGTTACGCTCCTGCACTGTTACACTCTTGCACTGTTACGCTCTTGCACTGTTACGCTCTTGCGCTGTTACGCTCTTGCGCTGTTACGCTCTTGCGCTGCTACGCTCTTGCGCTGCTACGCTCTTGCGCTGCTACGCTCTTGCACTGTTACGCTCTTGCACTGTTACGCTCTTACACTGTTACGCTCTTGCACTGTTACGCTCTTGCACTGTTACGCTCTTACACTGTTACGCTCTTGCACTGTTACGCTCTTGCACTGTTACGCTCTTGCACTGTTACGCTCTTGCACTGTTACGCTGTTACGCTCTTACACTGTTACGCTCTTACACTGTTACGCTCTTACACTGTTACGCTCTTACACTGTTACGTGTTACGCTCTTACACTGTTACGCTCTTACACTGTTACGCTCTTACACTGTTACGCTCTTACACTGTTACGCTGTTACGCTCTTACGCTGTTACGCTCTTACACTGTTACGCTCTTACACTGTTACGCTGTTAGGCTCTTGCACTGTTACGCTCTTACACTGTTACGCTCTTACACTGTTACGCTCTTGCACTGTTACGCTCTTGCACTGTTACGCTGTTAGGCTCTTGCACTGTTACGCTCTTACACTGTTACGCTCTTACACTGTTACGTGTTACGCTCTTACACTGTTACGCTCTTACACTGTTACGCTCTTACACTGTTACGCTCTTACACTGTTACGCTGTTACGCTCTTACGCTGTTACGCTCTTACACTGTTACGCTCTTACACTGTTACGCTCTTACGCTGTTACGCTCTTACGCTGTTACACTCTTGCACTGTTACGCTCTTACACTGTTACGCTGTTACGCTCTTACACTGTTACGCTCTTACACTGTTACGCTCTTGCACTGCTCTTGCACTGTTACGCTCTTGCACTGTTACGCTCTTGCGCTGTTACGCTCTTGCGCTGTTACGCTCTTGCGCTGTTACGCTGTTAGGCTCTTGCACTGTTACGCTCTTACACTGTTAGGCTCTTACACTGTTACGCTCTTACACTGTTACGCTCTTACACTGTTACGCTCTTACACTGTTACGCTCTTACACTGTTACGCTCTTACACTGTTAGGCTCTTACACTGTTAGGCTCTTACACTGTTAGGCTCTTACACTGTTACGCTCTTACACTGTTACGCTCTTACACTGTTACGCTCTTACACTGTTACGCTGCTACGCTCTTACACTGTTACGCTCTTACACTGTTACGCTCTTACACGGTTACGCTCTTACACGGTTACGCTCTTACACGGTTACGCTCTTACACGGTTACGCTGCTACGCTCTTGCAGTGTTACGCTCTTGCACTGTTACGCTCTTGCACTGTTACACTGTTACGCTCTTGCACTGTTACGCTCTTGCACTGTTACGCTGTTAGGCTCTTGCACTGTTACGCTCTTACACTGTTCTGTTACGCTGCTACGCTCTTACACTGTTACGCTCTTACACTGTTACGCTGTTACGCTCTTACACTGTTACGCTCTTACACTGTTACGCTGTTAGGCTCTTGCACTGTTACGCTCTTACACTGTTACGCTCTTACACTGTTACACTCTTGCACTGTTACGCTCTTACACTGTTACGCTCTTACACTGTTACACTCTTGCACTGTTACGCTGTTAGGCTCTTGCACTGTTACGCTCTTACACTGTTACGCTCTTACACTGTTACGCTCTTACACTGTTACGCTGTTACGCTCTTACGCTGTTACGCTCTTACACTGTTACGCTCTTACACTGTTAGGCTCTTACACTGTTACGCTCTTACACTGTTAGGCTCTTACACTGTTAGGCTCTTACACTGTTAGGCTCTTACACTGTTAGGCTCTTACACTGTTAGGCTCTTACACTGTTAGGCTCTTGCACTGTTACGCTCTTACACTGTTACGCTCTTACACTGTTACGCTCTTACACTGTTACGCTCTTACACGGTTACGCTCTTACACGGTTACGCTCTTACACGGTTACGCTCTTACACGGTTACGCTCTTACACGGTTACGCTCTTACACGGTTACGCTGCTACGCTCTTGCAGTGTTACGCTCTTGCACTGTTACGCTCTTGCACTGTTACGCTCTTGCACTGTTACACTGTTACGCTCTTGCACTGTTACGCTCTTGCACTGTTACGCTGTTAGGCTCTTGCACTGTTACGCTCTTACACTGTTCTGTTACGCTGCTATGCTCTTGCACTGTTACGCTCTTGCGCTGTTACGCTCTTGCGCTGTTACGCTCTTGCGCTGTTACGCTCTTGCGCTGTTACGCTGTTACGCTCTTACGCTGTTAGGCTCTTGCGCTGTTACGCTCTTACACTGTTAGGCTCTTACACTGTTACGCTCTTACACTGTTAGGCTCTTACACTGTTAGGCTCTTACACTGTTAGGCTCTTGCACTGTTACGCTCTTACACTGTTACGCTCTTACACTGTTACGCTCCTGCACTGTTACGCTCTTGCACTGTTACGCTCTTGCACTGTTACGCTCTTGCGCTGTTACGCTCTTGCGCTGTTACGCTATTGCGCTGTTACGCTCTTGCGCTGCTACGCTCTTACACTGTTACGCTCTTGCACTGTTACGCTCTTACACTGTTACGCTCTTGCACTGTTACGCTCTTGCACTGTTACGCTCTTGCACTGTTACGCTCTTGCACTGTTACGCTCTTGCACTGTTACGCTCTTGCACTGTTACGCTCTTGCACTGTTACGCTCTTGCACTGTTAGGCTCTTACACTGTTACGCTCTTACACTGTTACGCTCTTACACTGTTACGCTCTTGCACTGTTAGGCTCTTGCGCTGTTACGCTCTTGCGCTGTTACGCTCTTGCGCTGTTACGCTCTTGCGCTGCTACGCTCTTACGCTGTTACGCTCTTGCACTGTTACGCTCTTACACTGTTACGCTCTTACACTGTTACGCTCTTGCACTGTTACGCTCTTGCACTGTTACGCTCTTACACTGTTAGGCTCTTACACTGTTACGCTCTTACACTGTTACGCTCTTACACTGTTACGCTCTTACACTGTTACGCTCTTGCACTGTTACGCTCTTGCACTGTTACGCTCTGTTACGCTCTGTTACGCTCTTACACTGTTACGCTCTTGCACTGTTACGCTCTTGCACTGTTACGCTCTTGCACTGTTACGCTCTTGCACTGTTACGCTCTTACACTGTTACGCTCTTACACTGTTACGCTCTTACACTGTTACGCTCTTGCACTGTTACGCTCTTACACTGTTACGCTCTTACACTGTTACGCTCTTGCACTGTTACGCTCTTACACGGTTACGCTCTTACACGGTTACGCTCTTACACGGTTACGCTGCTACGCTCTTGCACTGTTACGCTCTTGCACTGTTACGCTCTTGCACTGTTACGCTCTTACACTGTTACGCTCTTGCACTGTTACGCTCTTACACGGTTACGCTCTTACACGGTTACGCTCTTACACGGTTACGCTGCTACGCTCTTGCACTGTTACGCTCTTGCACTGTTACGCTCTTGCGCTGCTACGCTCTTACGCTGTTACGCTCTTGCACTGTTACGCTCTTACACTGTTACGCTCTTACACTGTTACGCTCTTGCACTGTTACGCTCTTGCACTGTTACGCTCTTACACTGTTAGGCTCTTACACTGTTACGCTCTTACACTGTTACGCTCTTACACTGTTACGCTCTTGCACTGTTACGCTCTTGCACTGTTACGCTCTTGCACTGTTACGCTCTTACACTGTTAGGCTCTTACACTGTTAGGCTCTTACACTGTTACGCTCTTGCACTGTTACGCTCTTGCACTGTTACGCTCTTGCACTGTTACGCTCTTGCACTGTTACGCTCTTACACTGTTACGCTCTTACACTGTTACGCTGCTACGCTCTTACACTGTTACGCTCTTGCACTGTTACGCTCTTACACTGTTACGCTCTTACACTGTTACGCTCTTGCACTGTTACGCTCTTACACGGTTACGCTCTTACACGGTTACGCTCTTACACGGTTACGCTGCTACGCTCTTGCACTGTTACGCTCTTGCACTGTTACGCTCTTGCACTGTTACGCTCTTGCACTGTTACGCTCTTACACTGTTACGCTCTTACACTGTTACGCTCTTGCACTGTTACGCTCTTACACGGTTACGCTCTTACACGGTTACGCTCTTACACGGTTACGCTGCTACGCTCTTGCACTGTTACGCTCTTGCACTGTTACGCTCTTGCACTGTTACGCTCTTGCACTGTTACGCTCTTACACTGTTACGCTCTTACGCTGCTACGCTCTTACACTGTTACGCTCTTGCACTGTTACGCTCTTACACTGTTACGCTCTTACACTGTTACGCTCTTGCACTGTTACGCTCTTACACTGTTACGCTCTTACACTGTTACGCTCTTGCACTGTTACGCTCTTACACTGTTACGCTCTTGCACTGTTACGCTCTTACACTGTTACGCTCTTACACTGTTACGCTCTTGCACTGTTACGCTCTTACACGGTTACGCTCTTACACGGTTACGCTCTTACACGGTTACGCTGCTACGCTCTTGCACTGTTACGCTCTTGCACTGTTACGCTCTTGCACTGTTACACTGTTACGCTCTTGCACTGTTACGCTCTTGCACTGTTACACTGTTACGCTCTTGCACTGTTACGCTCTTGCACTGTTACGCTGTTAGGCTCTTGCACTGTTACGCTCTTGCACTGTTATGCTCTTGCACTGTTACGCTGTTATGCTCTTACACTGTTACGCTCTTACACTGTTACACTGTTACGCTCTTACACTGTTACACTCTTGCACTGTTACGCTCTTACGCTGTTACGCTCTTACACTGTTCCGCTCTTGCACTGTTACGCTGTTACGCTCTTACACTGTTACACTCTTGCACTGTTACGCTCTTACACTGTTACACTCTTGCACTGTTACGCTGTTACGCTCTTACACTGTTACACTCTTACACTGTTATGCTCTTACACTGTTATGCTCTTACACTGTTATGCTCTTACACTGTTACGCTCTTACACTGTTACGCTCTTACACTGTTACGCTCTTACACTGTTACGATCTTACACTGTTACGATCTTACACTGCTACGATCTTACACTGCTACGCTCTTTCCCTGCTAAACTGTTAAACAGTGGAATTTTGTCAGGAGAGGAGTGACGTGTGCTCTTTTCGGGTCGTTAAAGACCACTCTAGCTGGTTTAAGAGAAATAAAAGCATTAATTTATACTTTTTTTTTTTACTAATTCATGTATTACTGACCTAAACTTTTGAATGGTACCGTACCACAGTTTCCACAGAAATATGAAGCAGCACAACTGTTTTCAACACTGATAATAATCAGAAATGTTGCAAGATTATGTAAGGCAAAAAACACATAGAGGGATTCCTGTGATTCTTGAAGATGTTACAAACAAGTGTGTGCATGCGTCTGTGTGTGTATCAAGGGCGAAGGTTTAGGGGGGGCGCTAGGTACTAGTCCCACAATTACAATTAAACCTAGCTTCTGCAATCTTTCAAGGTTAGGAGCATTAATTAGGGGTGTGCAGCACGGATAGACTCATAGAAGTCGCGCTATCATGATAGAATGCTACGTTAGCAAGTCACTGAATGTTAATTAGCCTACCTTAACTTAGAATCTTGCAGTCATAAACAGTGGATCATCTGAGACATTTTTCGTTTCTACATTCTGTTTATGTAATGTATTTGTGAGTGTAGCCTACTTGCTAGACACATGTGCTGGAAAAACATGTTGGCAATGTTAAAAAGGCAAAAGTTAACACTGTTGGTTATTCAAATATAATGAATCATTATTTGATTGATAATATCCAAATAACAATATCTGGTAGGAGGGTTAAACTTGCTAGCCATAGGATAGACTACAAAATTAATTAACCATGTTGTATGCAGGAAAGACAGCATCAAACCACAACAGATTTACATTTATTCATTTAGCAGACACTTTTTATCCAAAGCGACTTACAATTGAGAACAATAGAAGCAGTAAACCTAGGATAACAATATGCAAGTTTTATGACCCTTCCCAGTTTAATCTAATGCACTTTTTTATTTTTGTATTTTTTTTAAGAATAGAATATATCAATAGAATTTGATATAGAATAGAAGATACGCCGTCGGTGTATGAATGTGTGTGTGTGAATGGGTGAATGTGAGGCAAATGTAAAGCGCTTTGGTGGCCCAGTGGGTCTGTAAAAGCGCTATATAAATGCAGTCCATTTACCATTTACCATACAATTTTAGTATTAATAGAACACTGTAATAATGGATAATAATAATAATGGATTTGTTAATCCACAAAGCCATGTCCCCTTATTTAAATTGCTTTGAAATATAAACATGATGTGTTGAATGCATACTATGATATGTGTGTATTTTATTCATACGTTTATTTAATTACATATAGGAAACTCCAGGTATTAACGTGAGTGTGAGTTTTTGTTAGAGGTACTGGAGGGTAAAAAGTGTTTATAATAGAAAAAGGTTATTATATTTAATTATTTAGATTTGTTTTGCTCCACAAGTTCTGAAAGTACTTCCTTGTGACAGTATTTTTTGTTAGTGTAAATACTAATGTACATAAGTATGGTGTGTCCCCACCAAAGCTGAGACCAAACCTACGCCCATGGTGTGTGTGTGTGTGGTTCCAAGAAAAAACTGATGAATGCTTTCGCCATGTATTTTTTTTCTTTTTTGTGCAGGTTCTTGCTCTTATTTATTTATGTTTCAGGCTCTCTCGTGCCCATGCGCAGATGCTACAGTCAGTCACATTAGAAATGTGTATTTGCAGAGATTCGTTACCAGAACTCGATTTCCAGCCGCTACTATGAGCTGAGATCCATCGGGTCTGAAAGCGAGATCATAAATACTGAAAGACAGACAGACAAACAAGTTTATGACTGGAACAACACGATCATGAGAGGAAAGTCAGGTCAGCGAATGTGAAGAGCTCATATTCCCATTGCAGATTAAATCGAAATCGAAATAACTTGGACAGGCAGAAATCACATTATAACTCTCAAATTTGGTAATAGGTGCTTATATTGTTTACATAGCAACGGTTGCTAGCCGCATCCATACAGTTCTGCAGTTGGTGTTTAGAAAAGCAGTGAAGCGCTCACCATTGCTCAACCTTATCCCGGTCGTGTACTTTATCTATCCATGTGGGAACAGCTCTCATTTCGGAAAAATGCCGCGGTCTTTAGCATGAATTCAACAGAAAGATGAGAATGAGATGCTGAAAGCGATGAAAACTGAAGCTGAAAACAACATGGAGGAAAGAAATATAATTTCAAAATAAAAGTCCGGTTTTTTTAAACGGGGTTTTTCCTCTTTTTTGGTCGTGAGTGTCTTTCTGTTCATCTGTGTGTATGTGGGCGTTTTCACTTGTGTCAATGAGCAAATGCCTAACAATACCCTACCACATAGCAACATGCTAAACAACAATCAGAACACTTAACATCTGTATAGCAACGCTCTCACAACTACGCGACTGTCGCAGCGGGTTCAAAATAAAGGCCCTGCTATCAGAACATATTAATAGAAAATACATTAATCTAGGATTACATGTTGTAATATTATTATTTTTAAAATGGATCATATATTCAGCAACCCATGCTTTAATATTTTTTCATCTGTATCATATCTGTTTTTTTTTTTATTTGTTAAACATCAATTACATTTTTAAAAGGTCCCTGTAGGCCTATCTCATATTTTGCACTCCAATATATATAAACATATATATATATATATATATATATATATATATATATATATATATATATGGTGTTGGGAGTAACGCGTTACAAAAGTAATGCATTACAGTAACATATTACTTTTTGCTGTAATGCAGTAGTGTAAGGCATTATTAATCAATTTTCAGTAATATTTTACTCGGTACATGTTCAGTAACGCTTGCGTTACAACACACTTTTAGTTTTAATTGTAAAAAAAAGAGCAGACATTAACGAATGAAAAATCCAAGTAGGGTAAGTTACCTGTTCGTGGTCAGTCAAGAGCCGCGTGTGGTGTCCAAGTTTGTAAATAAAGAAGACTAAATGGCAGCATCTGATATATTTGTATAGTGATTTATATTTTACTGGAGTGCCGTGAGGCATCTCGGCCTCTGTGCTCGCGCTGGCCAGTGGAAAGGCGGCTAATGGGTGAAGATGGCATGAAGAAGACTGTACATTCGCGAGATGGACGCATTAGGCTAATCTATTTGTTCTGTGTTTTCTTTCTAAACAGTCAGTCTGTCACGGTATAGGCTTGGAGATGAAGGAGGCAGACGAATCACTACATCAAAATCAAAGGTTTTAATGTCCAGAAGGCAAAATACAACAAAGAGCTCCACACAGAGAGCGTATGCACAAACATTGACCGACAAACACTGAATAAGGAACAGGAACTAAATACACAGATGAAAATGGGTGACGACAGGTGACGGTGATGAAAAAGATTGACTAATTAACTAAACACAGGTGACTAAACTGAGGACAAACGAGGAGCGGGAAAACTAAATAGGACTAAACCAAAACACTGAAGAAAACGGGGAAAACCAAGAGTCAAACTGTGACAGTACGCCCCCTCCCAAAAAGGCGCGACCTCGCGCCGTATAACATCAATGGGGTGGGGGGGTGGGCGCCCTGGAGGCTGAGGAGAGCGAGGTCTGGAGCAGGAAGCCTCCAGGGCGGAGCAGGACGTGGACGTGGCCAGGGCGGAGCAGGACGAGGGCGTGGCCAGGGCGGAGCAGGACGAGGGCGTGGCCAGGGCGGAGCAGGAAGTCCAGGCGGCCAGGGCGGAGCAGGACGTGGACGTGACCAGGGCGGAGCAGGCCCTTCGGGTGGCCACGGCGGTGCAGACCCTTCGGGTGGCCACGGCGGTGCAGACCCTTCGGGTGGCCACGGCGGTGCAGACCCTTCGGGTGGCCACGGCGGTGCAGACCCTTCGGGTGGCCACGGCGGTGCAGACCCTTCGGGTGGCCTATGGCCCCCCCCCAAAAAATTAATGGGGAGAGTGACAGAGTCATTACGGGTCTCTGGGCAAGACGGAACCAGCGGTGAAGGCTCAGGCTCGGCAGGCGTGCAGGGAAGCTCAGGCTCGGCAGGCGTGCAGGGAAGCTCAGGCTCGGCAGGCGTGCAGGGAAGCTCAGGCTCGGCAGGCGTGCAGGGAAGCTCAGGCTCGGCAGGCGTGCAGGGAAGCTCAGGCTCGGCAGGCGTGCAGGGAAGCTCAGGCTCGGCAGGCGGGCAGGGAAGCTCAGGCTCGGCAGGCGTGCAGGGAAGCTCAGGCTCGGCAGGCGTGCAGGGAAGCTCAGGCTCGGCAGGCGTGCAGGGAAGCTCAGGCTCGGCGTGGCTGACGTGAAGCTCTGGCTGGACGGTCTCTGGCTGGACGGTCTCTGGCTGGACGGTCTCTGGCAGGACGGTCTCTGGCTGGACGGTCTCTGGCTGGACGGTCTCTGGCTGGACGGTCTCTGGCTGGACGGTCTCTGGCTGGACGGTCTCTGGCTGGACGGTCTCTGGCTGGACGGTCTCTGTGCTGGACGGGACCAGCGGTGAAGGCTCTGTGCTGGACGGAACCAGCGGTGAAGGCTCTGTGCTGGACGGGACCAGCGGTGAAGGCTTTGTGCTGGACGGGACCAGCGGTGAAGGCTCTGCGCTGGACGGGACCAGCGGCGAAGGCCCTGCGCCGGACGGGACCAGCGGTGAAGGCTCTGTGCTGGACGGGACCAGCGGGGAAGGCTCTGTGCTGGACGGGACCAGCGGTGAAGGCTCTGTGCTGGACGGGACCAGCGGTGAAGGCTCTGTGCTGGACGGGACCAGCGGTGAAGGCTCTGTGCTGGACGGGACCAGCGGTGAAGGCTCTGTGCTGGACGGGACCAGCGGTGAAGGCTCTGTGCTGGACGGGACCAGCGGTGAAGGCTCTGTGCTGGACGGGACCAGCGGTGAAGGCTCTGTGCTGGACGGGACCAGCGGTGAAGGCTCTGTGCTGGACGGGACCAGCGGTAAAGGCTCTGTGCTGGACGGGACCAGCGGTGAAGGCTCTGTGCTGGACGGGACCAGCGGTGAAGGCTCTGTGCTGGACGGGACCAGCGGTGAAGGCTCTGTGCTGGACGGGACCAGCGGTGAAGGCTCTGTGCTGGACGGGACCAGCGGTGAAGGTTCTGTGCTGGACGGGACCAGCGGTGAAGGCTCTGTGCTGGACGGGACCAGCGGTGAAGGCTCTGTGCTGGACGGGACCAGCGGTGAAGAAGTCTCTGGGTGGACGGTCACTGGTGCGGGCTGGACGGTCTCTGGAGCGGGCTGGACGGGGCTGGGCGGAACCAGCGATGAGGAAGGCTCGGGTGGTGGAGTGGGGCTGGTGCCGTCATCGATGGTGAAGGGAGATCCGCAGGACACCAGCACCCACTCCACATAAGCTGCGAAGCTCCCCTGGGGAGGCTTCCCAGACAACAGCTCTCTGGTGGCGGTGTTGAGCCCAGCATAGAGGAAGCTGCAGAGGCTGTCGTCCGGGAAGGTCGTGGCGGGAACGAGGCGGAGGAAATCCGCCAGATGATCCTCCAAGGGACGATCTTCTTGCTCTAAGCAGAGCAATTGGACTGCAACGAAGGAATCCATACTTTGCGGTCGGTCAATCTGTCACGGTATAGGCTTGGAGATGAAGGAGGCAGACGAATCACTACATCAAAATCAAAGGTTTTAATGTCCAGAAGGCAAAATACAACAAAGAGCTCCACACAGAGAGCGTATGCACAAACATTGACCGACAAACACTGAATAAGGAACAGGAACTAAATACACAGATGAAAATGGGTGACGACAGGTGACGGTGATGAAAAAGATTGACTAATTAACTAAACACAGGTGACTAAACTGAGGACAAACGAGGAGCGGGAAAACTAAATAGGACTAAACCAAAACACTGAAGAAAACGGGGAAAACCAAGAGTCAAACTGTGACACAGGCTATGTTTAGGTGGTATTTATTTTCATGTTTTCATCACGCAATCATGTTTTTGATTTGTAACATGCTAAGGGTGCGGCGGAGCTGCCGATAAAGCTGTCACAAAGAACCGGCAAAACAAACGCAATGATTATGAATATGTCAAATATAGCAAGGAGACATTTTAATTGTTTATTAATAAAGATGAAGTTGACGATGCTGACTCGCAATCTTCGCAGTAGTGAATGCGCCAGAGAGAAATGCACATTTCATACATACAGATTACACAAGCAGAGAGCAGTTCCCTTTCGAGAGGTCTCTCCTATTGCGTAAGTAGCTTATGCTATGGGAAAACTCCTTTTCTCGAGAAATATTGAAGTCTTTATGTAAAACGCATTTCAGCTGCACAGCAGACAGCAGTGAACGAGGCAGCTCGGTCATTGGCTGTGCTGCGGCAACTTGCTCGAACCAATGACGGGGCGACTCTGAACGCGCGACCAATGAGCGCGCTTCGCGCCCACACGCGTCAGAGCCCGCCAAGATGGCCGTGGCCAAGGACTATATATTGGGCGCCCCGTCATGAGAGTTCTTTAGATTTAATCTCCTTCAGCAAAGACCTTCTCTTCGCTGGATCCTCCGGATTTTTGGAGTCTTTCGCCGCCGTCGACAAGCACACAGCAGGACTGTTCCAAGGACGCCGGCGCCTTCAGCCGCCTTCGAACGTCTTCTGCTGAGCCATCCGGCGACCGCCAACGCATATATCCTTTCATTGCTTTTACTGCGTCGCCGCTGCGACTTCTTAAGTAAAAGAGAAAATTAAGGCGTTGTTTCAAATGCCTTCCTGTGACTCGTGTCGCGGCCCTCTCCCGGACGGGGATCGTCACACCATCTGCGCTCGCTGCCTGGGCCAGGACCACGCAGAAGCTGCACTGACGAGGGGCGGATGCCCCGAATGCCCCTCAAGGAGGCCGTGGCCAACCACCTCTGCCCGCCCTCCACCGCTGGATGGAAAGTCAAGACTTCTCATCCATCTAAGCCCTGCCGTGCAACCTCAGCTCTCGCCAGTCGCGCATACGCTGCCGCCGGTCAAGCTGCATCAGCACTGCACTCAATGGCAGTCCTACAGGTTTTTCAGGCCGAACTTCTCCGCACTATGGACGAGTCTGGCCCTGATCCTGAGGCGTTCAAAGACCTACGCAGCGCCACCGACATAGCCCTGCGAGCTACGAAAGCCCCCGCCCAATCCATCGGCCGTGCCATGGCTAACCTGACGGTTCTCGAGCGCCATCTGTGGCTGACGCTTACGGAGATGAAGGACGCAGATAAGGCCCCGTTCCTCGACGCGCCTATCTCTCCCAGCGGCCTGTAAAAGGGGTTCGCTGAGCGCTTCACCGAAGCTCAGAAAGCGTCACAGGCGATGCGCCACTTTCTGCCCAAGCGCTCCAGCTCTTCTCAGAGCCGCCAGAGACAGCCTCAGCCCCAGCGAGCCAGAGCAGCACCTCCCGTCTCTCAACCCAGACTGGAGACTGACACTCGACGCCGCCCACGCTCTGCCAGCCGCAAGCAACCACCTGAGCGACGGGGACCTCGGCCCAAGATTGTGCTGAACCCGGAGCCTCGTAAGTCTTCCTAGCCTTAGGAAGAAAAAGAGAGAGTGCGTGCCTCGCGGAAGCCGGGCCACTCTCTCCCAAAAGTGTCAAACATTCCCCAGTCCCCTTACAGGCGGCTAGAAATGTCTATACAGCAGCCAATGGGCCAGTCACAGAACTCGCTCACCTGCAAACAAATGCAGTTTTAACGGCGACACACAGAAATCACAAAAAGAGTCATTTTCTGCCTGTGTCACTAAAGGGTCACGTGTCCACACTAAAGTGCGCATTCCCACACACCCACACTGTCCGAACAGTACCAAATGTTTCCCCAGCTCAAGCTGGATGCACCATAAATGTAGATCGCGTGCCTACTGCCATGTATAGACCACTACACATAAACACTGTTCACACAGTTATAAATACCTCCCCAGTAAAAGCGGGAAACATCATAAAAGTAGCGCGCGTGCCTGCTGTTGTACACGCACCCCTACGTTCAAACACTGTATTCATAAACAAACGCTTCCCGCCGCAAGCGGGAAGTATTATGAGAGTAACGAGTGTGCCTATTACAGTTTATGCACCCCACTCATAAGCCCTGTCCCTACAGTGTCAAACCCAGCTCCAGCTCAGGCTGCGAGCGTTACAGACTCAGCGCGCGCTGCTGTAATCACACACGCGCCCTTGTGCTCAGCTGCTCAGCGCGGGCGCGCCTCTGAGAGCTGCGAGCTCAGCGTTGATAACGCAAGGCGATTCGCCGGCCGGGTCCCTACATCACAGCGGCCCGCCCCTAGCCTGTATTCAGCCCATATCTGCGCGAGCAGCGGCTTGGGAAAGTATCCCCGATATGCCGAAATGGGTGTTGAACATAATAAAACAAGTTACTCGCTCCAGTTCGCTCGCAGACCACCACGTTTTTCGACCGTGGTCGAGACGAAAGTGAGAAAAGAGTGTTCACATGTTCTTCGCACCGAGGTGCTCAAGTTAATAGAAAAAGGTGCTGTGGAAACTGTCCCTCCCTCTATGAGCGAAGCAGGTTTTTACAGCCGCTATTTTCTTGTTCCGAAAAAGGATGGCGGCCTCCGCCCCATCCTAGATCTCAGACATCTGAACAAAGCGCTAATGATTCGCTCATTCAGAATGCTGACAACCAAGCATATCCTCGCGCAAGTACGCCCAGGAGATTGGTTTCTCTCAGTGGATCTGAAAGACGCATACTTTCACATTCCAATAGCGCCTCATCACAGGCCTTTTCTGCGATTCGCTTTCGGGGGACAGTCCTACCAGTACACAGTACTTCCATTCGGCCTGTCCCTAGCTCCCCGTACATTCACGAAATGTATGGATGCAGCACTTTTCCCCCTGAGATGGCGGGGAGTGCGAATACTGAATTATCTCGACGATTGGCTGGTCCTAGCACAATCAGAGAGTCAGCTAATAACACACAGAGCTTGGATTATCAGCCATCTAGAATGCCTGGGTCTAAGAATCAATTTTGCAAAGAGCTTACTATCTCCCAGCCAGAAGATTTCTTTCCTGGGAATAGTTCTAGACTCGGTGCAAATGACAGCGCGGCTCTCAACAGAGCGCGCGCTGGCCATCCGGCGCCTTGCAACATCATTCAGAGTGGGCGCGTGCGCCCCCGTCAAGCGATTTCAGAAGATGCTCGGTCTCATGGCCTCAGCATCGGCTGTACTCCAGCTAGGATTGTTGCACATGCGTCCTCTCCAACGCTGGCTCAAGAGCCGTGTCCCCACTCACCCGTGGCGTTCGGGCCACTTTTTAATCAGAGCGAACCAAGGCTGTATAAAAGCCCTGACGCACTGGAAAGCCGTCGACTGGTACCAGTCCGGCGTGAGTTTGGGTGTGAACACAAGGAGAAAAATTATCACGACAGATGCCTCCAAAATAGGATGGGGAGCTCTTTACGAGGGCAGGCCTGTTTCCGGTCTTTGGTCAAACCCGGAAAAGCGCCTACACATAAACCATCTGGAAATGAAAGCGGTTGCGTTGGCTCTCAGAGCCCTGCTTCCGTATCTAAAGAACGAACACGTCCTGGTCCGAACGGACAACATGATGGTAGTGTCGTACATAAATCGCCAGGGTGGACTCAGGTCGAGCTCCTTGCATTCGATGGCCAGGAGACTCATCTTATGGTCCCAGCGCATGTGCCAGGCGTTCTGAACCAGGGGGCGGACATGCTGTCCAGAGACAAAATTCTCCCAGGAGAATGGTCCCTCCACCCTCTGACGATTCAGTGGTTATGGCAAATCTTTGGCAAGGCAGAGGTCGACCTCTTCGCCTCCAAGGAGAACGCGCACTGCCCCAATTTCTTCACGAAAGACACGGACGCGCTCACCCAGAGCTGGCCGAGCCGCCCCTTATACGCTTTCCCCCCGATCGCGATGCTACCACAGGTCATCAATCGGGTCAGAGAGGAGAAAAGCGCAGTGCTCCTGATAGCCCCACTCTGGAAGAACCAAACATGGTTTCCAGAATTGGTACAGATGCAATCAGCACCACGGCCGATTCCGCTGAGGACAGACCTCCTCAGTCAGGCCAGCGGGAGGATATTTCACCCCCGCCCCGATCTATGGGCCCTTCATGCATGGCCCCTCATCGGGTTCCCGGGAACCTCGCGAGGGAAGCATTGAAAACCATCGCTGAGGCGCGAGCGCCCTCTACGAGACGCTTATATGCCCAGAAATGGAGAGTGTTCAGTGACTGGTGTAATACCAAAGGCTTGAACCCTGAAACATGCGAGATTACAAGTGTACTCGCCTTTTTACTTCTGGAGCGCACCCCCTCCACGCTCAAAGTCTATGTGGCGGCCATTACAGCGTCACATGACCCTGTAATAGAACGCCCATTGGGAAGAAACGACCTAATTATTCGTTTCCTAAGGGGCGCTAGGAGGATGAACCCTCCACGCCCCCCCTCAGTGCCGATCTGGGACCTGGCTATTGTTCTAGACGCACTCAAGAGGTCTCCGTTCGTACCACTCCGAACCGTGCACCTTAAGCAGCTCTCGCTCAAGACTGCGCTCTTGCTTGCACTCGCCTCAGTCAAGAGAGTGGGCGACCTGCACGCGCTCTCAACAAGCGCTGCCTGCCTAGAGTTCGGACCTAACGACTGCAGAGTTGTCCTTAGGCCAAGACATGGGTATATCCCTAAAGTACTCACCACTCCCTTCAGAGCACAGGTTATCTCTCTAACCGCGATATCGTCTCCAGCAGACGAACGCGACGATAATTTACTCTGCCCTGTCAGGGCTCTCAGAGTATATTTGGAGCGTTCTGCCCTATTCAGACAGACAGAACAGCTGTTTGTATGCTTTGGCGGTCAGACCAAGGGTTTCGCCGTTTCAAAGCAGAGAATTTCACGCTGGATAGTTGAGGCTATAGCGCTGGCTTATGAAGCTAAGGGCCTACAATGCCCCTTAGGTGTCAGAGCTCACTCCACTAGGAGTATGGCTTCTTCATGGGCATGGTCGAACGGGATACCGATCGGGGATATTTGTGCGGCGGCAGGCTGGGCCTCACCGTCCACATTTATCAGGTTTTACAACCTACAGGTCCCATCATTGCATTCCAATGTACTGTCTGCATAACGCTAGTAGAACTGTGAGTTCATATCTAGGCTGTGTATATGCTTGTGTTTACGTTGAGCGCCTCCTGAGCCGCTCTGTATTTTTCCCATATATAAAGCTCGCCTCGGCCGGCTCATTGGATGATAACTTCGCTTTTTCAGCTCAGGCACCTGCCTTGGCTGTCACAGAGCGAAGTCAGCACGCACGGCGTTTTGCATGGTGTTCCCATAGCATAAGCTACTTACGCAATAGGAGAGACCTCTCGAAAGGGAACGACTCGGTTACTAACGTAACCTCGGTTCCCTGAGAGGAGGGAACGAGTATTGCGTAAGCTGCCGTGCTTGTGCTTGGTCAGTTCGCTTCAGTCGATTGAACCTAAAGAACTCTCATGACGGGGCGCCCAATATATAGTCCTTGGCCACGGCCATCTTGGCGGGCTCTGACGCGTGTGGGCGCGAAGCGCGTTCATTGGTCGCACGTTCAGAGTCGCCCCGTCATTGGTTCGAGCAAGTTGCCGCAGCACAGCCAATGACCGAGCTGCCTCGTTCACTGCTGTCTGCTGTGCAGCTGCAATGCGTTTTACATAAAGACTTCAATATTTCTCGAGAAAAGGAGTTTTCCCATAGCGTAAGCTACTTACGCAATACTCGTTCCCTCCTCTCAGGGAACCGAGGTTACGTTAGTAACCGAGTCATTTTCTTTCGTTTTGAATTGTTCTGTTTACAATATTGATATATTTTTCAGTTAGGGGAGGTAGGCTACCTTAAACGTGAGTATAAGTATGAGTATGAGTTTCGGTTCATTTGTGAGATGCGTTCCAGTTCACGCGCCGGCGCCTCATGTCCTGATTATCTATTGGCCACTATATTTAGCCTACTTCTTATTTATTCAATTAATACAATTAATACAAAACGAAATTCACTTTAAAGAAAGGCTTTGTGTCTTCTGTTTGAGGTCTCTGTGAAAGTTTTAAAGCACTTAGTGCCGCTTTCAGAGCGTCATGTCCGTAACGGAGAACTGTCACGTCCGTAACATTGTTTTTTCCTCATAAATTTTTGGAATAGCATCCCAACAAACATTAGAGAGTGTCTGACTTACGGCACATTTAAAAAGCACCTTAAACAACTTCTTAAAAGCTCCCAGTTATGTACTCATTTTTTTTTTATCAAAGTCTTTTTATTGTATTTTAACATGCAACAAACAACATACACTTAGCAACCCAGAACCCACCCACCCACATCGCACCATTGGTGTAAAGGCAAGAAGAAAAAAAGAAAAAAACATCATACAATGTCATTAGAGTCCATTTGTTCAATTAATGTAAGAACAGGTTGCCAGATATTACTGAATTTAATGTTATTACCCTGCAAATTATAACGAATTTGCTCAAGTATTAAATAGTGCATAACATCGTTAATCCAATGTTTAAATACAGGTGGAGACTTATCCTTCCATTTCAGTGAAATAATGCGTCTGGCCAAGAGAGTTACAAATGCTATCACTGTTTTATCCCATTTGCCTATACCAAGTTCTTGTGGTACTACTCCAAAGATGGCAATGATCGGTGACGGGTCAATATGAATGTGCAATACTCTAGAAAGAAAAGCAAAAATCAACTCCCAAAACTCAACCAGTTTGGGACAGCTCCAGAACATATGTGACAAAGTACCTGGCTCTATATTGCACCGATCACACTCTGGGTCAATATCTGGTGCAATTCTAGCCAACTTTGCTTTTGACCAATGTAAACGATGAGTAACTTTAAACTGGATAATGGTGTGTCGTAGGCAAATAGAAGATGAGTGTATGTTATTGAGAACGGCCTGCCATAGCTCATCTTGTCACGTTTGACTAGAGAAGAGAACCCAAAAGGCGTAAAGCAGGTAATACAGTCTTTAATGGAAACAAGGCAAAGCCGCAACGGCCGTATAACAAAGGAAAGTTCGTAAAATATTCTTGGTAGCGGTGAGATGCTCAAGCGGCAGGTCCAGAAGGCTCGTGAGAGATAAGAACAGGTTTGCTGGTGAGGCGACGAACCCTCTGCAACACTCCACGGCAAGACACTGGACACACCACAAATCAGGTAATGCACTGCACAGAATAATTATCAGCACTGGACTAGACAAGACAAGACAGGACTAATCATCTGTAGATGAAACACAAGCGTTAGCAACATACGTGACGGGTAACAATAATCCGACAGAGAAGAGGTGAGAAGGATAGCTAGAAATAGAGAGACTAATGACAAGAGATGGAGAGCAGGTGAGGGGATGAGAGAACGAGGAACAGCTGAAAGAGATGAGTGAGTAATAACGGGAGTGTGAGTGTGTGAGTATCCAGCAGATGGAGACAGAGAAGGAAAAGAAGAGAGAAAGAACCAGGATCATGACAGTACCCCCCCCCCTCAAAGTGCGCCCCCTGGCGCACCTAAGGAGGAGGACGGGAGCGGTAAAAGTCGTCAATGAGCGAGCGGTCCAGGACGTCCCGGGCGGGGATCCAGCTCCTCTCCTCAGGACCATACCCCTCCCAGTCAACAAGAAACTGCCGGCCACGACCACGGGGACGAACATCGAGGAGTCTGCGCACTTGATAGATAGGGGAGCCCTCGACGCGGACAGGAGTAGAAACAGGACGAGAGGGAGGGCGGACAACGGGTTTAAGACAGGAGACATGAAACACGGGATGGACGCGACGAAGATTGAATGGCAACCTGAGTTCTACGGAGACAGGACTAAGAACCTTAACGACGATAAATTTGGGAGCCAGCTTTCGTGAAGAGAACTGGAGCGGAAGATTAAGTGTGGAAAGCCACACCTTCTGACCGCGGACATAGCGAGGACTCTTGACACGGCGCTTATTAGCGGCTCGGCGAGTGATAGAGCGGGATTTACAGAGGACAGATCTAACCGCTCTCCAAGTTCGTTTGCAGCGTTGGATAAAAGTGTTAACCGACGGAACGTTAGACTCGGGATTTGAGGAAGGAAAAAGGGGAGGCTGGTAACCCAGACAACATTGAAACGGCGACAACCCGGTGGCAGATGAGGGGGCGGAATTATGAGCGTATTCTGCCCACGGGAGTTGCTCGGACCACGAAGCGGGGTTGCGGAAGGCCAAACTGCGTAAAATGCGTCCAATGGTCTGGTTAGCGCGTTCAGCTTGTCCATTGGTTTGAGGGTGGAAACCGGAGGAGAGGCTGACAGAGGCTCCGATGAGGCGACAAAACTCCTTCCAAAACAGGGAAGAGAATTGTGGACCTCTATCCGACACGATATTCTCGGGAAGACCATGGATCTTAAAAATGTGATCGACGACAATCTGAGCGGTCTCTCTGGCGGAGGGCAGTTTAGGAAGCAGGACAAAACGAGCAGTCTTAGAGAAGCGATTGATAACGGTGAGGATAACAGTATTACCCCCGGACGGAGGAAGCCCAGTAATGAAGTCGAGTGCAATCTGTGCCCAAGGGCGCGACGGAATGGGTAAGGGTCTGAGGAGACCCGCAGGCGGTCTGTTGCTGACCTTGGTTTGAGCGCAGACCGAGCAGGACGCAATAAAGCGACGAATATCACGTTCCCGAGTGGGCCACCAGAATCTCTGTGAAACGGAGGCAATAGTACCTCTAACTCCCGGATGCGCGAACAGCTTCGAGGAGTGACCCCATTGGAGGACAGCGCGACGAGCGGAAGGGGGAACAAATAGTAACCCCCTAGGACAGAGACGAGGCGTGATAGAGTGGACGAGCGCGCGTTTAACGATGCGTTCAATTCCCCAGACCGCCGCACCCACCACCAAACCCTGAGGAAGAATCCCCTCATCAGTGGGTTTGGACTCGGGGGAGGCAAACTGGCGAGAGAGAGCATCAGGCTTTTGATTCTTGGAGCCGGGGCGGTAGGAGATAGTGAAATCGAAACGCGCAAAAAAAAGTGACCAGCGAGCCTGACGAGCATTAAGTCTCTTAGCCGTACGGATATACTCAAGGTTACGATGATCAGTCCAGACGACGAACGGAATAGAAGACCCCTCCAGCCAGTGACGCCACTCTCCTAACGCAAGACGAATGGCCAAAAGCTCGCGGTTACCCACATCGTAATTGCGCTCGGAAGGAGACAGACGGTGAGAAAAGAAAGCGCAGGGGTGGATTCTCTCGTCAGCAGGTGACAGCTGGGAGAGAATAGCCCCCACTCCCACCTCCGAGGCGTCGACCTCCACAATAAACTGTCGGGAAACGTCAGGAGAGATGAGAATGGGTGCGGACGAGAACAAGGATTTAAGGCGATCAAAGGCCGCCTGCGCAGCGTCACTCCAAAAAAAAACGGGTCTTGGTGGAAGTAAGCGCGGTAAGAGGAGCTACCACCTGACTGAAGTTCAGTATAAACCGACGATAAAAATTGGCGAAACCTAAGAAGCGCTGGAGTGAGATCCGGGAGTCAGGAGTGGGCCAATCAGTGACAGCGCGGACCTTGGTAGGATCCATACTAATACCCTGGGCTGAAATGACCGAGCCGAGAAAGGTTACGGATTGGGCGTGGAACGTGCATTTCTCGGCTTTGACGAACAACTTATTCTCCAAAAGACGTTGAAGGACCTGACGAACGTGTTGCACATGAACCTGGAGAGACGGGGAAAAAATTAAAATATCGTCGAGATAAACGAAAACAAAAATGTTAAGCATGTCTCTGAGAACGTCATTGACTAGGGCTTGAAAAACAGCGGGAGCGTTGACCAGACCGAAAGGTAAAACCCGGTATTCAAAGTGACCGAGGGGGGTATTAAATGCGGTCTTCCACTCGTCTCCTTCCTTAATGCGGACAAGGTGGTAGGCATTGCGAAGGTCCAGTTTTGTGAAGAATTGCGCTCCCTGCAAGATCTCAAAGGCGGATGACATGAGTGGTAAGGGATAGCGGTTCTTAACAGTCATGTCATTTAAGCCTCTGTAATCAATGCAGGGACGTAAAGAGCCGTCTTTCTTTTTCACAAAAAAGAACCCCGCACCGGCAGGAGAGGAAGAGGAGACAATGGTACCCGCGTTCAATGACTCGGAGAGATATTTCTCTAGCGCCTCGCGCTCTGGAATTGAGAGGGAGTAAAGTCTTCCCCGGGGGGGGGTGGAGCCCGGAAGAAGCTCTATGCTGCAGTCATAGGGGCGGTGCGGAGGAAGAGAAGCGGCCCGGGAACGACTGAAGACCGCTCGCAAATCGAAGTACTCCTCGGGAACTCCTGACAAATCACCTGGTTCCTCCTGGAAAACAGAAACAGAGGACACGGGAGGAACAGCAGACATCAAACACTTAACATGACAAGAGAGATTCCACGAGAGAATGGAGTTTAGAGACCAGTTAATCTGGGGATTATGCTCAACGAGCCAAGGATGGCCCAAAACAACAGGGTTATTGGGGGAGTGAAAAACTAAAAAGGAAATAGTCTCACGGTGGTTACCAGAAACGGTGAGATTTAAAGGGGCAGTAGCGCGGAGAACCCTGGCGAGAACCCGTCTATCCAAGGCAAAGACAGTGGTGGGGTCCTGCAGATCGACGAGAGGAATGCCGTGCTCGAGGGCCCAGGTCTCATCCACAAAGTTTCCCTCGGAACCAGAGTCAATCAAGGCTTGACAGGAGACGGACGAGTTGAACCAGTGGAGGTGAACAGGAAAAGTAGTCCGTGAAGGCAGCGGAGGGTGCAGAGAGGAAGCGCTCACCAGTAACCCTCTCTCTACTGGTGAGCGTTGGCTTTTAACTGACAGATGGTAACAAAGTGACTGTTAGAACCACAGTAGAGACATAGCCGATTGGTGATACGGCGCTGGCGTTCAGCAGCGGAGATCCGGATCCCGCCCAGCTGCATCGGCTCCTGGTCTGCCACGGAGGCGGAGGAAGCGTTGACCATAGAGGAAGGGAGAGGAGAAGCCACAGTGTTGCGAGTGCGTCGGCGCAACTCGAAACGTTTCTCCACGCGGAGAGCCAGGTCGATAAGGGGGTCGAGAAGAGAAGGAACCTCACGAGCTAGAACCTCATCCCTGACTTCGGCATTAAGGCCCTCGATGAATCGCGCCACTAGCGCGGGTTCATTCCACCCACAGGAGGTGGAAAGGGTGCGGAACTCAACGGAGAAATCAGCGACCGAACGTCTTCCCTGGTGGAGGGTGGATAACAGACGAGAGGCTTCAGGGCCATGCACAGATCGGTCGAAAACCTTTAACATCTCCTCTTTGAATAGTGTATAGTGGTTTAAACAGTCTGCATCGGAGCTCCAAACAGCTGTTCCCCACTCACGAGCCCGTCCCTTGAGAAGCGAGATGATGAAGGCGATGCGAGAGCGTTCCTTGGCATAGGTGAGAGGCTGAAGCGAGAAAACAACTTCACATTGGGTCAAAAATGACATGCACTCAGTCTGCTCACCCGCATAGCAGGGGGGGTTGTTCACACGGGGCTCTGGAACGTCTGAAGATCTAGAGGAGTCCATACGGAAATAATAGAACTGCTTAGTGAGATCATCCACCTGGGAAGCCAGTGTCTCCACAGCATGACGAGCAGCGGCGAGTTCCTCTTGGTGCTTACCCAGCAAAGCTCCCTGGATCTCCACAGCAGCTTGGATAGGATGCTCCTCCGTAGGATTCATGCTGGTCGGATTATTCTGTCACGTTTGACTAGAGAAGAGAACCCAAAAGGCGTAAAGCAGGTAATACAGTCTTTAATGGAAACAAGGCAAAGCCGCAACGGCCGTATAACAAAGGAAAGTTCGTAAAATATTCTTGGTAGCGGTGAGATGCTCAAGCGGCAGGTCCAGAAGGCTCGTGAGAGATAAGAACAGGTTTGCTGGTGAGGCGACGAACCCTCTGCAACACTCCACGGCAAGACACTGGACACACCACAAATCAGGTAATGCACTGCACAGAATAATTATCAGCACTGGACTAGACAAGACAAGACAGGACTAATCATCTGTAGATGAAACACAAGCGTTAGCAACATACGTGACGGGTAACAATAATCCGACAGAGAAGAGGTGAGAGGGATAGCTAGAAATAGAGAGACTAATGACAAGAGATGGAGAGCAGGTGAGGGGATGAGAGAACGAGGAACAGCTGAAAGAGATGAGTGAGTAATAACGGGAGTGTGAGTGTGTGAGTATCCAGCAGATGGAGACAGAGAAGGAAAAGAAGAGAGAAAGAACCAGGATCATGACACATCTGATATCTCTGCATCCAGTTCTTCCTCCCACTGATGTTTTAATGTTGTTAATGGTTTCAAATTGTCCATGCTGAGTATAGAGTATAACCTACCAACAACCTCCCCGGGCCAAAGGGGCATCTTAAGTATTTTGTCTAACAGGGAATCTGGTGCTATCAAAGGGAAAGATGGAACATTTGCAGATACAAAACTACGAAGTTGTAAATATCTAAAAAAAATGTGAATTAGGAATGTCAAAATGTGTTCTCAAATGTTCAAAACTTGCAAAGGTGCCACCTATATATACGTCTTTGACTGTTTTCAATCCCTTTTCAGTCCATGTTTTAAAAGCATCATCAGTTATGGAGGGAGCAAACATGTTATTTCCCACCAAAGGGGCATCCATGGACATCTCAGTTAAAGAAAAAGCCCGTCTGAACTGCATCCATATCTTGAGGGAATGCCTCACCACTGGATTTATGCAGTATGTTGATACGGATTCTGGAAAGGGTATTTTAGAGCAGGCTAGTGCATGTAAAGATGTTTGTGTGCAGGATGCACGCTCAAGCTCTAGCCACTTGGGACCTGGGTCTCCAACTCTAGAAAAGTGAATCCAGTGCATTATGTTTTTAATGTTGGCAGACCAATAGTAGTACTGAAAATTGGGTAGGGAAAGCCCACCATGTAATCGGTGACGTTGCAGAATTTCCCTACGTATACGCGGGTTTTTACCATTCCAAATAAAACCAGACAAAAGTTTATCTATATTTATGAAAAAAGATTTTGTTAAGAAGATGGGGATACACTGGAAAAGAAACAAAAATCGGGGCATAATATTCATTTTGATAACATTTATTCTCCCCCCTAACGACAAGGGAAGAAGGTTCCAGTGATCTAAGTCTTTTTTTAAGCAATTTAAAAGTGGAGGGAAATTGGCTTCATAAAGATCTTTAAACTTACGGGTTATCCAAATACCTAAATATTTAAATTTGTTAGTGCATAATTTAACTTGCAGGGACTGAATTGTAGTGAGCTGATAATTAGGGTAAATACACATAAGCTCACTTTTCTGCACATTGATTTTATATCCTGATATCTTGCCAAAGGAATTTAACAAATCAAACATCTTTGGCAAACAGGTCACAGGGTCAGTCATATATACTAACATGTCATCAGCATATAACGACACTTTATGCTCAGTCCCTCCTCTCATTATGCCCTTAATATCAGCGCTGTTACGCAGTGCTATAGCTAGTGGTTCTATTGTTACAGCGAATAGAAGGGGTGACAAGGGACAGCCCTGTCTAGTTCCACGCTGTAGATAAAAAAAACAGACAAGTTGTTATTAGTCCGAACAGCTGCCATAGGTAGAGAATAAAGTGTCTCAATCCAATGTATAAATTTTTGTCCAAAACCAAAGCATTTCAATGTATAAAATAGGTAATCCCACTCCACCCTATCAAAGGCTTTTTCTGCATCTAGGGATATTAATACCTCTTTGCACTTGGGTGGAGTGGGATCATAAAGAACATTAAGTAATCTACGTATATTAGAAGATATTTGTCTATGTTTAATAACATCATCTGAGTCTGGTCATCTGAGATCAATGAAGGAAGTACTTTTTCCAGTCGTAGGGCTAGCATTTTAGCAAGTATTTTACTGTCAACATTTAACAGAGAAATGGGACGATATGAGCCGCATTCTACTGGGTTTTTCTCTTTTTTAAGAATAAGGGATATAACAGCCTGACGCATAGTAGGAGGGAGTGAGCCATATGTAGATGATTCTTTATATGTAGAGAGCAACAGAGGGGCTAATTCTCTAGCAAATTTTTTAAAGAATTCACTAGGAAATCCATCTGGTCCTGGACATTTACCATTTTGCATAGATTTAACAGCAGAATGAAATTCTTCCTCTGTGAATACTTTTTCCAGTTCAGAAGCCATTCGGTCACCCACTAAGGGGATTTCTAAATTATCAAAAAAAGACTTGAACAGGCGTTCATCTTTCTGTGACTCTGAAGTGTATAGTTTTGAATAAAACTGATGGAATATCTGGTTAATTTTAGAGTGATTTATATGTTTGGTGCCGAACTCATCTGTTATTTCAGATATAGATTGAGCTGCAGCTTTCCGGCGCAGTTGGTGTGCAAGGATTCTGCCTATCTTCTCTCCATGTTCATAAGTTCTGTGCTGTGTCCTAGGAGGTTTGATATATGTTTGGTTGAAAGGAGATTGAATTCTGTCTGTAGTATCAATCTTTGCTTATATAAATCTGATGATGGGGCTTGCGCAAGTGTTGTGTCTATATGTAATATATCATCAGTTAGTGTCTTGAGCCGTGCCATTTCACTCTTTTTCTTTTGGGCACAATATGAGATCATTTGTCCCCTTAAATACGCTTTCATGGATTCCCATATTGTTGAGAACGACATGCCTGGTGTTTGATTGTGTTCCAAAAATGTGACTATTTCAGATGAGATAAATTGAACAAAACATTCATCAGCAAGCCATAGACTATTTAGGCGCCATGGGCGGTATGTGACTTGTGAAACAGGTATCTGTAGTGTCATCAACATTGGAGCGTGGTCCGAGATAACTATAGCGTTATATTCACATTTACTGACAATAGGAAGGAAACGATTGTCGATGAAAAAATAGTCTATTCGTGAATATGTCTTATGAACGTGTGAAAAGAAAGAATAGCACCTGGAGGTGGTCAGTTATGTACTCATTTTGACAAATTTTATTAATATAATGTATTCTGCCGGAATGTGTGCTAATGTGTTTCTTACTTGATATTGTATATTGTTATATTCTATTGTGTTGCGCTATTTTATATGTTGTTGTCTTCTTGCCGCGGGACTACAGGTGAAAATTAGCATTTATGCTATAACCTGGCTCATTTACAGTCTGTACAGAAATGTTAGATTGTTCATTAATGTGCACTGTCACGAATAAATAAATTAATTAATTAATTAATTAATAAAAAAAAAAAATTAAAAAAAAATGCAAACACGAAAAATAAAATAAAATAAATATTTTATGTTCTGTGGAGAGCCAACACTTCT
This sequence comes from Semotilus atromaculatus, assembly GCA_031834385.1. Classification (NCBI taxonomy): domain Eukaryota; kingdom Metazoa; phylum Chordata; class Actinopteri; order Cypriniformes; family Leuciscidae; genus Semotilus; species Semotilus atromaculatus. The sequence continues at coordinate 326,518 of JAULUF010000042.1, read as the reverse complement.
TCATCCAGTGGGTAGTATTCATTTGCGCAGTGTAATTCACAGACTTAAAAAATTGCCTCCTAAACTAAAGATTTTTTTGTCATGCGACATGCATGAATGCGTGTCTATTTCCCTAATATTAAATATAAAACGCATGTGTAGACTGATAGTTTTCTAATGTCTGGACTCCTTTAAGGCAGTAGCCTATGGATAAACAGCCGTTCAATATATTGGTAGGCTATTAAATGCATTTTCTGAGAATTTATGTTTCAAGTTTTGACAGCAAAAAGTCCATAACGCTGGAATTCCCCAATTTTAAATAATTTATCCTCAACTAGTTTTGTGGTGTAGGTTTACGTATTTTTTAATGTTAACTTCCAATAATACTAATAGTAATTTAAAGATGTGGTAGCACTGGATCTGGACGGGAAGGATAACTGGGAGTGAAGGGGTGTGTCGTCGCGATTCTGTAGGTTCGTGGATCTGAGTGTCGCGATTTCTGTTTCATATCGCATATCGTTACAGCCCTAGAATGTTAAGTTCTACTTCTGTATAGCTTTTTTGGTGAAAGTAACTCAAAAGTAATACAGGAGTAATGTAACGCATTACAATTCTGAGACAGTAATATTGTAAGGTAATGAATTCCTTTTAAATAACAGTAACAAGTAATATATAATGTATTACAGTTTGGAAGTAACTTGCACAACACTGTATATATATATATATACAGTATATGTACACTGTTTGCACTTCTGGTTAGATGCTGACTGTGTTTCATTGGCTCTGTACTTGTACTCTGCACAATGACAATAACGTTAAATCTAAATCTAAACTGTTTAGAGAAGTTTTTTTTTGTAATTCCTAGTTCGGGGGAACAGACACAGTCTCTATGATATCTGTGCATCTCATACTTACATATAAATGTGCTTTTTGCCAGTTGTTCTGCAGTACTTTATTGTGGTTGGTATTTAGTGATAAGAATCGTGTTAATCTGTAAAGGAACAGGGTGAAAGTCCACTTATGTGTGCTCAGTCAGTCTAGAGCTCATTATTCTCATCAGATTCATGTTATTTCTTTCTCTGGAGACTCAGTCCATCACATCTCATCCTAAATCTGTTATTAAACACTGCGGTCTCTTTCTGAAACAGCACAATATTCATGTGAAGTCTGGAACCGCCACAACAAGCCATTTTTCAACAAACTGAACTTCATGCACATCAGCGATCACTGAAGAATCCATATGTGCTTTTGAAAACTACTGATCCATTATCATGATAATAATAATAATGTCTGGCTGTTCACTGCAGAGAAGGATTGATGCCATTGTTTTGCAGTCAAGTTCAAAGTTCAGAGTTTGCTTTGTCGTAAACTCTTACGATGGAAGTGAACTGTGTGAGAAAGCAGAAAATGTAGCTATAATGCTCTTTCTTTCTGCAGACAGACATTTACTGGAGGGATTCTTGACCTAAATATATGAAAGCAGTTTTCAGGATTCATTTGTGATAAGAAAACATTAATATTAGTCAAACGACTGACACCAAGCATCGAATAATACCATGAAGAAGGATCTAAAAACTCATTCAGCGTATCTTATATTATTCAGCGGAAGTTTTGTGTGAATGTGTGTCAGCTCTGATTCACTAGGTTTGGTCTAATGTGAATCTGAAGGAAGACTGGTGACCCCTTTAACTGTTACTCTGAAGACTCAGTCTTAACATGTATCCTGTTAATAAGTCCTATGAACAAAACTATAAACTAGTTGTTACATATCTGCCAGGCTCTCACACCAGCCAATCACAGCGCACCCACACTGAGTTCTGATCACACACACCTGCACCTCATCATCACCCTCATCACTGACACTATACACACTCTTCACCACAGCTCATTCCGGTCTCATTTGTATGATGAGGACTACTTACCTTGCCTTTACGACTAACTACCTGATATCTCCAGTTATCCTTCTCCAGTCTCCACTCCAGCATCATCTTCAGCTCATAGAAAGTCCTGTCGAGAAGCAGTCGGTCGCCATCCCAACCTGCTATGCCCCCTTCAGTGACGTTTTCTGCTGCCTCCACACGGCCATGGGACTGCGCCATCGAGTGAGCCCACGGGAAGATCTATCCCGTCCCTTCCCGAACAGAAGGCCATGGAGGAGTATGTAGAAGAGGCCCTCAGACAAGGCTACATCCGCCCTTCTACGTCCCCTGATGTAATGAGTTTCTCCTTCGTGGCCAAGAGGATGGAGGCTTGCGACCTTGTATTGATTACGTGCCCTCAATAAAATAACCGCCAAGTTCCGATATCCTCTTGCCCTTGTCGCAGCAGTGCTAGAACACCTCCGCAGAGCCACAGTGGTTACCAAGTTGGACCTCCGCAGCACCTACAGCCTCATCCGGATACGTGAGGGCGACGAGTGGAAGACCGTGACCTCTATTGGACACTATGAGTATCTAATCATGCTATAGGGTCTTATAAACAGCCCCTCCATATTCTAGGACTTCATGCATGAGGTGCTCCGGGAGTATCTCCACCGGTCTGTCATCGTTTACATTGATGACATCCTCATTTACTCCCGGAGCATGGCCGGCCATCGCCACCATGTTGCGGAGATCCTGAAATGCCTGAGGGAATTCCATCTGTTCCTCAAGGCTGAGAAGTGCTCCTTCCACCAACCCTCAGTGCAGTTCCTTGGTTACCACATTAGTAACATAGGTATCCAGATGGATGAGGGGAAGGTGGAAACCATCAAGAACTGGCCCATTAAAGAATTCCAGCGTTTCCTTGGCTTTTAGGAACTTTTACAGACGGTTCATCCACGGTTACAGCTCCATCAAAACCCCCTCACCAGTCTCCTGAGAAACAAGCCCTAGTCTCTGTCCTGGTCATCAGCTGCCAACGAAGCATTCCAACTATTGAAGAAGACATTCACCAGCGCACCACTCCTCATCCACCCAGACCCAGAGAAACCGTTTATTGCGGAGGTGAATGCCTCCACCACCGGGGTAGGAGCGGTACTGTCTCAGCAGCAGGGGACCCCAGCCTAACTCCATCCAAAAACCTCAGCCCGATGGAGAGGAACTACGATACCGAGAGCTCCTCGCCATCAAACTAGCCCTAGAGGAGTGGAGGTATTGTTTGGAGGGTGCACAACACCCCTTCACAGTCATAACCGACCATAAAAATCTTCAGTACTTAAAGGAAGCCAAGAGACTTATTCTTTACTCGATTTAATTTCTCCATTTCCTATAGTCCAGGTTCAAAGAATGTGAAGAGGTCAGTGAAGAGAAGAGGTCAGTGAAGAACCTGAGCCCATCCTACCAAGTGAGTTGATTGTGAGTCCCATCCAGTGGTCTTCCGACTCAGTCCCCTCCTCCAATGCCTCTAACACCTCTCCGCCGGGCTGTCCCCCCGGACGTCAGAACGTCTCCTTGGGTACTGGCCACCCAGGGGCCAATAACACCCTCTCACTGCTAAGAAAACTGGCCACCCAGGGGCCAATCACACCCTCTCGCTGCTAAATAAATCGCTTCTGGTGGCCTAACATGGCTAGGGATGTGAAAAGTTTCATCCAACGATGCGCAGACTGTGTCATGGCCAAGAGTCCTCGCCACTTACCATCTGGCAAACTTCTTCCCACTCAAAGGACTCCCCACAGCAACGGAAGCAGCATAACTCCTCTTCAATCACATCTTCAGATACTATGGAATCCTAGAAGACATTATTTCAGACCGCAGACCGCAGTTTATGTCAAGGGTATGGAAAGCGCTCTTCTCCCTCCTACGTGTGACGTAAGCCTATCATCCGGGTACCATCCTCAGCCGAACGGGCAGACCGAGAGGAAGATCCAGGAAATTGTGCGTTTCCTACGAACCTTCTGCCAGGGCCACCAGAACTCTTGGAACCAGTTCCTAGGCTGGACCGAGTACACCCAAAACTCCCTCCGTCAACCGTCTACTGGACTCACTCCCTTCCAGTGTGTACTCGTTTACCAGCCACCATTGTTCCCGTGGTGAGGGGACTACTGGTTTCATGAGAGCGAGAGGGTCTGGGACGCAGCTCTTCATCAGCTTCAACAGGCAGTGCACAGGCGCAGGATGACACTCAGATTCCCTTTATTAGCCATTTGCAGTATAAAACAGCCAAGCTCAGAAGTGTTGACACTCCCTCCTACCAACCTGGTCAGAAGGTCTGGCTGTTAACCTTTACGACTAACTACCTGACATCTCCAGCGGTCCTTATCCAGTCTCCACTCCAGTATCATCTTCAGCTTCTCCTCTCCAACATCCTTTGGTTCCTCCAGTGTCTCGTCCTTCCTCTGTGTCTCTGTCCACTGCTGTTCAGAGTCCAGCATCCACTGCATCATCTTCCAGTCATCTCACCTGTAAGAACACACATGCTATTCACTGCCAGCACCCGCTCTCCAGAGTATCATTGCACTAACCCTGCTTTCAGTTCATCCGCTCAGTTGCTGTCACTATACACTTCCTATTAACTCCTATTAATCTCTTTACCTTGAGTCTGCTTCCGTAACAATACTATGGGCCCTATCTTGCACTCAGCGCACGATCTGAAACGCAAGTGTCAAAGCGCAAAGCGCAAGTAACTTTGTGGGCGGATCCCGGCGCTGTTGCTATTTTCCCGGCGGGATAAATGCCTCTTGCGCCTGGCGCGAATCTAAAAGGGGTTGGTCTGAAGTAGCTTCAGTATTCATAGGTGTGGTTTGGGCGTAACGTGAAATAAACCAATCAGAGCGTCATATCACATTCCCTTTAAGAGCATGATGAACGAGGTGCGCTTGTTCCATGGCGCAATACTATTATAACGGCGCATTTACCAGACGCGCTTCAGAATCGGTTCACAGCCGAGGAGATCGATGTTCTCGTCAGGGCCGTAAAAGAAATAGAAGTGGCATTGGAGATGGGACAAACCCACCCAAATTAGCTTCGGTTATACATGCATATAATAATTTGGGTAAATATGTAGGCCTGTGTCGTCATGGACACAACATATTAATACTGTGAAGCTGCTTTGATACAATCTCTATTGTGAAAAGCACTATATAAATATACTTGACTTGACTGGACAACAATGATTTCCCTCGTGTTTTAATATTTTTCCTTATAATAATGTATCATTTGCAAAAAAGAAAATGCATCTGTGTAGATGAGAGAATCATCTACAGTGTATGCGCGTTGTTCACACTCTGTATTATGACCAAGCACGCGCGCTTAAAATAGCATCTGAATGTACGCTCAACGCGCCAATGACTTTAGACTAGGTTTTTTCTGGTCAGTGGCGCAATTGTTTTCTGGAACTGCAAAATAGCATGAGGGAAAGTTTGCGCCGGAACACGCCTCCTCTTTGCGCTGAACCGCCCCGCGGAGCGCAAGTGTATTTCTTAGTTAACCGACGTGTGTCTGTGGAGGGAAAAGTCCGCTTTGCGCGGGTGCAAAATAGGAATGATACATGCGTCGGTGTACAAAGTCAATTGCGCTGAGTGGAAGATAGGGCCCTATGTGTTAAAAACAATATTATTTATAATAATAAGTAAAATAATATATAATCTTTTGTATCCTGTTAATAAGTCATATAAACAATATTATATATAATATAATCTTATTTAATAAGTAGTATAAAATATGATCCTATGTGTGTCCTGTTAATAAGTCCAAGATGTGTTTCTGTCACGGTGTGGATTTTGTGTCTTGTTCCTTGTTCTTGTCTGTCATGTGATTCCCTGTTTGTCATGTGGTCCTGCCATGTGTCTTGTCAATTGTTAATTTTCTCATCATTGTTCACAGGTGTTTCTGATTTACCATGCTCCCTTGTTATCTTGTTTAGCTTGTTTGCCTGTGTACTTAAACCTCTGTGCTTCAGTTGTTGGTTGTCGGTCGTTGTTGCTTGTAGCTGTCTCCATGTTCCTGTCCTGAGTTCTGTGTTCCTTAGTTTGCCCTGTTTACTTTATTAAAAATAGTGCTTGCATTTGGATTCTCTCTCCGTTTCATTCCTGCCTCAACGTTACAGAACGACCAACAAAAGATTAATCCAGCAGCATTTAAGGGGAAATAGGTAGAAGTAGGTGGCTGCCAAGCCTGCACTTCACGTCAGCTTTGCCGCGCTTGCTCTTCACGACACGTCTGATTTGCCTGATCTTATCGTAATGCCTTTTCAGCCTGATATTCACGTCAAGCCTGCGCTCCCCGCCAGCCCAGAGCCTTCACCGCTGGTCCCGCCCAGCCAATCCAGAGACTGTTCACGTCACTTCTGCCGATCCAGAGACTGTTCACGTCACTTCTGCCGATCCAGAGACTGTTCACGTCACTTCTGCCGATCCAGAGACTGTTCACGTCACTTCCGCCGAGCCAGTGTCTCCGGACAAGATGGCCGCCGCCGAGCCAGTGTCTCTGGACAAGATGGCCGCAGCCGAGCCAGTGTCTCCAGAAAAGATGGCCGCCACCGAGCCAGTGTCTCCGCCGCTGCCTCTCTGTCTGTCCCTGAGCCGCTGTCTGTCCCTGAGCCGCTGTCTGTCCCTGAGCCGCTGTCTGTCCCTGAGCCGCTGTCTGTCCCTGAGCCGCTGTCTGTCCCTGAGCCGGTGTCTGTCCCTGAGCCGCTGACGGTTCCTGAGCCGCTGTCTGTTCCTGAGCCGGTGTCTGTCCCTGAGCCGGTGTCTGTCCCTGAGCCGGTGTCTGTCCCTGAGCCGGTGTCTGTCCCTGAGCCGGTGTCTGTCCCTGAGCCGCTGTCTGTCCCTGAGCCGCTGTCTGTCCCTGAGCCGCTGTCTGTCCCTGAGCCGCTGTCTGACCATGAGCCGCTGTGTTGCAGAGCCGGTGTCTGTCTCACAGCCGGTGTCTGTCCCTGAGCCGCTGTCTGACCATGAGCCGCTGTCTGTCCCTGTTGCAGAACCGGTGTCTGTCTCATAGCCGGTGTCTGTCTCACAGCCGGTGTCTGTCCCTGAGCCGCTGTCTGTCCCTGAGCCGCTGTCTGTCCCTGAGCCGCTGTCTGTCCCTGAGCCGCTGTCTGTCCCTGAGCCGCTGTCTGTCCCTGAGCCGCTGTCTGTCCCTGAGCCGCTGTGTGTCCCTGAGCCGCTGTGTGTCCCTGAGCCGCTGTGTGTCCCTGAGCCGCTGTGTGTCCCTGAGCCGCTGTGTGTCCCTGAGCCGCTGTCTGTCCCTGAGCCGCTGTCTGTCCCTGAGCCGCTGTCTGTCCCTGAGCCGCTGTCTGTCCCTGAGCCGCTGTCTGTCCCTGAGCCGCTGTCTGTCCCTGTTGCAGAGCCGGTGTCTGTCCCTGAGCCGCTGTCTGTCCCTGAGCCGCTGTCTGTCCCTGTTGCAGAGCCGGTGTCTGTCTCATAGCCGCTGTCTGTCCCTGAGCCGCTGTCTGTCCCTGAGCCGCTGTCTGTCCCTGAGCCGCTTTCTGTCCCTGAGCCGCTGTCTGTCCCTGAGCCGCTGTCTGTCCCTGAGCCGCTGTCTGTCCCTGAGCCGCTGTCTGTCCCTGAGCCGCTGTCTGTCCCTGAGCCGCTGTCTGTCCCTGAGCCGCTATCTGTCCCTGAGCCGCTGTCTGTCCCTGAGCCGCTGTCTGTCCCTGAGCCGCTGTCTGTCCCTGAGCCGCTGTCTGTCCCTGTTGCAGAGCCGGTGTCTGTCTCATAGCCGCTGTCTGTCTCATAGCCGCTGTCTGTCCCTGAGCCGCTGTCTGTCCCTGAGCCGCTGTCTGTCCCTGAGCCGCTGTCTGTCCCTGAGCCGCTGTCTGTCCCTGAGCCGCTGTCTGTCCCTGAGCCGCTGTCTGTCCCTGAGCCGCTGTCTGTCCCTGAGCCGCTGTCTGTCCCTGAGCCGCTGTCTGTCCCTGAGCCGCTATCTGTCCCTGAGCCGCTGTCTGTCCCTGAGCCGCTGTCTGTCCCTGAGCCGCTGTCTGTTCCTGAGCCGCTGTCTGTTCCTGAGCCGCTGTCTGTCTCACAGCCGCTGTCTGTCCCTGAGCCGCTGTCTGTCCCTGAGCCGCTGTCTGTCCCTGTTGCAGAGCCGGTGTCTGTCTCATAGCCGGTGTCTGTCTCATAGCCGCTGTCTGTCCCTGAGCCGCTGTCTGTCCCTGAGCCGCTGTCTGTCCCTGAGCCGCTATCTGTCCCTGAGCCGCTGTCTGTCCCTGAGCCGCTGTCTGTCCCTGAGCCGCTGTCTGTTCCTGAGCCGCTGTCTGTTCCTGAGCCGCTGTCTGTCTCACAGCCGCTGTCTGTCCCTGAGCCGCTGTCTGTCCCTGAGCCGCTGTCTGTCCCTGTTGCAGAGCCGGTGTCTGTCTCATAGCCGGTGTCTGTCTCATAGCCGCTGTCTGTCCCTGAGCCGCTGTCTGTCCCTGAGCCGCTGTCTGTCTCACAGCCGCTGTCTGTCCCTGAGCCGCTGTCTGTCCCTGAGCCGCTGTCTGTCCCTGAGCCGAGCCGCTGTCTGTCCCTGAGCCGCTGTCTGTCCCTGAGCCGCTGTCTGTCCCTGAGCCGCTGTCTGTCCCTGTTGCAGAGCCGGTGTCTGTCCCTGAGCCGGTGTCTGTCCCTGAGCCGGTGTCTGTCCCTGAGCCGGTGTCTGTCCCTGAGCCGGTGTCTGTCCCTGAGCCGGTGTCTGTCCCTGAGCCGCTGACGTCTGTCCCTGAGCCGCTGACGTCTGTCCCTGAGCCGCTGACGTCTGTCCCTGAGCCGGTGTCTGTCCCTGAGCCGCTGACGTCTGTCCCTGAGCCGCTGACGTCTGTCCCTGAGCCGCTGACGTCTGTCCCTGAGCCGCTGACGTCTGTCCCTGAGCCGCTGACGTCTGTCCCTGAGCCGGTGTCTGTCCCTGAGCCGCTGACGTCTGTCCCTGAGCCGCTGACGTCTGTCCCTGAGCCGCTGACGTCTGTCCCTGAGCCGCTGACGTCTGTCCCTGAGCCGCTGACGTCTGTCCCTGAGCCGCTGACGTCTGTCCCTGAGCCGCTGACGTCTGTCCCTGAGCCGGTGTCTGTCCCTGAGCCGGTGTCTGTCCCTGAGCCGGTGTCTGTCCCTGAGCCGGTGTCTGTCCCGGTGTCTGTCCCTGAGCCGGTGTCTGTCCCTGAGCCCTTTTTATCTTGTTTAGCTTGTTTGGCTGTGTACTTAAACCTCTGTGCTTCAGTTGTTGGTTGTCGGTCGTTGTTGCTTGTAGCTGTCTCCATGTTCCTGTCCTGATTTCTGTGTTCCTTAGTTTGCCCTGGATGACTTGTTTACTTAATAAAAATAGTGCTTGCGTTTGGATTCTCTCTCCGTTTCATTCCTGCCTCAACGTTACAGTTTCTATATACACAATATATATATTTTAAATGTACACATAAAGCTTAATTTTTTGTTGATATATAAAGTATACTTTGTAAATATTTCAATGTATATTTATATATGAATAAGATATACTGATATATGAACAAAAGTAATGTTCATATTTATTTTATGTTTATTTTGAGTATATTATGCATTTGTGTCTTCTATCCAATAAAATGAATACATTTACAATGGTTATTAGCAGTTGTGTACTTGGTTTTTGATTCATAAATGCATAAAAGATTAGTATTATATTGGATCTAATTAAAACTATCCAATTTCTAATAAAAAAATCCTAATATGACCCGGTGACCCGCCACTGGCTCGCTGGACTTATGTTAGCTGGGATGGGAATAGTTTGCCAATATTGTCAAAGTGAAGAATGTCTGCGATCGATTGAGAGCCAGTAATAGGCGTGGCTGATGAAAACATGAAACTGAACTCTTGACCTTAATGACTCATAATCCCTTTATGACCGTCTCGAACTGGAGCAGCTCCAGCAGTCATACACACTCCAGCCGTCACAAACACTCCTGCTGTCACACACACTCCAGCCGTCACACACACTCCAGGAGGATCCAGAGTTCTCCAAGATCTGAGCAGCACCTGTGCTGAGCTGAGGCTGTGTCTGGGTTAGGCTTAGGTGTGTGTGTGTGTATGTGTGTGTGTGTGTGTGTGTGTGTGTGTGTGTGTGTGTGTGTGTGTGTGTGTCTGATGGAGGAGCACTGGAGTGCCCGTGTGCGTGAGCGTGCGCTGTGGAGGGACTCTGCGGGCCGGCTGCCGGTGGAGCTGAGTGGAGGATCGGACGCCGGACACTTCGCCTGGATCCGGCCGCTCGGCTCCGCTCACAGGGACGTTCTGCTGGAGCTGGAGGCGCTGCCGGTGTCTGGACTGCCGCTCCGCCGCGTGCTCAACCTCCTGAACCACTGCGGGGACCCCATCAGAATCAAAACTGTCGAAGCAGGTACTTATGTGTCCACAACCTTATATTTTATTTTATGTAATTTTATTATATTTGTCATTATATTATATTATAGGCTATTATCAAGCTGAAAGTTCATATGCTAACCAGTGAAAATAGATACGTTTAGTTTCACTATCCCTTTATTGATGCTCCCCAAAAGCTCTTGTTTTCATTATGTGGGGCAAATGTTTCATTTCTGAAGGGCTTGACAAGATTTATCCAAGAATATGAGCAATTTGAGATCAAGAAGGGGAAGCTGTCAGAGCATTACTATGAAAATACTGTACAAACTGTATCTTAGACTTACCCAACCCAAACCTACCCATCACACACACACACACACACACACACACACACATGTTGGTGCGACAGCATTATGAGGACTCTCCATAGGCGTAATGGTTTTTATACTGTACAAACTATATATTCTATCCCCTTACACTGCCCCTGTCCCTAAACCTACCCATCACAGGAGACATGCTGCATTTTTATTTTTTTAATAAAACATTGTTCACACACCCATCACACACAGACACACACACTAAGCCGGCCCCTAAACTTACCCATCACACACAGACACACACACACACACACTAAGCCGGCGCCTAAGCCTACCCATCACACACACACACACACACACACACACACACACACACACACACACTATCCCTAACCCTAACCCTAACCCTACCCATCACACACAGACACACACACACACACACACACACACACACACACACACTAAGCCGACCCCTAAACCTACCCATCACACACACACACACACACACACACACACACACACACACACACACACATTAAGCCGGCCCCTAAACTTACCCGCCATCACACACAGACACACACACACACACACTAACCCGACTCCTAAACCTACCCATCACAAACACACACACACACACACACACACACACACACACACACACACACACACTAAGCTGACCGCTAAACCTACCCATCACACACAGACACACACACTAACCCGACCCCTAAACCTACCCATCACACACAGACACACACACACACACACACACACTAAGCCGACCCCTAAACCTACCCATCACACACACACACACACACACACACACACACACACATTAAGCCGGCCCCTAAACTTACCCATCACACACAGACACACACACACAGACACACACACTAACCCGACCCCTAAACTTACCCATCACACACAGACACAGACACACACTCACACACACACACAAACAGACAGCAAACACACACACACACTAAGCCGACTACTAAACCTACCCATCTCACACACACACACACACACAGACATACACACATACACACACACACACACACTAAGCCGACTCCTAAACCTACCCATCACACACAACTTTTGGTGTTTTTACATTTTCACATAAGCGTAATTTAGTACGATTATTAAACCATTTAAAATGACAAGGACTCAGGAAATAAACCATGTTTAAATGGTAGTACCATTGTATCCATGTCATACAAATCTATGTCCTCATGAATCATATAAACAAGCACACACCTACACACACACACACACACAATGAGCTGCACCCTCATGCCTTGACTGAGCAATAATGTGTGTATCTGTTGGAAAATAATTGACGAGGTTATGTAACGCTGAATATTGCTGCAGTATTCCATACTTCTCTCTCTCTCTATCTCACACACACACACACACACACACACTGCTGTGCTTGTTTGTAAGGCTCTTCTTTGTAAATACTCTTCCTCCTCTAACTCATACTCTTCCTCCTCTTACTCACTCTCTTCCTCCTCTTACACATCCTCTTCCTCCTCTTTCACATCCTCTTCCTCCTCTTACTCATACTCTTCCTCCTCTTACACATCCTCTTCCTCCTCTTACACATCCTCTTCCTCCTCTTACTCATACGCTTCCTTCTCTCACACATCCTCTTCCTCCTCTTTCACATCCTCTTCCTCCTCTTACTCATACTCTTCCTTCTCTTACACATCCTCTTCCTCCTCTTACTCATAATCTTCCTCCTCTTACTCATACTCTTCCTCCTCTTACTCAAACTCTTCCTCCTCTTACTCATACTCTTCCTTCTCTTACAAATCCTCTTCCTCCTCTCACACATCCTCTTCCTCCTCTTTCACATCCTCTTCCTCCTCTTACTCATACTCTTCCTCCTCTAACTCATACTCTTCCTCCTCTTACTCATACTCTTCCTCCTCTTACTCATACTCTTCCTTCTCTCACACATCCTCTTCCTCCTCTTACTCATACTCTTCCTCCTCTTACTCACACTCTTCCTCCTCTTTCACATCCTCTTCCTCCTCTTACTCATCCTCTTCCTCCTCTTACTCATACTCTTCCTTCTCTCACACATCCTCTTCCTCCTCTTTCACATCCTCTTCCTCCTCTTACTCATACTCTTCCTCCTCTTACTCATACTCTTCCTTCTCTTACTCACACTCTTTCTCCTCTTACTCATACTCTTCCTCCTCTTACTCATACTCTTCCTCCTCTTACTCACACTCTTTCTCCTCTTACTCATACTCTTCCTCCTCTTACTCACACTCTTTCTCCTCTTACTCATACTCTTCCTTCTCTTACAAATCCTCTTCCTCCTCTCACACATCCTCTTCCTCCTCTTTCACATCCTCTTCCTCCTCTTACTCATACTCTTCCTCCTCTTACTCATACTCTTCCTCCTCTTACTCACACTCTTCCTCCTCTTACTCACACTCTTTCTCCTCTTACTCATACTCTTCCTCCTCTTACTCATACTCTTCCTTCTCTCACACATCCTCTTCCTCCTCTTTCACATCCTCTTCCTCCTCTTACTCATACTCTTCCTTCTCTTACACATCCTCTTCCTCCTCTTACTCATACTCTTCCTCCTCTTACTCATACTCTTCCTCCTCTTACTCACACTCTTTCTCCTCTTACTCATACTCTTCCTTCTCTTACAAATCCTCTTCCTCCTCTCACACATCCTCTTCCTCCTCTTTCACATCCTCTTCCTCCTCTTACTCATACTCTTCCTCCTCTTACTAATACTCTTCATACTCTTACACACACTCTTCCTCCTCTTTCACATCCTCTTCCTCCTCTTACTCATACTCTTCCTTCTCTTACACATCCTCTTCCTCCTCTTACTCATACTCTTCCTCCTCTTACTCATACTCTTCCTCCTCTTACTCATACTCTTCCTACTCTTACATACACTCTTCCTCCTCTTTCACATCCTCTTCCTCCTCTTACTCATACTCTTCCTCCTCTTACTCACACTCATCCTCCTCTTACTCATACTCTTCCTCCTCTTACTCATACTCTTCCTCCTCTTACTCATACACTTCCTCCTCTTACTCATACTCTTCCTTCTCTCACACATCCTCTTCCTCCTCTTTCACATCCTCTTCCTCCTCTTACTCATACTCTTCCTTCTCTCACACATCCTCTTCCTCCTCTTACTCATCCTCTTCCTCCTTTTACTCATACTCTTCCTTCTCTCACACATCCTCTTCCTCCTCTTTCACATCCTCTTCCTCCTCTTACTCATACTCTTCCTTCTCTCACACATCCTCTTCCTCCTCTTACTCATACTCTTCCTTCTCTCACACATCCTCTTCCTCCTCTTTCACATCCTCTTCCTCCTCTTACTCATACTCTTCCTTCTCTTACACATCCTCTTCCTCCTCTTACTCATACTCTTACTCCTCTTACTCATACTCTTACTCCTCTTACTCACACTCTTCCTCCTCTTACTCATACTCTTCCTTCTCTTACAAATCCTCTTCCTTCTCTCACACATCCTCTTCCTCCTCTTTCACATACTCTTCCTCCTCTTACTCATACTCTTACTCCTCTTACTCACACTCTTCCTCCTCTTACTCATACTCTTCCTTCTCTTACAAATCCTCTTCCTTCTCTCACACATCCTCTTCCTCCTCTTTCACATCCTCTTCCTCTTCTTACTCATACTCTTCCTCCTCTTACTCATACTCTTCCTACTCTTACACACACTCTTCCTCCTCTTACTCATACTCTTCCTTCTCTTACAAATCCTCTTCCTCCTCTCACACATCCTCTTCCTCCTCTTTCACATCCTCTTCCTCTTCTTACTCATCCTCTTTCTCTTCTTACTCATACTCTTCCTCCTCTCACACATCCTCTTCCTCCTCTTTCACATCCTCTTCCTCTTCTTACTCATAATCTTCCTCCTCTTACTCATACTCTTCCTCCTCTTCCTCATACTCTTCCTCCTCTTACTCATACTCTTCCTTCTCTTACAAATCCTCTTCCTCCTCTCACACATCCTCTTCCTCCTCTTTCACATCCTCTTCCTCTTCTTACTCATCCTCCTCCTCCTCTTACTCATACTCTTCCTCCTCTTACTCACACTCTTCCTCCTCTTACTCATACTCTTCCTTCTCTTACAAATCCTCTTCCTCCTCTCACACATCCTCTTCCTCCTCTTTCACATCCTCTTCCTCTTCTTACTCATACTCTTCCTCCTCTTACTCATACTCTTCCTACTCTTACACACACTCTTCCTCCTCTTACTCATACTCTTCCTTCTCTTAAACATCCTCTTCCTCCTCTTACTCATACTCTTCCTCTTCTTACTCACACTCATCCTCCTCTTACTCATCCTCTTCCTCCTCTTACTCATACTCTTCCTTCTCTTACACATCCTCTTCCTCCTCTTACTCATACTCTTCCTCCTCTTACTCACACTCATCCTCCTCTTACTCATCCTCTTCCTCCTCTTACTCATACTCTTCCTCCTCTTACTCATACACTTCCTTCTCTTACACATCCTCTTCCTCCTCTTCCTCATACTCTTCCTCCTCTTACTCATACTCTTCCTTCTCTTACAAATCCTCTTCCTCCTCTCACACATCCTCTTCCTCCTCTTTCACATCCTCTTCCTCTTCTTACTCATCCTCTTCCTCCTCTTACTCATACTCTTCCTCCTCTTACTCACACTCTTCCTCCTCTTACTCATACTCTTCCTTCTCTTACAAATCATCTTCCTCCTCTCACACATCCTCTTCCTCCTCTTTCACATCCTCTTCCTCTTCTTACACATCCTCTTCCTCCTCTTACTCATACTCTTCCTCCTCTTACTCACACTCATCCTCCTCTTACTCATCCTCTTCCTCCTCTTACTCATACTCTTCCTCCTCTTACTCATACACTTCCTTCTCTTACACATCCTCTTCCTCCTCTTACTCATACTCTTCCTTCTCTTACACATCCTCTTCCTCCTCTTACTCATACTCTTCCTCCTCTTACTCACACTCATCCTCCTCTTACTCATCCTCTTCCTCCTCTTACTCATACTCTTCCTCCTCTTACTCATACACTTCCTCCTCTTACTCATACTCTTCCTTCTCTCACACATCCTCTTCCTACTCTTTCACATCCTCTTCCTCCTCTTACTCATACTCTTCCTCCTTTTACTCACACTCATCCTCCTCTTACTCATACTTTTCCTCCTCTTTCACATCCCCTTCCTCCTCTTACTCATACTCTTCCTTCTCTTATACATCCTCTTCCTCCTCTTACTCATACTCTTCCTCCTCTTACTCACACTCATCCTCCTCTTACTCATCCTCTTCCTCCTCTTACTCATACTCTTCCTCCTCTTACTCATCCTCTTCCTCCTTTTACTCATACTCTTCCTTCTCTCACACATCCTCTTCCTCCTCTTTCACATCCTCTTCCTCCTCTTACTCATACTCTTCCTTCTCTCACACATCCTCTTCCTCCTCTTACTCATCCTCTTCCTCCTCTTACTCATACTCTTCCTTCTCTCACACATCCTCTTCCTCCTCTTTCACATCCTCTTCCTCTTCTTACTCATCCTCTTCCTCTTCTTACTCATACTCTTCCTCCTCTCACACATCCTCTTCCTCCTCTTTCACATCCTCTTCCTCTTCTTACTCATAATCTTCCTCCTCTTACTCATACTCTTCCTCCTCTTACTCATACCCTTCCTCCTCTTACTCATACTCTTCCTTCTCTTACAAATCCTCTTCCTCCTCTCACACATCCTCTTCCTCCTCTTTCACATCCTCTTCCTCTTCTTACTCATACTCTTCCTCCTCTTCCTCATACTCTTCCTCCTCTTACTCACACTCTTCCTCCTCTTACTCATACTCTTCCTTCTCTTACAAATCCTCTTCCTCCTCTCACACATCCTCTTCCTCCTCTTTCACATCCTCTTCCTCTTCTTACTCATTCTCTTCCTCCTCTTACTCATACTCTTCCTACTCTTACACACACTCTTCCTCCTCTTTCACATCCTCTTCCTCCTCTTACTCATACTCTTCCTTCTCTTACACATCCTCTTCCTCCTCATACTCTTCCTCTTCCTCCTCTTACTCATACTCTTCCTCCTCTTACTCATACTCTTCCTACTCTTACACACACTCTTCCTCCTCTTACTCATACTCTTCCTTCTCTTACACATCCTCTTCCTTCTCTTACACATCCTCTTCCTCCTCTTACTCATACTCTTCCTACTCTTACTCATACACTTCCTTCTCTTACACATCCTCTTCCTCCTCTTCCTCATACTCTTCCTCCTCTTACTCATACTCTTCCTTCTCTTACAAATCCTCTTCCTCCTCTCACACATCCTCTTCCTCCTCTTTCACATCCTCTTCCTCTTCTTACTCATCCTCTTCCTCCTCTTACACATCCTCTTCCTCCTCTTACACATCCTCTTCCTCCTCTTACTCATACTCTTCCTCCTCTTACTCATACACTTCCTCCTCTTACTCATACTCTTCCTCCTCTTACACACACTCTTCCTCCTCTTTCACATCCTCTTCCTCCTCTTACTCATCCTCTTCCTTCTCTTACTCATCCTCTTCCTCCTCTTCCTCATACACTTCCTCCTCTTACTCATACTCTTCCTCCTCTTACACACACTCTTCCTCCTCTTTCACATCCTCTTCCTCCTCTTACTCATACTCTTCCTCCTCTTACTCGTACTCTTCCTCCTCTTACTCTTACTCTTCTTTCTCTTACTCATACTCTTCCTCCTCTCACTCATACTCTTCCTCCTCTTACTCTTACTCTTCTTTCTCTTACTCATACTCTTCCTCCTCTCACTCATACTCTTCCTCCTCTTACTCATACTCATACTCTTCCTCCTCTTACTCATACTCATACTCTTCCTCCTCTTACTCATACTCTTCCTACTCTGTGTCACCTCTGCATTCTGAACTGGCTTATGATTTGTACTGTTGGTTTGATCACATCATTAGCTGCAGTCGATTTTGATATTCTAGGTATTATTAACTGGCCGGAATTTTGAGATCGCAATAGACGTGAAGGACTATAATGTGTTAAGAGCTCGCTCAAGTACTGCGGAGCTAAACCATTTAGCACTTTGTAAGTAATCAGCAACATTTTAAAATGTATACGATGTTTAATAGGCAGCCAATGCAGTGTTGACAGAATCAGGCTAATATGGTCATACTTCCTGGTTCTGGTAAGAACTCGAGCTGCTGCGTTTTGAACTAGCTGTAGTTTGTTTATTAAGCGTGCAGGGCAACCACCCAGTAGAGCATTACAATAATCTGGTCTTGATGTCATGAACGCACAAACTAACTGTTACGTATTTTTCATTGAGAGCATATGTCATATTCACACACACACACACACACACACACACACGCTATCTTTGTGGGGACTCTCCATAGGCGTAATGGTTTTTATACTGTACAAACTATATATTCTGTCCCCTTACACTGCCCCTGTCCCTAAACCTACCCTTCACAGGAGACATTCTGCATTTTTACATTTTCAAAAAACATTACTTAGTGTGATTTATACGCTGTTTTCCTCATGGGGACCGCTGGCTGGTCCCCACAATGTAGGTGATCTCAGGTTTTACTATACTTGTGGGGACATTTGGTCCCCACAATGTAATATAAACACGAGCACATACACACACACACACACACACACACACAATGCCTCTGCACGTAGATTTGTCTCAACGTGGACAGAAGAGCTGTCAGTCAATAAATGGGAAAACAAAGTAACTTGCGTTACTTATTTGAAAAAGTAACTCAGATATTTTGTTGTAAATTTTAAAAGTAATGCGTTACTTTACTAGTTACTTGAAAAAGTAATCTGATTACGTAACTCAAGTTACTTGTAATGAGTAACACAACACTGTCTGTAACTACAGGTCATGTTACTTATAATAAAACTGATACATCCTTTTTATTTCCTTTCTTCATACTATGATCATGAAATAGCTGATTTAAATGTCAACAATTCCTAATTCATTCCTCTACCCTTCTGCTGTGAATAATCAACCAATAAATTTTTTTAAATGTAGTGGGGTCATTCGTGCGTTACCCTAAAGACCAGCTTAATTTACCAAAACTGTCATTTCAGGGACATTGCGAGTTACAGGCTAATGTTTTTTCCTTCTATGCATTAAAATGAAGGCTGTGTGAAACTGCACAGCTTTTTAAGTGTAAAGTTGAAGGACGATGGAGCCGATCAGAGTATGTACTGTAGACTGAAGGTCTGTAATACTAGTGTGGTCCACTAGAGGGCAGCAGATACAGGAGAACTCACTCCCTGTCATCGTTACCATGGCAACACACCATAGGCCGGGCAGTGAGGAGCAGCACAAACACACACACACACACACACACACACACACACACACACACACACACACACACACACACTCTCTTTCTCTCTCTCTCTCTCACACACACACACTCTCTCTCTCTCTCTCTCTCACACACACACACACACACACCACACACACACACATTACTTAAAAAAAGGATGGATAAATAATTTATAATAATGTATGATAATGTTTTGCATGTTGCATGTTTTCAAAGTTGCTGTTATCTGAAATCATCTGAGTATTGATCTGTATGTGTGTGTGTTTGCTTGTGTGTGTGTGTGTGTGTGTGTGTGGCCTGGTAAACCCTACGTTATGGGGACAAAATGTCCCCACAAGGATGGCAATATCCGAAATCCTTGTTCGTGTGGGGACATTTTTTGGTCCCCATGAGGAAATCAGCTTATAAATCACACTAAGTGATGTTGTTTGAAAATGTAAAAATGCAGAATGTCTCCTGTGATGGGTAGGTTAAGGGACAGGGGCAGTGTAAGGGGATAGAATATACAGTCTGTACAGTATAAAAACCATTATGTCTATGTAAAGTCCCCATAAAACATGAAAACACAACGTGTGTGTGTGTGTGTGTGTTTAGGAGGCACGCTGAAGAAAGGCTTGAGTTATTTCTTGAATCAGCAGTTTCAGAAGCGTTCAGCGGATCATCAGCTGCAGGAGAGCGTCAGGACCAACCTGCACTGCCACACTGCTCCATGTGAGTCTCTCTCACACACACACACACACACACCACCGACTGACAGACGCTTTACACAGCAGAGAGCTCGAGGAGCCGACCTCATCAGCAATAATCAGCAATAATCAAAATATAATCAGCAATATTTTAAAATGTATATGATGTTTAGTAATAGGCAGCCAATGCAGTGTTGACAGAACCGGGCTAATATGGTCATACTTCCTGGTTCTGGTAAGAACTCGAGCTGCTGCGTTTTGTACGAGCTGTAGTTTGTTTATTAAGCGTGCAGGGCAACCACCCAGTAGAGCATTACAATAATCTAGTCTTGATGTCATGAACGCATGAACTAACTGTTCTGCATTTGTCAATGAGAGCATATGACGTCATTTGGATATATTTTTAAGATGAAAGAATGCGGTTTTACAGATACTAGACACGTGACTTTCAAATGAAAGATTGGTATCAAAAGAGCACACACACACACACACACACACACACACAAACACACACACACACACAGGTTCCTAACCGACGACGAAGACTTAACAGAGCAGCCATCAAGTGTTAGACAGTATTTTTAGGTTATTACGTGTGGAAGTTTTTTGTCCAATAATTAGAATCTGTTTTTTTCAGAATTTAGTAGTAGGAAATTACTAGTCATCCAATTTTTTATATCAGCTATGCATTTTGTTAATTTTGTGAATTGGTAAGTTTCGTTAGGTTTTGAAAAATATACAGCTGAGTATCATTGGCATAACAGTGAAAGCTAATTCCATGTTTCCTAATGATATCTCCTAATGGCAGCATGTACAGAGTGAACAGCAACGGTCCTAGTACTGAGCCTTGCGGTACGCCATACTGAACTTGTGATCGATAAGACATCTCTTCATTTACTGCTACAAACTGATAACGGTCAGATAAGTATGATTTAAACCATGCTAGCACAATTCCACTAATGCCAAAATAGTTTTCTAGTCTATTTAAAAGAATGTTGTGGTCAATTGTGTCAAATTCAGCACTAAGATCAAGTAACACTAATAGAGAGATACAACCACGATCCATTTGTGATTCTAACGAGAGCTGTCTGAAAATCCTCGCAGATATCATTTCTTTCAAGAAAGGAACACAGTTGTGATGATTCTGCTTTTTCTAATATCTTTGATAGAAAAGCCAGATTCGAGATCGGCCTGTATTTGGCTAATTTTGTACAATCAAGTTGCGTTTTTTTAACAAGCGGTTTAATCATAGCCAGCTTAAAGGTTTTTGGTACGTATCCTAGAGACAGAGACGGATTAATGATATTAAGAATAACATGACATCTGGAAGCATCTCTTTCAGTACCTTAGTCGACATAGGGTCTAACATACAAGTTGTCGATTTAGATTAATTAGCGAGTTTGCAAAATTCTTCCTCTCCTATAATAAATTTTTTCCTCAGGGAGCCTACAATGCACTCCCTGATGCAATACTGTAGTAGTAGTAACTACTCCCCATCCCAGAGTACTCCCCCATCCCAGAGTACTCTCCCAGAGTACTCCCCATCCCAGAGTACTCCCCCATCCCAGAGTACTCCCCATCCCAGAGTACTCCCCCATCCCAGAGTACTCCCCCATCCCAGAGTATTCTCCCATAGTACTCCCCATCCCAGAGTACTCCCCCATCCCAGAGTACTCCCCATCCCAGAGTACTCCCCCATCCCAGAGTACTCCCCATCCCAGAGTACTCCCCATCCCAGAGTATTCTCCCATAGTACTCCCCATCCCAGAGTACTCCCCATCCCAGAGTATTCTCCCGTAGTACTCCCCATCCCAGAGTACTCCCCATCCCAGAGTACTCCCCCATCCCAGAGTACTCCTGATCCCAGAGTACTCCCCCATCCCAGAGTACTCCCCATCCCAGAGTATTCTCCCATAGTACTCCCCATCCCAGAGTACTCCCCCATCCCAGAGTAGTAGTAGTAGTAGTAGTAGTAGTAGTAGTATACTTTATTGTCCTCGAAAGGAAATTTGTTGTGAACTACATGTTGCTGCATATACATATAAAAAGAAAGAAACAATTGATTTAAGAAGCTACAGATTTAAAATTAATAAGATAAAATAAGATAAATGCAGGCACAAAGGAATTCTTATACCAATTTAGTTTACACAATGGGACTTTATATCTTCTACCGGAGGAGAGGATTTCATACTGTGAATACAAGAAGTGAGTTTGGTACCCCACGATTTTCTGTACCTGATTCAGAATGCAATTCTCATATAAATGTTGAAGACTCATATATTCCTCATGTGCAACAATTTTTAGCCCCATAAAAAAACGTAATCTACGTAAGAAGTACAATCTCTGATGCAGCCGGGTGCAAACCCATTCCATGTGAGTTTTCCAAATAAGTGGGCTGTCTATATAAACACCCAAATACTTGTAAGTTTGCGTTTGGGTGATGTTTTGGTCATTTATGACCACTTGACGATGGTCACTTATACATTTTGGATCAAATATGAGTACTCCCCCATCCCAGAGTACTCCCCATCCCAGGGTACTCCCCATCCTAGAGTACTCCCCATCCCAGAGTACTCCCCATCCCAGAGTACTCCCCATCCTAGAGTACTCCCCCATCCCAGAGTACTCCCCATCCCAGAGTACTCCCCATCCCAGAGTACTCCCCCATCCCAGAGTACTCCCCCATCCCAGAGTATTCTCCCATAGTACTCCCCATCCCAGAGTACTCCCCCATCTCTGGACATTTTTGTAGACTCTGTTCTTCAGTCATATGTTTGGTCATAAACCCTGGAAGGTTCATGTTACAGAATAAACCCTTCAACACTGAAACATGATCTTTGCCTCACTTAATTAAACACTGTTTCAAAAACTCAAGTGTATTTATGTCATTTTATCAGTTCTACGTGAATCATGTTTGTTGACATAAATTCAACCTTAGGAGAGTAAATGTAGAGACTAAGTGTTAGTTTATGAGTTTTAAAGGGAAAGATGTTTAATGTTCAGTTATGTCTGACGTTTAGACGAGTTTCTGTAATGTTTTTGAGTTTTGTGCTAAAGAGTGGCACTTATGCTTGATTATATGGGCTCAATGTTAGGTTGCCCACTGTTGTTTATTAGGCTGTTGTCATGGGTGGTTGCAGGAAGACAGACGAAGATGAAGATTATATTTCCAACATAAAGTTTAATGACATTAAGCAGGCGAACCGGCAGGAGAAACACACACTAAATGTAGACGTGACCAGATAACAAACAGAGAGGAACTTAAACACACAGTGATAATGAGGAGATAACGAACAGGTGTGAATGATGATCTGATGAGTGTCCATGAAAGCTGATGACTGGCGGGAAACAAAGACCGAGAACACATGTGACTGATGAAAACCAATGGAAAGTCCATGAAAACAAACTAACTCAACACAACTGTGACAGCTATATTTACACTTTGTTTTTATAGTTCATTTATTAAATGTATTAAATTTTAATTATTTAATTAGTTTTATATGTTTAAATAATAATTCAATGATGATTTAAGCAATTTTGAGCGTGGCATAATAATTCAAAGGTGATTTAAGCAATTTTGAGCGTGGCATGGTTGTTGGTGCCAGACGGGCCGGTCTGAGTATTTCAGAATCTGCTCAGTTACTGGGATTTTCACGCACAACAACCATTTCTAGGGTTTACAAAGAAGGGTGTGAAAAGGGAAAAACATCCAGTATGCGGCAGTCCTGTGGGCGAAAATGCCTTGTTGATGCTAGAGGTCAGAGGAGAATGGGCCGACTGATTCAAGCTGATAGAAGAGCAACTTTGACTGAAATAACCACTTGTTACAACCAAGGTATGCAGCAAAGCATTTGTGAAGCCACAACACGCACAACCTTGAGGCGGATGGGCTACAACAGCAGAAGACCCCACCGGGTACCACTCATCTCCACTACAAATAGGAAAAAGAGGCTACAATTTGCAAGAGCTCACCAAAATTGGACAGTTGAAGACTGGAAAAATGTTGCCTGGTCTGATTAGTCTCGATTTCTGTTGAGACATTCAGATGTTAGAGTCAGAATTTGGCGTAGACAGAATGAGAACATCATCCATCATGCCTTGTTACCACTGTGCAGGCTGGTGGTGGTGGTGTAATGGTGTGGGGGATGTTTTCTTGGCACACTTTAGGCCCCTTAGTGCCAATTGGGCATAGTTTAAAAGCCACGGCCTACCTGAGCATTGTTTCTGACCATGTCCATCCCTTTATGGCCACCATGTACCCATCCTCAGATGGCTACTTCCAGCAGGATAATGCACCATGTCACAAAGCTCGAATCATTTCAAATTGGTTTCTTGAACATGACAATGAGTTCACTGTACTAAAATGGCCCCCACAGTCACCAGATCTCAACCCAATAGAGCATCTTGGTGGATGTGGTGGAACGAGAGCTTCGTGCCCTGGATGTGCATCCCACAAATTTCCATCAACTGCAAGATGTTATCCTGTCAATATGGGCCAACATTTCTAAAGAATGCTTTCAGCACCTTGTTGAATCAATGCCACGTAGAATTAAGGCAATTCTGAAGGCGAAAGGGGGTCAAACACAGTATTAGTATGGTGTTCCTAATAATCCTGTGTGTATATGTCTGTATATATGTGTGTGTGTGTGTGTGTGTGAGTGTGTGTGAACATACATTCACATTTATATGGGAACATGTATGTGCAATATATGTACACAATAAAGGATAAAACTTTGTGAATATTTAATGTAATGCTATTTTTGTGTTCCTTAAGGGCTCATTGGTATTGTAGCGATCTACACTAATTGCTTGGAAGAGCTTTTCTTAATGAAGTGTTTTTGACTGAAGGTTGGGTGTTGTCAGACTCCTGCCATCCTTTAACATGTAAAAGAGCTACTAGTGTGTTTTTGTTGGCATATGAATATAATCCTAGCCCTGATACTGTAAATGCAGCACCACAGACGTTAAGAAACAATCCAACGGAGTCCATGTCGCTCCAGAAGCGGTGTGTGTGTGTGTGTGTGGATGATGGCGAGCAGATTAAAACGGCCGTCCTGTTTGATTGCCCGTTCTGCTGTGTGTCTCTTTCCCTGGTGCCATGTGACGGGTAAATCCCGTAAACTGCTTCAATCCTCTGGGTTTGAGGATTATAATGATTCTCTGAAGGTCTGAATCTGATATATTGGAAAAGGGACTTTGGTCACATGAAGAGAGAGAGAGACAGACTTCAGTGGTAACACACAGTGTGAACGCAGCGATCCGTGCAACACACTCGGTAACTCTCTGAAATTACATATGAGTTAAAAGATAAATAAACAAAGGCCTTTTTCTGCTGTTACAGCGGCTTTACGGCGGAAGCTGATGTTAACATTTCTCCAAGTTTAGTGTTTAGAGTTTGAGTTTAGTGTCAGTAAACTTAAGAAGGTGGACTGTTAAGTCAAGTTAACTTAAATTAGGTAAATTTTTCCCCTTTATTTTCAGTGAGCTAACTGGCATTTGTTATCACTGACATAATGTTTGTTTAATTTTTAATGAAACTTTTGAATTTTTAATGAGTGCAGGTTTAGATGATCACTACCAGAGACAACAAAGATCACAGATTAAAGACTTGAATTTGCGTCAGTTTCTCACAGCAATCATATGGATTCTAAAGAAATGTGTAATTTTTATGACCGTTTTATATAATTTAAATAATTTAGCAGACACTTTTGTCCAGAGAGGAGAACAGAAGCAGTTCAACAACAATATCCGCTAACAGGGAACCTTCTCAGAACTGTCACTAACGCTCTGTAAAAGTTATGTAAATGTTAGGACAAAACATTCTTAAATGAACGTTCATGGAACATCCTTACAATGTTATTTCTGATTGCTGAATGGTTTCATAGCGTAATCATAAAACGTTCTGATTCATAAAAGATTCATTCAGTTTTTACTTGATGAACATTCTCAAACCTTTGAGAGAAAACGTTCTTAGAACAAGAATCTCGGAACATCTTTATGATGTTATTAATATCTGATGAATGTTTTTGAAATGTTTGCATAAAACATTGGGAGAACAATTTTAATGAAATGTCTTTATCTTCCACATTGTTTCAAAGCAGCTTTACAGAAAATCATGATGTTGTCATGTTTATAGTATCTTAAAATCTTCATACTTTAGCAGATTCCCAGTGGAATATTCTCAGAGCGTTCTCTTCAAGTTATCAACAAACATTCTTCCGATAAACTTCGTTCAGAGTTATATGCTCTTTAATAATACCTCAAAATCATTATACATACATCGATCATGGAAGGTATTTTTCAGGATGTTTTAGTTCATCAAACATTTTTTAAACGTTTTGTTTGGTCATTAAAGAGAATTGAAGAGAGCATGAAATCACAAGCATACATGAGGAACAAACAATAAATGCAATTTGTGTATGAAATATACAGACAAGCAGGAACAATATTACAGCATTCTGTAAAATCACAGTCTTTGAAACTCCGTATGAAACACAGAAATGTTTTCTTTTTTCTGTTGTATTTTTTCCATATGTCTTGTTAGATTTGCTTGTGTGCTGCTGTCTAGCGGTATGTTTGAGGTTGTGTTTTTTTTCCATTTTGGAAAATGTTAGCTTTGCTCTTTATTTCCATTTTTTGGTACAATGTCTTATCTGTTCTTTTTATAATTCAAATATTTAACGCACTTTTATATAAAAGTTTATACTTTGGGAAAATGTGTCAACAGTTCTTGGTACTTTATGTTAAGAAATTATGTTAAGCTGAAATCCATGCCTGTGGCTGTAAGAAATTAATTGCTCATATATTATCTATTTTTATAATTTGCATGAATATAAACATAACTCTAGGTGTCTAAGTGTGTATGGAATGGAATGGATGGCTGGAATGAGAGGTAGAGTTTGTCATCGGTGTGTCATCGGTGTAGCAGTGATAGGATTAAACTAGTTTCTGAATGACAGATCCCAGTGATGACATGTAGATGGAGAAGAGAAACGGTCCCAGCACTGAGCCCTGAGGCACTCCAGTAGCTAGATGATAACAGTGATGGGACAAATCATGTTTCTAAATGACAGATCCTAGTGATGACATATTGATGGAGAAGAGAAGCGGTCCCAGCACTGAGCCCTGAGGCACTCCAGTAGCTAGATGATAACAGTGATGGGACAATTCATGTTTCTAAATGACAGATCCCAGTGATGACATGTAGATGGAGAAGAGAAGCGATCCCAGCACTGAGCCCTGAGGCACTCCAGTAGCTAGATGATAACAGTGATAGGACAAATCATGTTTCTGAATGACAGATCCTAGTGATGACATGTAGATAGAGAAGAGAAGCGATCCCAGCACTGAGCCCTGAGGCACTCCAGTAGCTAGATGATAACAGTGATGGGACAAATCATGTTTCTAAATGACAGATCCTAGTGATGACATATTGATGGAGAAGAGAAGCGGTCCCAGCACTGAGCCCTGAGGCACTCCAGTAGCTAGATGATAACAGTGATGGGACAAATCATGTTTCTAAATGACAGATCCTAGTGATGACATATAGATGGAGAAGAGAAGCGATCCCAGCACTGAGCCCTGAGGCACTCCAGTAGCTAGATGATAACAGTGATAGGACAAATCATGTTTCTGAATGACAGGTCCTAGTGATGACATGTAGATAGAGAAGAGAAGCGGTCCCAGCACTGAGCCCTGAGCCACTCCAGTAGCTAGATGATAGCAGTGATGGGACAAATCATGTTTCTAAATGACAGATCTTAGTGATGACTTGTAGATGGAGAAGAGAAGCGGTTCCACCACTGAGCCCTGAGGCACTTCAGTAGCTAGATGATAACAGTGATGGGACAAATCATGTTTCTAAATGACAGATCCTATTGATGACATATAGATGGAGAAGAGAAGCGGTCCCAGCACTGAGCCCTGAGGCACTCCAGTAGCTAGATGATAACAGTGATGGGACAAATCATGTTTCTAAATGACAGATCCTAGGGATGACATGTATACCCCTTTTCCACCTCGAAGAACCAGGTGCTAGTTCAGAGCTAGTGCTAGAGCCGGTTCGGAGTTGGTTCGACTGACGAGCTTTCAAAGAACCGGTTTGCCTACAGGCCAGAGAGCCACCACAGAGCCAGGTTTTACGTCATTGTATACATCTCATGTTGCTCAGCAACGCTAGCGCGGCAGTGCCAAACACAAACACACCAGGCTTGTTCGAGATGCATTGGCTTCTCACAGACCGATTGGCGCATGACATCAAAGAACTGCAAAAGCGACCCAAGAGCACAAGGAGTCGTATGCTCTCCACACACTCCCGCAGCTCCGATCGGTCTGTGCTGCTCCGATGCATCTCGAACAAGCCTTCTATCAACAATGGCAGCTGTTGTGTTACTATTGATGCTCATGGCTTTGCGAACCTAACGTACATCGGCATCCATACACGGCGAATACAACGTGTTCGTGCAGCTCGCCGTAACTTGCATAAACGGAGATTACAATCGAGCTGCTATTAGCTCGATTAGCTGCTAATTCAAAAATGGCGGTCACAAGTTTCTGTTCATCTTGTTGGCCACGGTAACCCCGCCCCCAGCCGCTGACGTAAGCGGTTCTTACTTCTAGACCAGCAATGATTTGGTGCTACTAAAGAACCACTTTTACTGGTTCGGAGCTGGTGCTTTGGTGGTCGAAAACCAAAGAACCGATTTGAAACTAGGCTCTGGCTCCGAACCAGTACCAGCTCTGCCTCGGTGGAAAAGGGGTAGTAGATGGAGAAGAGAAGTGGTCCCAGCACTGAGCCCTGAGGCACTCCAGTAGCTAGATGATAACAGTGATGGGACAAATCATGTTTCTAAATGACAGATCTTAATGATGACATGTAGATGGAGAAGAGAAACGGTCCCAGCACTGAGCCCTGAGGCACTCCAGTAGCTAGATGATAACAGTGATGGGATAAACCATGTTTCTGAATGACAGATCTTAGTGATGACATGTAGATGGAGAAGAGAAGTGGTCCCAGCACTGAGCCCTGAGGCACTCCAGTAGCTAGATGATAACAGTGATGGGATAAACCATGTTTCTGAATGACAGATCTAGTGACGACATGTAGATAGAGAAGAGAAGCGGTCCCAGCACTGAGCCCTGAGGCACTCCAGTAGCTAGATGATAGCAGTGATGGGAAAAATCATGTTTCTAAATGACAGATCTTAGTGATGACATGTAGATGGAGAAGAGAAACGGTCCCAGCACTGAGCCCTGAGGCACTCCAGTAGCTAGATGATAACAGTGATGGGATAAACCATGTTTCTGAATGACAGATCTTAGTGATGACATGTAGATGGAGAAGAGAAGCGGTCCCAGCACTGAGCCCTGAGGCACTCCAGTAGCTAGATGATAACAGTGATGGGATAAACCATGTTTCTGAATGACAGATCTAGTGACGACATGTAGATAGAGAAGAGAAGCGGTCCCAGCACTGAGCCCTGAGGCACTCCAGTAGCTAGATGATAGCAGTGATGGGAAAAATCATGTTTCTAAATGACAGATCTTAGTGATGACATGTAGATGGAGAAGAGAAACGGTCCCAGCACTGAGCCCTGAGGCACTCCAGTAGCTAGATGATAACAGTGATGGGATAAACCATGTTTCTGAATGACAGATCTTAGTGATGACATGTAGATGGAGAAGAGAAGCGGTCCCAGCACTGAGCCCTGAGGCACTCCAGTAGCTAGATGATAACAGTGATGGGATAAACCATGTTTCTGAATGACAGATCTAGTGACGACATGTAGATAGAGAAGAGAAGCGGTCCCAGCACTGAGCCCTGAGGCACTCCAGTAGCTAGATGATAGCAGTGATGGGAAAAATCATGTTTCTGAATGACAGATCCTATTGATGACATGTAGATGGAGAAGAGAAGCGGACCCAGCACTGAGCCCTGAGGCACTCCAGTAGCTAGATGATAACAGTGATAGGAAAAACCATGTTTCTGATTGACAGATCCCAGTGATGACATGAAGATAGAGAAGAGAAGAAGTCCCAGCACTGAGCCCTGAGGCACTCCAGTAGCTAGATGTTGGGTCTTAGACACCTCACCCCTCCACAACTCCCTGATGGACCTAATGAGAGGGAAGACTTGAACCACTGGAGTGCCATTCCTGAGATGCCCTTCATCATGAGGGTTGACATGAGGATCTGGTGTTTAACTGTGTCAAACGCAGCAAGCAGATCCAGCAAGATGAGTACTGATAATTTAAAGCTGCTCTTCAGTCTCAGAGCTTCAGTAACCGAGAGCAGGGCTGTCTCAGTTGAGTGACGCTGCTGAAAACAGACTGGTTGTTGTCCAGGAGGTTGTTCTGTGTAAGAAAGGTAGAGACATGATTGAAAACGACTCGTTTAAGTGATTTAGCAATGAATGGAAGAGGGGATACCAGTCTGAAATTTTCGTGTGCGTTTTTTCGTATTCGTCATCCTAAAAATGAATCACGCACAGAAACCTTGTATAGCTGACGCTGAGGCAAAGTCACATGAGGTTTGAGGGATTTATTCAGTAAATGTGTCTTCTTATCAGATAAAAAAAAAGCACATTTTTAGAATTTATGCGCATCTTGCCATTTCTATCCAGCCTTTTTTATGCAATATCCCAACATCAGAATGTGTGGATGGACATGTAGCAATTTTACAGAGGTCAAGATTTCGCTGTTCTTTCTTGCCTAACCCTGTCACATACCTCCAGGACACCCATAATATACAGGGCACTATTTTAGGATACTTTTGCTTCCGTTTCTAAAGCTTGAGAAAAGCTATTCACTGCCATTACATGGACTTTATTATTTCTCTGTTTAATTACTAAAAAGACAGAAGGTCATCCTGTTTTACAACACTGGAGTGAGTAAACTATTTTTTGTGAGCAAACTCTCCCTTTCATCTTTTGCCAACAATCAGGAAGGCACAGCAGGAAAGTTTCAGGCGTGCACTGGCCCTTTAAGAGCTGGAGAACGCATGGATGCTCACGGTGGATGCAGGAGGATGGAGGACAAGATGGAGGCGCACAGCAACATCTGAGCGATACATGCAGCCGCGGTGTGTAGAGGCCAGCGGTTTAGCATATGTAAAGAGTAAAGCACAATAGACTGATCGGGTGGGGGAGGAGATATTCACGTGTCGACCAATACCAGTCCCAGCCTGTTCAGCTCATCTTTAGCTCATGGTTTTAACGTGTCTATGGCCAGAAATGCTGTGTCAGTACAGGTTTAGAGACTATGACACAGAAAAATATGTATTAGCTAACTCAACCCTGTTGAAGAGAGAGCATGGATATGTTTGTTGCATAAAATGCCATGTTAATAGGCAGCTCATGCTCCTAGACGCTGTAAAGCACAGAGCAGAAGCCGTCTGTGATGATCAGTGTGTGGTCAGCATGGGTTTGGCACACATAACGAGCATTGCAGGAATGAGGACACAGTGTTGTACACCACGAGGATGTCTTTGTCCGCCTTTGTTGTGTTTTGAGCGCGGTCTCACCCGCCGTCCCCCCGTCCCCCCGTCCCCCCCATCCCCGGAGCCGGTTAACAGGTGCTCGTTCCTCCAGAGGTTCCCCGCCACAGATGGCTATTGTTATGGTGCGCAGTAAACCAACCTCTCTCTCTCTCTTACACACACACACACACACACACACACTCTCTCTCTCTCTCTCTCTCTCTCTCTCTCTGTTCTCCCAGCTGCTGCTTCCTGCTAAAGCAAAGTTATCCCTGATCCCGCTCAGCGTCCCTCACCCCCCCCTCATCCCTCCGTCTCTCTCTCTCTCTCTCTCTCCCTCTCCCCTCCCCATCCCTCCGTCTCTCTCTCTCTCTCTCTCTCTCTCTCTCTTTCTCTCTCTCTCTCTCTCTCCCCCCCCCCATCCCTCCATCTCTCTCCCCCCCCCCCTTCCTCTCCTTCTCTCTCTCTCTCTCCCCCCTTCCTCTCCTTCTCTCTCTCTCTCCCCCCGCCCCATCGCTCTCTCTCTCTCTCTCTCTCCCCCCTCCCCCATCTGATCTCCTCTGCACCTCCTCCTCCTCCTCCTCCAGTGCTCCTCATTCTGCCGCCGGTCGCTCTCTCACCGGGTTCGCTGTTCTTTCTCACACGCGCGTTTCGGTTCGGTTCGGCTCGGTTCGGTTCGGTTCGACTCGGTTCTTCTGCAGCGATCGGACACAGACACAGGATTAGCGCGTGATCGCAGAGGAGGACCGTGTGTTCGATCGCTTGACATCCAGGCAAGTGGATTTATCCTCCGCCATACTAATGTGTGTGTGTTTGAAACGCGTTATGGATCGTCCAGATTTGCGGCTCATCCTGACATCAGGAGCGGCTCCATCAGGACTGATCATCCGTGCCCCGTGATCAGCTTAGAGATGTGTGCTAATGGCTGTGCTAGTTTAGCGAACGCTGTGTTGATGTTTTGAAATGGCTGTCCTGCTTCATCTAAAGCTGTGCTAGCAGAGGCTGAGGCGGCTTAGCAAACACTGTTTTCAGTATAAGGTGAAGGTGACAGTGTTATTGTGCTTGATTTATGAAGCAGATGTGTGGGAAAAGCCATTTTGATACACCAGAATTGTTGTTGTTCATGGGAAACTGTGCTGGTTTAAGTTCACTGTGCAGATTTATCACTGAGGTTGGTTTGGTAAAACACATCTATGATTGATGATTATAGCATTTCCACATGACGCATATTAGGCTACATCTGAAATACAGCTGTCAAATTGCTCATTGAAAACATCATGTTTTATCGTTGGATACGACATTGTTGGTTCATCCAGCTACTGTTTTGGATTTGTTTAGTGAAGGCTTTCTAGCCAGTAGCCTTCATTCTGTGTTTATCTATAAACATGTTTGATAAAATCAGAGATTATAATGCATTCAATTTCCATGTTGCATGCAGTAGGCCTATCCCAAATACAGCATAATCAGGTAACATCAGAGGCCTTTAGTCCCTAACAGCCCAATTTTAAACTGTTAAAAAGCCCACAAAGTGAATATTATGTGATGTGGGCAGAAAGCTCACAGGTTACAGCCTCGATCCTGCTGTGCTCGGTTTCACCAACAGAGGGAGCATTTCTGACATTCGTGGTCCTCTACTAATTACTCGATTCTGCTATAGAAAATCATTATGATCGTTAGTTTGAATGCTGCAAGTTACTGTAAAAAGACTGTTCATTCTGGAGTAACTTGGTATGATTAAATTATAAAGCTAATGTAAATAAGTAAATAACCAAGATACATTTGCATTACCCTAGTTCCCTCAACAAAACCCAATGTGATTTTTCCATTGGCATTTGGATTAGGCTATTGCAGAAAATAAGGTCTGTGACTAACAAAAGTTTAGGATTCTTTCAGGTTTTGTTCATCATAATCTAATCTCAAAATGAACACCACTTTTATGAATTTTGAAGTGTAAATACAATCGGCAGAAGTCAAAAGCTAAATGTTGGCTAATGTAGAGATAAAACGGTATGAACATTTCATATCGTATGAAAATTTCATATCTTATGAATATTATCACGGTATTGTTAAAATGGACTGTAGTTAAATGCTTCAAAAAGTTGTTAAAATGTTTACTTTAAAATAGTGCTGTCAAACGATTAAAATATTTAATCGTGATTAATCGCATTAATGTCATCTATTCTAAATGTCTCTTGATTTCTTTTTGTCCCATTATTTTTTCTCATTTTAATGCTCTTATCAACATGGAAAAGTGGATCGGCTTGCTTTGTGCAAATGTTTTTTGTTTTTTTTGAAAACAACATTGACAATACTGTGTTCAATTTCACACTAAAACATTCTCACTTGGAGCAAATAATCTCTCACACTATGTAACACTGTCCATCAATAAAAGCGTGAAATAAATACTGTGACGAGGTCCTGATGTTGACGAGGGGGCGGAGAATGCGCATCAGATGTGTGTGTGTTTGGCCATCAAGTGGTATTTCAGACTGGACGTGCTGCGATGATAGTAGTTTAGTTCACAACAACAAAACACACAGATCACTTTGGTCTTGTCAATGGGACCATTTGGCAACTATTTAAAAGTAAAGTTTCAATTCAGAATTTTATTTGCATCCATTTCTGCGTCTCGCGCTCGTCATCCACTCAAAACGTAACGTTAACCTATTATTTGGCCGGCTCGCAAGCCCAAACAAGTGTGTGGTTTCCCGGTCTAGCTAGATCCAGTGCTTTCACACAGGACGCGGAATGCGCGGCGCTACGCCAGTTTTCAAAACTTTTTGCATGCCGCGCTGGTAATCGTCACAGCTGCAAAAGTTGAACTATTTAGAATTTTGACCGCGGTGTGTGCGGTCAAATGAATGAAATTAAATTAATGGGTTTCATAGTGCAGAGCCGCGCATGCCGCGTCCTGTTGCAAAAGCATGGGGTTTGCTTGGCCAAAAAGACCCTGTTAATCGCACGATAAAAAAAAATTATCGCGTTAAATGGGTTTGCGTTAACGCCGTTAATAACGCGTCCAACTTTAAAACCAACAAACAACAAATACAGTTAGCACTCTGCACTTTTTCTTTGCAAGCCTAAACATTAAAATAATAAAATTTACAATAATTGACTGAACAATGATTATAAATTAACACACATTTTGATTGAGTGACTTAGAACATAATATTTGATCTGTTACAATGTAGGCCTACAACATGTTCAAACGCTTTAAGAAGAAGTTGTATAAAATGATAAACCTCACAATTCAGCATTTTAACCATTTTAAAGGTATGATTCAAAATGATAAATGATTATAGGCATTTTATTTGCTCTGTAAATAATTCTAAATACCTTATCCGAATTACCATTTACAACAGTGCAAATTCTGTTTGATTTTTGGCTTGACAAAAGGCCTACAGACTGAATGTAATCCACTCTCTGACAGTAGATGGCGCTTATGGAACAGCAGAAACAGCTGTGTTGTTGTCAACCGACGTCTGTCAGCGAATCCCTAATATCTATGCAGCCTAACATTGAGTTATAGAAGTCTATAATGTATTATGTCTATATGTATGCTAGGGCAAAGAGATGTGTCTTTAATCGCGCTTTGAACTGACAGAGTGTGTCTGCTTCCCGGACAATGGTAGGAAGTAGAGGTCGACCGATATTGGATTTTACCGATAACGATAGCTGGGTTGGGCCGTACTTGCCGATAACTGATTAATCAACCGATAGTTTTTAAAATTGATACTGGATAAAAACAATTATTCACGATACAGCACAGCCTCTGGAACCTTATTGCTTAAACATAACACATTAAAACAGTGCTGAACTTTATTATATAGGCATATATATATATATATATATATATATATATATATATATATATAAAACTGTATGAACCATGAAAACATGCTAAATGAAATAAATGTATAAATATGAATATTAATTAATTAATTAATTTAGTTAATTAATTCAAACTGAAACAAAAAGTAGCCTAATACTCTAACAAATAAAACCAGTTACATTCAAAATGTATCTGTTTAACAGTTACATCCATTTTGTACAGCGTACAAAACTCATCCAATACAAGATGATTACAACAATATTATCAAACTCTGTAAACAATAAATCAACTCTGATTTCATTTTAAATACAATAAAAAACGGAGACGCAAGACGGCAAGTTGTATTTGAATGAAATGAGAGCGCGCGTCCATTGTGATACATGGATGTGTGCTGTTATAATGCGTTATTGATGACGGTAATTATAAGGAAGGAAATGCTACAGAATCTTGCTTTAAAAAGTTTTTCCACTGTTCAAACAAGTTCAAACACTGAAATGTTTTCATCAGTTCTTTTTGAACACGAATCGAATGCTTTTCTGATTTGTTTATATGTTTCTGTCGGCTGTATTAACATATCAGTTTACTATTTTACGTCTAGCTTTAAATATGCAACTTCGCTGCATAATGAATGCATAAAAGTGACCAGCTGTATAACGTTATAATCTAATGCAAATAGATGGTAACAATTGTGACATTAAACATTCGGGTCGGACTTAGGTTTGTATTTGTCAGTGTTTAACCGCTTGAGGTAGCCTACTACTAATGAATGTTAGCGTCCTCTCAGCCTCGAAGGCAAACAAACATGCGGTTCTTTCTCTACTAATGCAGCATAGTCAACAAATGAATCACTTTATAATGATATGACAAAATGTACTGTATGAATACCTTTTCGCTGTCGGTGCTTTAAACGCGCATCTGATGTAAGCGCTCTCAGTGCAGCGCGCAGCGTCACGTGTCGAGATAAACAACACGAGGCATCAGTGATAGTCTTTATTACACCTCTAGAGGCCGCTCTTGTACTGCATGATGCCAGCAGACCTTTCTCAGCTCTCTCGTACTGTGTAATGTATTACAGCGCGCACTTCTCAGCCGCTCCAGCAACGGACGCAACCAGGAAAAACTATCGGTATGGATTTTTGTCGATAACGATAGTTCCACCAATCAACTATCGGTGCCGATTAATCGGCAAAACCGATGAATCGGTCGACCTCTAGTAGGAAGACTGTTCCAGAGTTTTGGTGCTAAATAGGAAAAGGATCTACCGCCAGCAGTCGATTTTGGTATCGACCGAGCTCTGTGGCAGGCCACCATAAGATCCGGAGCCAAAAGATCTTGCCAGCAGTACACAGATTTTCTAAAAAGTAGAAGACTGAAGCGCCATGCCAAACGTCATCCTCGACGCTAAGGGCCTGAAATGAAAAAAATCAACTATCAAATATTTTAAGATGTATACGATGTTTAATAGGCAGCCAATGCAGTGTTGACAGAACCGGGCTGATATGGTCATACTTCCTGGTTCTGGTAAGAAGTCGAGCTGCTGCGTTTTGACCTAGCTGTAGTTAGTTTATTAAGCGTGCAGGGCAACCACCCAGTAGATTTTCTCAATGGCTCTGGTTGGTGCTACAGGATGTGTGCACTAGCTCTTACAGTGACAGCAGACATATAGTCAGTCATTAATTTGGTTGTCAAAACAACAAAACATTGCTTTCATTTTATGGAATCAGGATTAATAGCCTATGTATTTAATTTAGTCAGGACTAAAATGCTACCCAGTATTATTTTACATTTGATTACTTTATTCAGTCTCTGTAGGCTAGTATTTCTGAAAACTAGTGTCAGACCTAAGCAAAAACTTTTCTCTTTATAGGTATCTTTATTCTATTTTATTTATTTGTGCTACTTTTTTCAATTTAATTCAAAGATTGAATCAAGCTTCTTTGTGTTGCATAAATTCTTAAGAACAAAATTACCGCATTGTAAAAATGCAATGAGTTGTAAATACAAAAAATTATCTTTTTAATGCAAAAAAATGCATTTAATTTATTATTAAATACATTTAGGAGATAAATGTAATAATAATAATAAAAAAAGTCTAAGTCTAAAGTCTCAAATTAAAAATCTCCCTTAATATAAACGCAATAGAATCACCTAAGGGGGGATTTCCCCCCCATTTTCCAAAACGAAATTCAAGCCCTGAGTCCTGAGGGAAACTTAATCGAGGATGGTCACCCTGTCTGCAGAACAGAAAGTCACTGCCATAGAAACACTTCTGCCGATCGTCTTGTGTGACCATCATCACCCACTGTTGTAGCGAACCCACGGCAAGTTAACTTTGACATCGATACCAAAACTACGTCTGGGAAATAATTGGGCAAAAAATGTTGTTTTGAATTGAAATATTTTATCTCACTCACTTGAAATAGACGTCAAGCTTCCGCAAAGAAAAGTTGCAGCAAGTGTCTTTGAGCCAAAGACCAACGAACAACTTCAAACAAGACTATTGTTAAGAGTGACATTTTAAGGTATAGGCCTAGTAATATAAATTCATTTTGTACAGCGTACAAAACAATCGTCCAGACAAGATGATCACAACAATGTTATCAAACTCTGTAAACAATAAATCAACTCTGATTTCATTTTCAATACAATAAAATATGTGAGACGCAAGACGGCAAGTTGTATCGCATGTTGAAACGAGCGCACGTCTGTGATGATTTGTGCTGTTATAATGCGTTGCTATTGACGACAGTCATTATAAAGAAGGAAATGCCACAAAATAGAATCTTGCTTAAAAAAACTGCATAGAGCTGCTTGTTTTATTTGTTGTTTGTTGATTTTCAAATATAAAATTTTTCAGTGTGAGCATCAGTTCTTTTTGAACACTTTCATCTAATTTTAACAAACCGTGATAATATTGATAATCACGATAATTTTGGACAATTGTGATATGATATTTTCATACCGTCCCCAGTACTGAGCCTTGTGGTACGCCATACTGAACTTGTGATCGATAAGACATCTCTTCATTTACTGCTTCAAACTGATAACGGTCAGTATGATTTAAAGATGCCTATGTAAAAATTGAGGTAAAAATATCCAAAAAATGAGCTACACGCATCAAAAGAATGAGAAGAAATAAGTGCGATGATGTAATTAAAAAAATGACAAGTTATAGTGCTGCCGAGATATAAACCTGAATTAGCATGCTAAATTACTAGCCCCGGCCCGGCCGGTGTCGTAATACCAGTTTCGGCCATGGGAGGCGGTATGCGGGCAACATACATAACCACCAGCCAAACTGCAACACACGAATAACTCGCACGGCTTGTGGGCGTACTTGAACCTGATGTCAATCGTGTAAAGGACAAAAAAGCACTTTGGTACAGCCCACTACTACATTTCAGTTCAGGGAAGAGTTAAAAAAAATGATTGGTCGATATTATGTATGAGGAATACATTTTGGTAAGTTGCAGCATACTGTATCTTTCAACAGTGTTCGTGTTTTTTTACTATTAGCTAGTAGAGATGATCGGTTCACGTACGCTAGGGATCTGTCGTGTAACATTTACAAGCGCCAAAACGGTATTTATTGTTTGAATTTCGTAATAAAATTGACAGAATCTGAGAGCATAACTATCTTTATCTAACTAACTATCAGAATCTTTATATCATAACTAACCTGCTCTGTCTAGTCTGTTGGTCTCCGTGTCCTCTTTGCTTTGCGATTTTTCTGTGCGTGACAAAATTGATGTGTGGCGTGAGAGCGTGTGAAAAGTGTCAATTGCGTGTGTCATAAAAAATGTAATCTGAACAAAACGAATACCGTAAAACTTCACATAATAGGCTTTTATTTTCCCAAATCGTCGAACTGCACCAGCTTGTATTTGAGACAGGCGTCTATATGAGACCGGCCTTTATAATTTAGTGTTGAGATGTTGTTCATTGAGTCTCTAATCTCTAAAAATCTCCAAATGCTCCACGTGAAACTGCGGTCTTACTATCGTGTCAATTGATTTGATTAATATGCGCGAGGGAGAGAGAGCAGGACCGCGCAGCGGCAGCAGTCATTCTATTCTACATCCCTCACCGATCAAAATAGTCTTTGGCGGGACAAAGCGGACTATTTGACGGTTTTAGAAGATTAACAACCCGAAACTAAAAAACAGACTAGAGTAGGCCACCTTTCTGGAGGTATACTGCCCCCATCTGGTATGGAATATGTTGAGTATGAATTGATTTTTTGACATAGGGCACCTTTAAACCATGCTTGTGCAACTCCACTAATGCCAACATAGTTTCGAGTCTATTTAAAATAATAGTCTGTGGATCGCGTCGTTGCAGATAAGACACAACGGCTTTGCATTCACAAAACTAGGTAGGATGAACGTATAGTTGTCTTTCATCATCCTTTATCATCTAACTTTCCTCTTTAGACTGTTTGATAGTGTAATTTTCTCTCACCAGCTTAAATGTTAATATCTCTCTGCCCATGGTGTAATAGCGTAACTTACCTCCAGCACGCAAACAATAAAAAAAAATGCATTTTAGTACACAAGTAAGTATTACAATAAGTTAGGCTCCACTGTGTAACAAGCTAATATGGAAAGAGGAAATAAAACATAGTTTGTTAAGAGCATGACTCAAACGTGCCATTTATAGGCTGGGCTTATTCAAGTCCTCTTTTATTTTTCGAGTTATTTTATCCATTCCGCATCTCCCAAATGTGTGTTTTAGCAAGGCCGCCTGTGTTGCAAGTTGGTGAATGAAGACACTTGCCAGGTTACGTGTAACTACTGCTTTATTCATTTATCCAGTGTAAACCCGGACACCGCCACACAAATGTGGCTTATTGTTAATGACTGTCCTACTACAGGATTAGACAGAGTAACAGATCACTACCAGTCACAGAAGACACTGTACCAGTCTGTCAGCCAATTCTAGTTGCAATTTTAAAATTAATTTCTTATATTATCCTTTGACTATGTTCTGGCCCGCCATGTAGTGGTAACATTTTTTTTGGCCCGATGCCAAACTTGCTTGCCGACCCCTGGTGTAGTGGCTAACATACATGTTGTCGATTTAGTTGATTTAACGAGTTTAACAAATTCTTCCTCTCCTATAGCAATGAATGAAGGGAATTCTTCCTCAGGGAGACTACAATGCACTGTCTGATACAATGCATAGTTATAATCTTCTCCCTGATATTATCAATCAAAAATACAGTGCATTTTCATGGTTCGGTGCTGGTTTTAAATCTTTGTAATAAAGTGCAGAACTTTAAAACCTATCGGTTGAGTAATCATATCGGCCAGTGTGGTTCAACCTAGTTATCGTTATCGGTCGGCTATATTACGTTATCAGTCGACTCGATTCGGCACGCTGACAGACGGTTGCTTTCAGACGTCCTGTGATTATTTGTGTTCTGTAGTCTGAAGACCGTCAGTGGTTTCTAATAGGGCTGTCACTTTAGGTTCGAAAATCGATTGCACAATCGATCGGACTAACCAACACAAGTTTCGAAAACGAAAATAGGGAATCGATTTTAACGTCCTTTTTTCTTTTCAGCGGATATTCGCTGTACTTCAATGCAAGTGAACAAGCGCGCCGTTATTTGTTGCTTAGTGCCGTGTGTGTTCAAGCAAGCCAGAAATGCACAGGTTCTGCGCAATACGCTGTATTTAATATATCGAGAGGACTCACGAGTTGCGTATTTGCGCTAAAGCCGCGCAGCTTTGGCTACACGAACTTCCCCAGCAAAGTGAGTAAACATAGAAACACTCGTGATTTGACAGCGTTACCCGACAAAGTTCATTTTGGCGGGTGTTAATTTCAATCCCTGACGGTTGCACTCCTGTTTGTCATTCTGCACGAAAGTTCACGCCAATAAATCATCACAAATATTTCTGACTTGTGCGCGTCTCAAGCGCCCTCTTTATGCTCGTTCTAATAATGCCTGTTAGTTGTCCGTGGATTTGCCTATATTTAGTGTTGAAAATGGAAACGTCTTAAGACATGGAAAATCGATTTTACAATCGATTCAATCAACACTTATGTCTCAAAAATCGAACAGGATTTTTTTACAAAAGTGACAGCCCTAGTTTCTAATTACACAGCGATTTGCATTGTTGCGTTGGTGCGAGACTGTTGCTTAACTGGACCGGACAGTTACAGTATTTACCATAAGTTCTTCAAATCGCAGGTCTTAATGATAATTAAAATATGAAATGGTAATACTTGTCGTCTGGAATTTTATTATGGTTTATTGTGAAACCAGTAACCATTTCATCCCTAAACACATTTTAGAGTGGCCTTTTATTGTGGCCAGCCTAAGGCACACCTGTGCAATAATCATGCTGTGTAATCAGCATCTTGATACGCCACACCTGTGAGGTGGATGGATGATCTCGGCAAAGGAGAAGTGCTCACTGACACAGATTTAGACAGATTTGTGAACAATATTTGAGAGAAATAGGCCTAGGCCTTTTGTGTACATAGAACAATTGATTGGGAGTGTAAAGTTGACAGTAAAGGCTGTGAGTATACATGTAATAATATTACCTTAACTTTACAGGAGACCGTTACTAAATATACAGAATTAAAGAGAAATAAAACTAATAAAAAGAAATTGCCATGGTTTGGTAACTCTCTCTGGGATCTAATGAAGCAGAGAGACCTGGCACTTAAAACCTTTCTTAAATCAAAATTGACCACTGATCATTATGTATATAAAAGTCTAAGGAACAAGGTTACCACGCAGCTTCGAAAAGCCAAGGCAAACTTCTATTTAAATATGATTAAAGACGCAAAAGGCAATAGTAAACTTCTTTGGAAAAGTATGGACAAATTACTTGGTAAAGAAAAAACAAATTGTGATCATGTACAACTTAAAATAAATGGAGTTATTCAAAATGATCATATAGAGGTGGCAACACATTTTAATGATTATGTTTTAAATTCGGTGCGGGATCTGGCAGATATGTTCCCGAAACCAATTTGTGTATATAACTTTAATTGTGATGAGTCATTCTTCAAATTGGCTCATGTAGATGAAAGGACAGTTCTGAAAGTAATATCACACATAAATAATAGTAAATCTAAAGACATTTTTGCCATTGATTCTGTGTTTTTAAAAGAGCACAAGGAAATTTTAACTCCAGTGTTAACTAAAGTTATAAATCAGTCTATAAATGAAAGTATCTTCCCCACAGCTTTGAAAACAGCTATAGTAAAGCCTATACACAAGTCGGGAGACAAGCTCCAGGTCTCTAACTATCGACCTATAAGCATTCTTCCTACTATCTCCAAAGTCTTTGAAAAAGTAGTTGCAGCACAGTTAGTGGAACATCTTGATTGCAATACTGCATTACATCCTCTCCAGTTTGGTTTCAGAAAACGATACTCAACGGAGACAGCATGTTGCTATTTAATAGAAGAAATAAAATCAAGTTTGGATAGTGGAGGTGTTGTAGGGGCGATCTTTCTCGACTTGCGTAGGGCTTTCGATACAGTAAACCATGAACTACTAATGGATAAATTAACACATTTCTCTATTAGTATAAGTACAATAAATTGGATTAAATCTTTTCTTAGTGCAAGGCAACAGTGTGTATCAATAAATAATGTATCATCTCCCTTACGAGCATGCACTATGGGTGTGCCGCAGGGCTCTATATTAGGGCCCTTGTTGTTTTCTCTTTATATTAATGATTTTCCGTCTGTGTGTATTAATGCTAAAATGATAATGTATGCTGATGACACAGTGGTGTATATTCATGGCAAAACTGTTATGGATGTTGCTCGAAAGTTAACTGAGGAAATGAAAAATATTTCCATTTGGCTAAAAAAATCTCACTTAACTTTGAATGTTGACAAAACAGTTTCTATGTTTTTCACAAACCGCCGCAAGTCCTCGCTATGTAAATCTGAACCAAAAATTATTATTGAGGGTCAGGAAATTTCAAGGGTTGACCAAATTAAATATTTAGGAGTCATTCTTGACCCAAATTTAAATTTTAAAAAACATATTAAAAAGATAACCAACACGTTGAAAATGAACATAGCACATTTTAGATATATTAGAAACTCTTTGACCATAGATGCATCTAATTTATATCTGAATGCGATGATAATTCCGCACTTTCGATACTGCATGACGAGTTGGTCACAAGCATGTAAAACAGCACTAAGGCCCCTGGAATCATTGTACAAAAGATCTCTTAAGATTCATGACAAGAAATCTAGGTTGTTTCATCATTGTCATATTCTTAAAAAAACATAGTATTTTAAGTTTTGAAAATACAGTCATATATTCAAATATCTGTCTTTTGTTTAAGATAATAAATGGTACTGCAGGCCCTCCGTTAAAAAAGTTTATTTCACTGAGCTCAGAAATTGCAACTAGAGTCACTCGGTCCACTGTCCGGGGCGAGTGTAGGATTCCCCAGTGTAAAACAGCATTCGGCAGCTCAGCTTTCTCATGTGTGGCCATCAGACAATGGAATCAGTTGCCAACAGAGCTGACCACATGTGTACATTTTAGCACTTTTTCACATCGGGCCAAAAAATGGCTTCTTTTAAAACAAACATGCTCGCATAATGTATTATAATTGATGTGTATGTAAGAGGTTTTTTTGTAAATGAATGTTGAAGAATGAATGAATATAGTGTGATTCTTTTTTTTTTTTTTTCTCTCTTTTCTTTTTTGTGCTGTTTTTGAGATAAATGTATTATTAAGATGCGTATCTGTTGACATCAGCCTGCCCAGGGACTACAGGTGAAAATTAGCACAAGTGCTATAACCTGGTAAAATGCATCTCTCCTTTTAAGGTTAATGTATATTTTGCATTGTCCCTGTTTAAAAATAAATAAATTCAAATTCAAAAAAATAGAAAGTCCAGAGTTCAGCCCACGAAAAATGGGGGCAAAAACAAAAGTGTTGCGTTTATAATTTTGTTCATTGTGGATTAATGTGTCTTGAATGAGCATACATTTGAGTACTCAACATTTCTTTGGACTTATTTCAAATGTGGCATATTTGGGTTTGCATATGAGAAAGTATGGTTTATTGTGTTTAAGGAAATATTATTGACTTTAAGGAAATGTTCACCCAGGATTAAAGGTAGTATTAGAAGTAGGCTAGGCCTATTTATTGGCTGATCTCGCAAATCTCTTTGACATCAAACTCTTCCTTTTAAAGGCACCAACAGTCAAATTATGGTACCATTTTGTTGCAGATCCTTTAAAACAAATTTAATTTAGAAAAATATCTCTACACGATGTGTCTTGTAGCTTTTTTCTTTTTTTCTTTCAGAATAATCCATTGATATTGCTTCCAGCAACAGTTTTATTGGGGTAACATTCTAACCAGATAAAACACGTCTTTTCCATGTTAATAAGAGTTTTTGTCCTAAACAGCCAGCTGGAACATACTGAATAAATATGAGAGCTGCAGGATTAATTGTTAAAACATGATGATCTGGATTCAAACACCTACGA
The DNA here is from genome assembly GCA_031834385.1 of Semotilus atromaculatus. Classification (NCBI taxonomy): domain Eukaryota; kingdom Metazoa; phylum Chordata; class Actinopteri; order Cypriniformes; family Leuciscidae; genus Semotilus; species Semotilus atromaculatus. The sequence continues at coordinate 282,146 of JAULUF010000042.1, read as the reverse complement.
TCTTATTCATAAATGACAGTGATTCTGTACCGTCTATTAAACCTTTGACAAAATCACAGTGAACATTCAGATCCAGAGAGCCGTTGTCATATGAAAGCTTCTCAAACAGTCTTTTCAACACACAGTATCATTATTTCTGTCTTACAATCATTCAGATTATCACAGAAGAACTGGGATAAAAGATTATAGAATATAAACACTGATTTCTACGGTAGTGATCAAAATAGAGTTAAAGGTACAATATAGCCTATGTAATATTTTTGCATTAAAATATCCCAAAATCACAAGGCCAGTGTTATATATTTTGTTAAGTTATAACTCACAATATTCCAAATGTTTCCAACTATTTTTGAATCGTGAGAAAATAGCGATTTTACCCAAGGAAACGGGGCGTGTGAGCTGGGAGTCGCCGGTCGATGTCGTCATATCCGCGTTAGCCTCGGTTTCCGCCTTCTGTGGTTTCCGCTCGTACTGCCATAGTAACCACGGCGACAGACGTGGACAACTGTGTTATGCCTAGCAGAACGCTCACACTGTTGTTGTTTTGGTCAAACATTATGGACCATGGCAAGCAGACTTTGAGACAAAAAGAGGACTAAAACGAAGATCAACATCTTTCGAGATGCCGAGAGCTCCACGTCCGTGACTAACTTGGACTCGACAGAGACGCGAGTGTTGCATGTACTTTATTAGACAGGTGAGCAAATGTACATTAGACTGGGAAAACCCAGACAACTTCCGGCAAATTTAGATTTGCTCTGAAAGTTAGTCTGGCAAAGAGCTCATTCAAGCCCATTTCCAGTCCACAGAAATCGCGGCACCAATCAGAAACGTCGGGGCGGGCTTTACACGATGACGACAGCGCTGGGATTTTGAAGCCTACATTACAAAGATGGATGCCGCCGTCGAACATCACTCGTTCGAATCAGCTATCGTGTCTGTTTTAAGCGATTTAAAAATTTCCTTTTCGTTATAACCCGAGCAAAGAACAACACAAAGCCTTCATGTCTAAAAAATATTCGGCAGAAGTCTGATACACCAGTGTGGCGAGCAGGACGATCGAGCCGAGGGACGTGAGAGAACGGCGTGAGTGAGGCCGGTCTCGATCTCTCACGGAGGAGCGGAAGCATAAAAGGAGGAGCGACGACCAGTGCTTGAAGTGGGGGGAAAAAGGTGCCGGTACTCTCGGGCATTGGCAAATCATGACATTTTAAATTTCTACAGTGAAAAACAAAACCTGAGGATATTGCTGGTACGCACGCACGCACAAAAACAGCCAAGAAAACAGCTCTGATCTTGTCTTTTCAGTCATACTTCGAAATGTTTACAAGACAGCAAACATAAAAAAAAATAAACTCGGGTTTGAATTGGGCATGTACCTGTGTAGGCTATTACATAAACTAAAACGCTCCTGCTCGCGCTGTGAATGCACTCATTAATTAAACATGAAAGCCGAAAAAAATATGCGCCGCTCACGCTTGCGGTGGCCGCGATCAGCTCAGCACTGCAGATGTGTGCAAGAAAAAGTGCAGGTACGCTTAAGAGTAAAATGTAGAAGTGCCGGTACTGCGTACCGGTGAGTACCGCCCCACTTCGAGCACTGGCGACGACGGTGAAGATCGAGAGAGGACAGGTCTGAATTTTATTTGATGTTTTGTTTTATTATGTGTGGCGGCAGTCGACCGTGAGGGACTTTGTATTTTGTCCGCCGGTTTCCGCCTCCTCCTTCCCATAACAACGACCCCGTTGGTCAATACTAAACGAATGGGTGGGTCTTCGCCATAGACTGTCTAGAGCCCTCTGCACACGTCATCTCCTTCATCGCTCTGATTGGTTTTAACGTCTATCCAATTGCGCCAAGAGGCATTTGAGGGACGTCCGTGGGTGACGCCCCTTTGGAAATGATTTGTCTATGGAGCTTTGCCAGACCCTTACTCAGTTTCAACTGAGAAGGGTCTGGTTTTAACCAGGCTAAATGTACATGATACAACTAATCAATGTTATTTAGTTCAACCTGATGAAATGTTAGAATATGATCTGTATGTTATTTTAATGTTGAGCTTACTGCTAGTCTCACATAGCCAACAAACAACCTAACTAACAACATTCAACTAGGGCTGTGAATCTTTGGGTAGACAGCGAATCGATTAGATTCATGATTCATAGGTTTTCGATTCGATTCAAGAACGATTTGTGCAAATTCAAAACGATTCAATTCAAGGCGATTCACATCCAAATTCGATGCGATTCGATTAATTCAATTCGATTCTTCATTTTTTATATGCATTCATAGTATTATTTCAATGCTTCCCCCAATGGGTCTTTGTCAGGGTTTGAATTACACAGCGGCCTTCGGGGGTCAGATAGTGAAGAAAAAAAAAAAACAATGACATTTTGTCCATTGTTAATATTAGTTCATGTTTATTTTTAATGAATCTATTATTATTATTAAAAAAAAATATTTCAATAGCCTATAAATTAGCATTTGTAGAAATGTATATAGCCAATATTTTAAAAGTCTTTAAAAGTATTGCATTAAATTACTACATGCACAAATTAATGGAGACGTTGTGCGGCGTCATTTCGCGTCCTCCCAGCTCTCCTTCACAGATACTCGCTGCACTCGTTAGCATCTTTTCACTGGATTTTGCTCGCGCTCGGTCCCATATAGCTCTCATCTACAGATTTTTGAGCAGTCCATGTTTGAGCTCTCCTCAGGACAGCCACTCTTGTTCATATAAGCAGATGACAGCTCTCTATCGAGAAAGCAATAGTCTTGAGGCAAACCGCTCAAGCCATTGATAAAGCTGCCATGTCATTGCGTGGGCACTATGAAATAAAACACTTTCATTGCGTGGAAATGTGGCCGTTATTTTCTTTAAGATAAGATACTGAAGTTTTACTGAAATGGGTCATACCATTGACATTACCCGTCCTGAGCTGTGAAGTAAAAGCCCATTTATTCAAGGGTGCGCATTTATTACATGGAAAGACGCTCACTGCACACGCAAGGTCTCTCACTCGCTTTCCCTCTCTGCCGTGTGCGTGTACGCGTGATACGCGGTTTGGAGCACAGTCTCTCGCATGTCTCGGGTTGACCGACCGGGTTGGCACTTCAGTGTGAGAAATCGGGCGTGTGAGTGTGTGTGAAACCAATCAAATGCGGTTGTCTCACGGCCAATGCGTGAGAGTTGGCAGCTCTGAAGTTTAATGTACCAGGAACACTTTAAGGTTGTGTTTATATATTTTAAACCACTGAATCGCTATAGAATCACGATTAATCCGATTCCTAGCCTTTTAAATCGATTATTCACGTAAATAAACGATTCACGATTCAAAATACATGTTTCAGGATCGATGCATATGCATCGTCAGGATTTGTAATCGATGCATCGAGAAAACGAGTGAATCATTACACCCCTACATTCAACACACTCAAATGCCGTTTAATGTGACAGTGTAAGTGTTAGAGCAAGTGGAACAGCGCTGCGTCCCCTCACAAGTTTAATCCGTCTAATAAACTGACCTTCGAGTAGTAATTCAGCACTTGCGTGTGGTTCGGTAGAATGAAATATCCTTATTCCTTTATATCCGCGGGACTCGCGTGTGATATGTCTCTTATTAGCAATCGCTCCTGCTTCATACCACTGTAATGTTAAAAAACATGAATGTTTTCACTCATCCATAAACATTATTAGCCATCAGCTTGACAGCGAGTCCCATCATTCAGCTCGTCACTGCGTCATAAACCGACGCCTTTGTTATTGTAAGAGGTTAGCGACCCCTCGCGCGAAAAAAAATGCATATTGTACCTATTAGGCTATAAGTCATTGAATCATTCATTCAAACCAATTTTTATAACAAAAGGAATTAGATATCGTCTAAATTAATTAATATTTTGTCAGAACCTCTAGGAATATGTTATTTTGTTTGTTAGCTCCATTTCTTCATTTCTTCTACCCATTTTAAATTCATTTTTCCAGAGGTGAAGTATCCCTTTAACAAACCAGTGTATTCAATGACAAAGATTCACTCACTCAGCATGTTTTTTTAATAATGTTAAAACGTTGTAATTTATGAATTTGATTATTTATCAATTTGGTTGCTAGTGCAGTGCGATTTCATAGAGACTCCGCCCACAGGCTCCTCTGATTGGCTGTGATTGATTGTGGCGTCTGGTTAGGAGACGGTGTAATACTGTGATTCCTGCACTTGGAGATGTTTTTGTCCGTGTATGTTAAAGGAGACCCATATTTCAATCAGATATCGATTGGTTATGAGCATCTCAGGGCTCATGAGACACGTGAGATGAAGCTAGTGGAAAATGATATTGGAGATATCGATGGATAGTTTGTGTCCAGGCTCAATATTTTGACATGATGTGATCCGGACAGAGACGAGGAGCAACTGGAGTTGAATGTCTTCACGTCCAGCTCATAAAGGACAGATGGCTCTTGGTTTTTTGCTTTCAATCTCGGTCACAGACACACAGACACACACACACACACACACACACACACAGACACACAGACACACAGACACACACACACACACACACACACACACACACACAGACACACACACACACACACACACACACACACACACAGACACGCACACACACACACACATACACACACACACACACACACAGCTTATCCAGGACGGCCCAGTGCTGCACAGAGACTCTTTTCACAGTGAAGCGGCAGCTGCAGTGAAGAAGCGACACACTGAGATCCACCAATATAATGGTAAGAGAGAAAAACAGTGCAATCAGAAGAAGACCCTGAGGCTGGTGAGGGGCGGAGTTTGTGAAGAGGGAGGGTCTGCGGTTGGTGGGGCGGAGCTTATGAAGAGGGAGGGACCTAAGGTTGGTGAGGGGTGGGGTTGTGAAGAGGGCGGGGCCTAAGGTTGAACGGGGTAGGAGCTTGTGAAGAGGAAGGGGCCTAAGGTTGGTGAGCGGCGGGATTGTGAAGAGGGCGGGGCCTAAGGTTGGTGAGGGGTGGGGTTGTGAAGAAGGCAGGGCCTAAGGTTGGTGAGGGGAGGAGCTTGTGAAGGGGAAGGGGCCTAAATTTGGTGAGGGGTGGGGTTGTGAAGAGGGAGGGGCCTAAGGTTGGTGAGTGGCAGGGTTGTGAAGAGGGAGGGGCCTAAGGTTGGTGAGGGGCGGGGTTGTGAAGAGGGAGGGGCCTAAGGTTGGTGAGGGGCGGGGTTGTGAAGAGGGAGGGATGTGTCACAAACAGTGGAGGTCAGGGCCAGATGCTCTCCAAACAAAAGAGTGTTTCTCAGGAAACTGCACTGGGAAGCATGGTAGTCGCCATTTTGTGTGTGTGTGAGTGTAAGTGTGTGTGTGTCACTGCATTGCAGCTTTAATGACTCACATTCACTCTTCTTATCCGGCTCCAGGGCTAATGGCTTTTCTGTGAACACACATGTTGTAATTATCTGACATGTTGTGAACTGACGTGTAAGACTAGCCTATAAACATGTTAACACTTTAACTTTAAATAATTTATAGCAAGATTCTCTTCAAACTTTTCTTTCTGCAGGTTACATCATTATGTCAGTCTTAATAAGCGAGTTGTTGAATTATTCACTCGAGCGCTTCATTGAGGAGTGAGGAGTCGCTTCTGCTCGTGCTGAGGGCAGTTTCTCCGGCTCTTCCGTCACTGTGAGTGTGTGTGTGTGTGTGTGTGAGAGTGTGTGAGAGTGTGTGGGAGTGTGTGGGAGTGTGTGGGAGTGTGTGGGAATGTGTGGGAGTGTGTGTGGGAGTGTGTGGGAGTGTGTGGGAGTGTGTGGGAGTGTGTGGGAGTGTGTGGGAGTGTGTGCGATTGTGTGTGTGTGAGAGTGTGTGAGAGTGTGTGGGAGTGTGTGGGAGTGTGTGGGAATGTGTGGGAGTGTGTGTGGGAGTGTGTGGGAGTGTGTGGGAGTGTGTGGGAGTGTGTGGGAGTGTGTGGGAGTGTGTGGGAGTGTGTGGGAGTGTGTGGGAGTGTGTGCGAGTGTGTGCGAGTGTGTGCGAGTGTGTGGGAGTGTGTGCGAGTGTATTTTGTGATTATTTTAATTCCTTTGTGTGTAAAGACACGTATAGTGTATGAAATGTGCTATATAAATAAACTTGCCTTGCCTTGTGTTCAGAGCTCCATGGCGGGACATTGCAGAAAACAAGCAGTCAAAATGTCGTGTCATTCGTGTCTTGTTGTGATCGTAGTCGTTTATGCTAAAAACTAAAAATCATGATTAATATGATTATTAAAATGGTAGAGACACCTTTATCATGTCTCACTTCATCTAGTTTATTGTTTATCAAATTGTTGCATTGGTCTGAAAACGAGTGCAGCCTGGAAAAGACACGTTTTACATTTATTATTAATAAATTATACATAAATTATTTATACATTTATTTATTCTTTATTAATTTTTCAGGCATAGGTTAATAGTTTCCTCATTTTAAAACACTTGTTGAAAATGTAGCATTAATAGCACTGTACGTCAGTTTCGCAGCTAGAGGTAAATCACTCATACCTAGTAGCTTGAAGGCGCTGTGAATGAGCGTGGGATCATGGGAATCATGGGATCATGGGAATCGTGGGATCATGGGATCATGGGAATCGTGGGATCATGGGATCATGGGATCATGGGAATCGTGGGATCATGGGAATCATGGGATCGTGGGATCATGGGATCATGGGATCATGGGAATCATGGGATCGTGGGATCATGGGATCATGGGATCATGGGAATCATGGGATCGTGGGAATCGTGGGAATCGTGGCATCATGGGATCATTGGAATCGTGGGATTGTGGGATCGTGGGAATCATGGAATCGTGGGATCATGGGAATCGTGGGATCATGGGAATCGTGGGAATCGTGGGATCGTGGGAATCGTGGGATCATGGGAATTATGGGATCGTGGGATCATGGGAATTATGGGATCGTCATTAATTTATTATGACATTAATGACACACAGCAGCAGGTTTATTAGGCTGCTGTCACTTTAAGAACTAATGCACGGATCTAATATACAGTGATGATGTGAACCCACTGTGTTTATGTGAATACTCTGCAAAAACACATTTTTGTGTACGTGTTTAGGCCCATATCCGAAGCCCATTTGCTCATCCGTGATCTCACACACACTCACTCACACGCACTCACTCACTCAAACTCAAACTCAGACTCACTCTCAATCACACGCACACGCACACGCACACGCACACACACACACACACACACACACACACACACACACACACACACACACACACACACACACAGACAGACAGACACATATAGACACACACACTGAATCAACACTGAACTGACTTCAGCTGAACAGCCCAAACGTGACGCTGTGCTGAACGCGGCAGAGCCATAATAATAGTTTTCCTCGATCATCTTGTTTTCATAATTATTGTAAGACAAAATCGAAAATCAATTAATTAAAGGTGCTGTATGACATCTGGGAAAATGCTAACTTTAGCCTGATAGCAGTAAAGCACCCCACGTCACGCCTCCTGAACGCATGAGTGCGCACAGAAGACCGGATCGAGTCATTCACCGCTGAGGAAACTTTATAGTACAGTTAGACTATACTATAGTACAGTTAGACTATACTATAGTACAGTTAGACTATAGTACAGTTAGACTAGACTATAGTACAGTTAGACTATACTATAGTACAGTTAGACTATAATATAGTACAGTTAGACTATAGTACAGTTAGACTAGACTATAGTACAGTTAGACTATAGTACAATTAGACTATAGTACAGTTACACTAGACTATAGTACAGTTAGACTATAGTACAGTTAGACTATAGTACAGTTAGTACAGTTAGACTATAGTACAGTTAGACTATAGTACAGTTAGTACAGTTAGACTATAGTACAGTTAGTACAGTTAGACTATAGTACAGTTAGACTATAGTACAGTTAGTACAGTTAGACTATAGTACAGTTAGTACAGTTAGACTATAGTACAGTTAGTACAGTTAGACTATAGTACAGTTAGACTATAGTACAGTTAGTACAGTTAGACTATAGTACAGTTAGTACAGTTAGACTATAGTACAGTTAGACTATAGTACAGTTAGTACAGTTAGACTATAGTACAGTTAGTACAGTTAGACTATAGTACAGTTAGACTATAGTACAGTTAGTACAGTTAGACTATAGTACAGTTAGTACAGTTAGACTATAGTACAGTTAGACTATAGTACAGTTAGACTAGACTATAGTACAGTTAGACTATACTATAGTACAGTTAGACTATAGTACAGTTAGACTAGACTATAGTACAGTTAGACTATAGTACAGTTAGACTAGACTATAGTACAGTTAGACTATAGTACAGTTAGACTAGACTATAGTACAGTTAGACTATAGTACAGTTAGACTAGACTATAGTACAGTTAGACTATAGTACAGTTAGACTAGACTATAGTACAGTTAGACTATAGTACAGTTAGACTAGACTATAGTACAGTTAGACTATAGTACAGTTAGACTAGACTATAGTACAGTTAAACTATAGTACAGTTAGACTATAGTACAGTTAGACTAGACTATAGTACAGTTAGACTATAGTACAGTTAGACTATAGTACATTTAGACTAGACTATAGTACAGTTAGACTGTAGTACAGTTAGACTATAATACAGTTAGACTATACTATAGTACAGTTAGACTATAGTACAGTTAGACTAGACTATAGTACAGTTAGACTATAGTACAGTTAGTACAGTTAGACTATAGTACAGTTAGACTATAGTACAGTTAGTACAGTTAGACTATAGTACAGTTAAACTATAGTACAGTTAGACTATAGTACAGTTAGACTAGACTATAGTACAGTTAGACCTATAGTACAGTTTGACTATAGTACAGTTAGACTATACTGTAGTACAGTTTGACTATAGTACAGTTAGACTATAGTACAGTTAGACTATACTATAGTACAGTTAGACTATAGTACAGTTAGTACAGTTAGACTATAGTACAGTTAGACTATACTATAGTACAGTTAGACTATAGTACAGTTAGTACAGTTAGACTATAGTACAGTTAGACTAGACTATAGTACAGTTAGACTATAGTACAGTTAGTACAGTTAGACTATAGTACAGTTAGACTATAGTACAGTTAGTACAGTTAGACTATAGTACAGTTAGTACAGTTAAACTATAGTACAGTTAGACTATAGTACAGTTAGACTATAGTACAGTTAGTACAGTTAGACTATAGTACAGTTAGACTATAGTACAGTTAGTACAGTTAGACTATTAGTACAGTTAGACTATAGTACAGTTAGACTATAGTACAGTTAGACTATAGTACAGTTAGACTATAGTACAGTTAGTACAGTTAGACTATAGTACAGTTAGACTATAGTACAGTTAGTACAGTTAGACTATAGTACAGTTAGACTATAGTACAGTTAGACTATAGTACAGTTAGTACAGTTAGATTATAGCACAGTTAGACTATAGTACAGTTAGACTATAGTACAGTTAGTACAGTTAGATTATAGCACAGTTAGACTATAGTACAGTTAGTAACACTACAGTTCCAAACGTGAACAACTTCTTAAACAGAATTAGATGCAGCAAGTTTTCGGTTTGTTTAGCTAGTAAAACTCGTCATCGGTGTATATTAATATGTATTGCATGCCTGGGGTTCCACGATGAGAGTCGGGTTGATTTTGCTGCTTGCCTGCCTTTCTCACTCTCTGACAGTGACCGTGCTGATGCCGAACGGTGTGTGTGTGCGTGTGCACCGCCTGCGCAGTGTGTGTGTGTGTGTGTGTGTGTGCACCGCCTGCGCAGTGTGTGTGTGTGTGCACGTCTGCGCAGTGTGTGTGGACCACCTGCGCAGTGTGTGTGTGTTGACCACCTGCGCAGTGTGTGTGTGTGTGTGTGTGTGTGTGCACCGCCTGCGCAGTGTGTGTGTGTGTGTGTGTGTGTGTGTGTGTGTTGACCACCTGCGCAGTGTGTGTGTGTGTGCACGTCTGCGCAGTGTGTGTGGACCACCTGCGCAGTGTGTGTGTGTGTGTGTGTGTGTGTTGACCACCTGCGCAGTGTGTGTGTGTGTGTGTGTGTGCACCGCCTGCGCAGTGTGTGTGTGTGTGTGTGTGTGTGTTGACCACCTGCGCAGTGTGTGTGTGTGTGCACTGCCTGCGCAGTGTGTGTGTGTGTGTGCACCGTCTGCGCAGTGTGTGTGTGTGTGTGTGTGTGTGTGTGGTAGCGCCCACATAGGCCTACAGTGTCATAGCGCCCACAGTGGGTTGTCTGCGCCGTTATGCTAAAGCCAGGCTATCGTTCTGCCCGATGACGCCGCTATGCTAAAGCCAGGCTATCGCTCTGTCCGATGACGCCGTTATGCTAAAGCCAGGCTATCGCTCTGCCCGATGACGCCACTATGCTAAAGCCAGGCTATCGCTCTACCCCAAGACGCCACTATACTAAAGCCAGGCTATCGCTCTGCCCGATAACGCCGCTATACTAAAGCCAGGCTATCGCTCTGCCCGATGACGCCGCTATACTAAAGCCAGGCTATCGTTCTGCCCGATGACGCCGCTATGCTAAAGCCAGGCTATCGCTCTGCCCGATGACGCCGCCATGCTAAAGCCAGGCTATCGCTCTGCCCGATGACATCGCTATGCTAAAGCCAGGCTATCGCTCTGTCCGATGACGCCGCTATACTAAAGCCAGGCTATCGTTCTGCCCGATGACGCCGCTATGCTAAAGCCAGGCTATCGCTCTGCCCGATGACGCCGCCATGCTAAAGCCAGGCTATCGCTCTGCCCGATGACATCGCTATGCTAAAGCCAGGCTATCGCTCTGCCCGATGACATCGCTATGCTAAAGCCAGGCTATCGCTCTGTCCGATGACGCCGCTATGCTAAAGCCAGGCTATCGCTCTACCCGATGACGCCGCTATGCTAAAGCCAGGCTATCGCTCTGTCCGATGACGCCGCTATGCTAAAGCCAGGCTATCGCTCTACCCGATGACGCCGCTATGCTAAAGCCAGGCTATCGCTCTGCCCGATGACATCGCTATGCTAAAGCCAGGCTATCGCTCTGTCCGATGACGCCGCTATGCTAAAGCCAGGCTATCGCTCTGCCCGATGACGCCGCTATGCTAAAGCCAGGCTATCGCTCTGCCCGATGACATCGCTATGCTAAAGCCAGGCTATCGCTCTGCCCGATGACGCCGCTATGCTAAAGCCAGGCTATCGCTCTGCCCGATGACGCCGCTATGCTAAAGCCAGGCTATCGCTCTGCCCGATGACATCGCTATGCTAAAGCCAGGCTATCGCTCTGCACGATGACGCCGCTATGCTAAAGCCAGGCTATCGCTCTGCCCGATGACACCGCTATGCTATGACGTCACTATGCTAAAGCCAGGCTATCACTTGAGCACACTATCATGAGTGACGAGATGAGCAGCGGTCACTATCTCCTGTACGACTGATGCACAGGCTCACATACACTCAATGCTGAGAGAGAAACGCTTTGTAAATATCATGCGTTTGTCTAAAAATATTCATGCCTCATTTCATTTATCCTTGTTTATTTAATGGGATTTAGTGTGTGATATGTGTGTGTGTTTGTGACCTATTTAAAAGATTTCTCTGCCCAGTGCATGTATAGTATGGGAATGTGTGCAGATCTGATATTGCACATTATAATAGCTGTGTAATATCAACACAGAGTGGTGTGTGTGTGTGTGTGTGTGTGTGTACCAGATGTGTGTTAGAAAGCAAGAACTGTGTTTAGGTGAAGGTATCAGAATATGTGGAATTTACACAAACACATATAGTCTACAATCTCTAGCCATCCTTTAACAGACATCATTATTAACTGTAAACCTGCATGATTAATCTGGATCTGGATTAAACACCAGTGATCTGATTCCTCAGCGATTCTGCTGTCTATTAACCCTTCGATCACAGGAATATTCAGATCTGTGTTCTGATCCAGAGAGTCTTTACACAGTATCATTATTTCTGTCTTACAATCACTCAGATAATCACAGAAGTGCTGGGAGAAAAGACTATAGTTCAGATATAAACACTGATGTCTACAGTAGAGACAAACTAGAGGCAATCAGCTTTAGAAAGTAACTTGACGCTTCAAATAAAGACTGTATTTATCACATCGTTCCACGCAGGCGTTGTGGCGACGACAGGTGACTGTTCAAATATGGGCTTGTCATCGATTCATTCATTCAAGAGATTTGTTCAGAAACGCTGAAAAAAGTGATTTATGAGTCATTGAATGATTCATTAACCCGATTAAAAAAAAACATTCATATTAATTCTGCATCAATTGTCAGAACCTCATTTTGTTTAGTTTTCTGTTCAGAATCGTGATTAGTGTTTGGATCATGTGATCTGACCTCGTCCTCATCGCCTCTTCCTCTACTTTACTCATTTATCTCAATCTGTGTGAAATACTGTAAATAATTAATGGCTGCGGTTCTGCTCTCTTCCTTCCAGCTGGAGATTCTTTAATTTCTCACTCATTCCCAGAATCCCATTAAAGCGTCTTGGCTGCCAGTGTGTTTCTGTTGTGAAGCACATCTTCATTGTTCGTGTTTGTTTGATCTGTGTCCAATAATGGAGAGATTCTCCTCAATAAACCCACACAATTCAGGGCTTGATTCAATTTCAAAGTACTTTATTGGCATGATTGTTTTACACAGATACAGCGCCGTCGGCGTCACATATGAGACGCAATAATCTGTGCCACAGTTTCGTAATCTCCGTTATACAGATCTGTGAACTGTCCTTGTCTTGGGCTCATCAAACAAACAGGGCACAAAGATCGAAGAGCAACGCTGCCCGAAAGCTAGTTTTCATTCGTCCCTTTGCCAGATGTTTTTAGGCCTAAAACTAGAAAAATAAGAAAAGAAACGAGAGAGAACAACAATGACAACAATAATAGAACCAGACCTTGTAAACAACTCTGTCCAATATAAGTAAACATATTATACAAAAAGACAATATAGGCTATAAAGCCTATATATAAAAAGAGAGGAAAAAAGACAAGGTATTATTATGGGTTAAATAATATTGATAATAATAATGAAGTTATTAATAATAATAATAGAGGCAGCAACATATTCTCTGATCGATTAGTTCCTGATGCTCTGGATGAAGAAGTCCTTCGTGGATCATCAATCCGCGCTCGCACTTCTAGACACTCGCTTTTCAATAGATTTAAGAGGAATAAAACCAGCCAGAGTTCATAATCTTATGAACTAAACAAACGGGTTTAAACTTAATGAGGTTTTCCCAGCTAAGCAAGTAAAATTTGATAATTTAAAACTAAATTGTTGTTTTTTTATATAAAACTTTTAGTGCTTGTAAAATAATTATAATGGTTGGCGAACTGTCACGGCGCTCTCCCAGATAGCACAAGTCTATTTGATGTGATGTTTACATCTGCAAGACGTATTTTTAAGTGTTTGCTCATCTGCAATACGTCTATAGGACGTTTCCTGTCAGATGTCAAATAGACGTTTAGAAGATGTCAGTTTAACATGCATTCTAAATCATTACATCTTAAAGACATCTTCTAAACGTCTATTTGACATCTGACAGGAAACGTCCTATAGACGTATTGCAGATGAGCAAACACTCTTAAAAATACGTCTTCCAGATGTAAACATCACATCAAATAGACTTGTGCTATCTGGGCTCGTTCCCGACCGTGACGTAAAGAGGATTACACGTACAAACCAACATCACAGTCGGGTGTTATACTGCCACCATCAGGCAGAGAAGGGAGAGACAGGGTCGTAACAACTGTGAAATGTGTATTAAAAACGTTTTTTGGCACTCAGAGCCAGAGAAGTGTGTTGTATGCAGTTGTTTTGATAACGGGAAACAAGATACATTTCTAGTTTCAGTATTATTTATTCTTCAGTCTTTCCTCTTTAAACACAACAAGTATCCGCTGTATAATAAGTTACTCACATATGGTTTTTGACCATTGAAAATGAGTAAAATTGACCAATTTAGTGCCGCATTAAAATCCCCATATCTATGCGATTGAACCATCGAGAGCCTTTAAAATGAAGATACCAAAAGAAAAGTTTGTTCAAAACCAGAATCTAAAAGGATATTAAGATATATTTAATACTACTTGAGTTTTTTAACTGTCACCATTGGCATTTAAAGGCATTATGCCCCTTTTTACAAGATGTAATATTGGTCTCGGGTGTCCCCAGAATGTATTTGTGAAGTTTCAGCACAAAATACCCGTAACTTGTATACCAATGAGGGCGTAACTTGTATACCGATGAGGGCGTAACTTGTATACCGATGAGGACGTAACTTGTATACCAACGAGGGCGTAACTTGTATACCGATGAGGGCGTAACTTGTATACCGATGAGGACGTAACTTGTATACCGATGAGGACGTAACTTGTATACCGATGAGGGCGTAACTTGTATACCGATGAGGGCGTAACTTGTATACCGATGAGGGCGTAACTTGTATACCGATGAGGGCGTAACTTGTATACCGATGAGGGCGTAACTTGTATACCGACGAGGGCGTAACTTGTATACCGACGAGGGCGTAACTTGTATACCGACGAGGGCGTAACTTGTATACCGATGAGGGCATAACTTGTATACCGATGAGGACGTAACTTGTATACCGATGAGGACGTAACTTGTATACCGATGAGGGCGTAACTTGTATACCGATGAGGACGTAACTTGTATACCGATGAGGGCGTAACTTGTATACCGATGAGGGCGTAACTTGTATACCGATGAGGGCGTAACTTGTATACCGATGAGGGCGTAACTTGTATACCTATGCCAATAAAGTCGGTAGAAGCACTGAGAGTGAGAGACCCGCTGTTTTGTATGGCGTTCAGCCGTACATGTTTGAACCGGAATCAGACCCAGATGATGAAGAGACTCCGGCAGAAGAAACACAAATGAGAATGGACCAGGACGTCTCGGAATGGTTATTTGATACATTTATGTACTTATCGGAGTTTTAATCGCGTCCCCTTTGCAATTATGGATGTGCAACACACACAAACTGTGATAACGTTGGCGCAATTTTTTGAAACTACAAACACACACAGATAACGTTTGTTATGTACAAACGAAATTACATTTATGCGAAGGACCTGTTGTTGTCATGTTTACATTACTTGTCGTACAGGTGCTTATGTGGCAAATGTGACTACAGAACAAGAAAATATATGCAGTTTTTAATACAATATCTTTAAAAAAAATATTTATAAACATGTGGTTACACACTATACAAACAAGGTTTAAATTATATACACAGACATCCTACGACGACGACAACAACTTTAGACGCATTTGTTGTTGAATTGGCTGACATCGATTGAAATGACTATTTGCTCAAAAATCATAAAATACACTTAGGCCTACTTTTTCTGGAGGTGACGTTGGATCGCTAACAGTAGGCAACGATCCACACTTGAGGATTAACTTTGAAGCAAGACCTGCTTTGAATTGACCCTCGTTCACAAAACCGTCAGTCAGAAAATGATTTGCGCAAACATAAACGTATTTTGGAAGTTTAAGTGGCGCCTTTCCTTCGTAAATAAAATATATCCACTGCGTTTTCAGTGGCTCTGATGTCGGAAGTAAATGAAAACTACTATGTACATTATTACATCCCACAACAGAACACTTATGTTTCTTAGGAGACATTACCGGCTGTCGTTGAAACTGTGGAGGATGGTGTACAGATCACCGAGGGCGGGGTCTATGGAGGATGGTGTACAGATCACCGAGGGCGGGGTCTATGGAGGATGGTGTACAGATCACCGAGGGCGGGGTCTATGGAGGATGATGTACAGATCACAGAGGGCGGGGTCTATGGAGGATGGTGTACAGATCACAGAGGGCGGGGTCTATGGAGGATGATGTACAGATCACAGAGGGCGGGGTCTATGGAGGATGGTGTACAGATCACTGAGGGCGGGGTCTATGGAGGATGGTGTACAGATCACCGAGGGCGGGGTCTATGGAGGATGGTGTACAGATCACCGAGGGCGGGGTCTATGGAGAATGGTGTACAGATCACTGAGGGCGGGGTCTATGGAGGATGGTGTACAGATCACTGAGGGCGGGGTCTATGGAGGATGGTGTACAGATCACTGAGGGCGGGGTCTATGGAGGATGGTGTACAGATCACTGAGGGCGGGGTCTATGGAGGATGGTGTACAGATCACAGAGGGCGGGGTCTATGGAGGATGGTGTACAGATCACAGAGGGCGGTGTACAGATCACCGAGGGCGGGGTCTATGGAGGATGGTGTACAGATCACAGAGGGCGGGGTCTATGGAGGATGGTGTACAGATCACCGAGGGCGGGGTCTATGGAGGATGGTGTACAGATAACCGAGGGCGGGGACTATGGAGGATGGTGTACAGATCACCGAGGGCGGTGTACAGATCACCGAGGGCGGGGTCTATGGAGGATGGTGTACAGATCACGGAGGGCGGGGTCTATGGAGGATGGTGTACAGATCACCGAGGGCGGGGTCTATGGAGGATGGTGTACAGATCACAGAGGGCGGGGACTATGGAGGATGGTGTACAGATCACCGAGGGCGGTGTACAGATCACCGAGGGCGGGGTCTATGGAGGATGGTGTACAGATCACGGAGGGCGGTGTACAGATCACCGAGGGCGGGGTCTATGAAGGATGGTGTACAGATCACAGAGGGCGGGGTCTATGGAGGATGGTGTACAGATCACCGAGGGCGGTGTACAGATCACCGAGGGCAGGGTCTATGGAGGATGGTGTACAGATCACTGAGGGTGGTGTACAGATCACCGAGGGCGGGGTCTATGAAGGATGGTGTACAGATCACAGAGGGCGGGGTCTATGGAGGATGGTGTACAGATCACCGAGGGCGGTGTACAGATCACCGAGGGCGGGGTCTATGGAGGATGGTGTACAGATCACCGAGGGTGGTGTACAGATCACCGAGGGCGGGGTCTATGGAGGATGGTGTACAGATCACAGAGGGCGGGGTCTATGGAGGATGGTGTACAGATCACCGAGGGCGGGGTACAGATCACAGAGGGCGGGGTCTATGGAGGATGGTGTACAGATCACAGAGGGCGGGGTCTATGGAGGATGGTGTACAGATCACAGAGGGCGGGGTCTATGGAGGATGGTGTACAGATCACAGAGGGCGGTGTACAGATCACCGAGGGCGGGGTCTATGCCAAAACCACAGTGTCAATCAAACTACGTCGGTGGGGCTTGCTCAATTCTACGTCATATTGCGCCGAATCTTAGAACAGCTCGTTCTGAGACAGTGTTTATGATTTATTGAGATTGTAAAAAAAACACTGGGTGGATTTTTATCATTCTAGGGTGGTTTTGCTCACACACTGCCAACACACATTTATGTTCAAACACCATGTAAAAGTGAATTTTGCATAATAGGTGCCCTTTAATGAGACAAAGATTGCTAAAGGCAACAGATTTAACTAATGGACCTGCACATCTCTGTGTAACGCCATCTTTCTAGCATTTTTACACCGCTATCGCGTGGCTCCAAATCTCGGGAAAAACTAAATAGTGGATTACTCAGAAAATATACTTTAATACATTTAATGATTTGGCCAAAGTCAGATGATTATCTCTGAACCTGTAGGTGAGTTAGGGTTTATTTCTGAACCTGTGGTTGAGTAATCTCTGAACCTGTGGTTGATTTGGGGTTAATCTCTGAACCTGTGGTTGAGTTAGGGTTTATTTCTGAACCTGTGGTTGAGTTAAGGTTAATCTCTGAACCTGTGGTTGAGTTAAGGTTAATCTCTGAACCTGTGGTTGAGTAATCTCTGAACCTGTGGTTGAGTTAAGGTTAATCTCTGAACCTGTGGTTGAGTTAGGGTTAATCTCTGAACCTGTGGTTGAGTTAGGGTTAATCTCTGAACCTGTGGTTGAGTTAGGGTTAATCTCTGAACCTGTGGTTGAGTTAGGGTTAATCTCTGAACCTGTGGTTGATTTGTGGTTAATCTCTGAACCTGTGGTTGAGTTAGGGTTAATCTGTGAACCTGTGGTTGAGTTAGGGTTAATCTCTGAACCTGTGGTTGAGTTAGGGTTAATCTCTGAACCTGTGGTTGAGTTAGGGTTAATCTCTGAACCTGTGGTTGAGTTAGGGTTAATCTCTGAACCTGTGGTTGATTTGGGGTTAATCTCTGAACCTGTGGTTGAGTTAGGGTTAATCTCTGAACCTGTGGTTGAGTTAGGGTTAATCTCTGAACCTGTGGTTGAGTTAGGGTTAATCTCTGAACCTGTGGTTGAGTTAGGGTTAATCTCTGAACCTGTGGATGAGTTAGGGTTAATCTCTGAACCTGTGGTTGAGTTAGGGTTAATCTCTGAACCTGTGGTTGAGTTAATCTCTGAACCTGTGGTTGATTTGGGGTTAATCTCTGAACCTGTGGTTGAGTTAGGGTTAATCTCTGAACCTGTGGTTGAGTTAGGGTTAATCTGTGAACCTGTGGTTGAGTTAGGGTTAATCTCTGAACCTGTGGTTGAGTTAGGGTTAATCTCTGAACCTGTGGTTGAGTTAGGGTTAATCTCTGAACCTGTGGTTGAGTTAGGGTTAATCTGTGAACCTGTGGTTGAGTTAGGGTTAATCTCTGAACCTGTGGTTGAGTAATCTCTGAACCTGTGGTTGATATGGGGTTAATCTCTGAACCTGTGGTTGAGTTAGGGTTAATCTCTGAACCTGTGGTTGAGTTAGGGTTAATCGAGTTAGGGTTAATCTCTGAACCTGTGGTTGAGTTAGGGTTAATCTCTGAACCTGTGGTTGATTTGGGGTTAATCTCTGAACCTGTGGTTGAGTTAGGGTTAATCTCTGAACCTGTGGTTGAGTTAATCTCTGAACCTGTGGTTGAGTTAGGGTTAATATCTGAACCTGTGGTTGAGTAATCTCTGAACCTGTGGTTGATATGGGGTTAATCTCTGAACCTGTGGTTGAGTTAGGGTTAATCTCTGAACCTGTGGTTGAGTTAGGGTTAATCTCTGAACCTGTGGTTGAGTTAGGGTTAATCTCTGAACCTGTGGATGAGTTAGGGTTAATCTCTGAACCTGTGGTTGAGTTAGGGTTAATCTCTGAACCTGTGGTTGAGTTAGGGTTAATCTCTGAACCTGTGGATGAGTTAGGGTTAATCTCTGAACCTGTGGTTGAGTTAGGGTTAATCTCTGAACCTGTGGTTGAGTTAATCTCTGAACCTGTGGTTGAGTTAGGGTTAATCTCTGAACCTGTGGTTGATATGGGGTTAATCTCTGAACCTGTGGTTGAGTTAGGGTTAATCTCTGAACCTGTGGTTGAGTTAGGGTTAATCTCTGAACCTGTGGTTGAGTTAGGGTTAATCTCTGAACCTGTGGTTGATTTGGGGTTAATCTCTGAACCTGTGGTTGAGTTAGGGTTAATCTCTGAACCTGTGGTTGAGTTAATCTCTGAACCTGTGGTTGAGTTAGGGTTAATCTCTGAACCTGTGGTTGAGTAATCTCTGAACCTGTGGTTGATATGGGGTTAATCTCTGAACCTGTGGTTGAGTTAGGGTTAATCTCTGAACCTGTGGTTGAGTTAGGGTTAATCTCTGAACCTGTGGTTGAGTTAGGGTTAATCTCTGAACCTGTGGATGAGTTAGGGTTAATCTCTGAACCTGTGGTTGAGTTAGGGTTAATCTCTGAACCTGTGGTTGAGTTAGGGTTAATCTCTGAACCTGTGGATGAGTTAGGGTTAATCTCTGAACCTGTGGTTGAGTTAGGGTTAATCTCTGAACCTGTGGTTGAGTTAGGGTTAATCTCTGAACCTGTGGTTGAGTTAGGGTTAATCTCTGAACCTGTGGTTGAGTTAGGGTTAATCTCTGAACCTGTGGTTGAGTTAGGGTTAGAGATCACTCCTCTGAAACCTTAAACACTGTTCTCACTCTGGCGTAACATTATCTGTTTATTTAAAAATCTCTCTCCAATTCTGTTTTCTCAGGTCACATTCTCACTGTTGTTTTATGGAACCATTCAATATGATGAAGATGATGATGATGAAGATGATAGTAGTGCATTAGTAAAAGAGGTGTGTTTAAGAGCAGAAGTAAGCTTGTCCCCGAGTCTGTTGTCTGAAAGCTGGTGGTGTGACTCGTGAATCACAGGATCGGTGAACACACACGTCATAATGGGCTGTGGAGCAGATGTTCACACACACAATGATCCGCAGTGACAGCCGGCAGACGACAGGTCTCACGTATCAGGACGAGCTTCAGCCTGTTGTTCACGTTTACACAGAGACGATGACATTAGATCTCAATTTGATTGCTTAGCCTATCTTTTGGCTCTGTTTCTTTGATATTTGCCCTGAATAATCATGGCTTTACTCAGTGTTGTTGTGTTGTGTTGTGTTGTATGTTGAGATACGGGAGCCTGTGGAACAACAAATAACAGAGAGAAGGCTGATTGCAAGATGCATTTTATACAACAACACCTCAACAGTATTCATATTTGATATCTTTATTTTCAGATGGGTGAGATCTCTGTGCCCTAAGCAAGGGAACTCAGGGTTCACAATCATTCTGTCCACTGAATCTCCATGACCTTTCCATGAGGTACAGCATCATTTTTATGACCAAATATATCTTAACAACAGCACTGAAATCACATCATTTTGTGAAAAACAAGACCACACCATTGTTTGACAGCAACAAACATTCAACTGAACAATCATTTTTAAAGGGGTCCTATTATGCCCTTTAATGAAGTCTTGGATTGCAAATGTGATTTTATTTAACAGTTCCATAAACAAAAAGCTAATATTAAATTACATTTTAGACACAACTTTGTCAATATTGATGTTTTCGCTCCATTTCGTCAATGAAAAGGTTTCTAAGTGAAGCAGAAGGGTTGATCAACACACAGCGGTGTTTCGTTCAGCATCTGAATGAATCCGTGTGTTTGATCAATGATTCACTGAGATATTCATAAAAATACTTGTTCCTGAATGAATCGGCTGAATGATTCAGAGACTCAAAGACCACCTACTGGCTGGATTAGTTTCCCATTTAAAAGTAGGCATAATATTATTTCATTTTTTTCTGACATTTCATATTTCTATGTTCAGAGTTTTACATTTAAAACATTAATCTCATAACATTATTGTAATTGCAGTGTATATGCATTAACATCACATAAACGGCACTTCTGCAGTGCTAAGAGTGTTTGCACCGAGGGCTGTGTGCTCAATCACAGTGAGGAAAGGCTTCAGTGAATGTCTTGTTTCCATCAGTTTCACTGGCTCTGATTTCTTTTCATATATGAACACAAATACCTTACAGTTCTGACGGTTTATTTTAGGGTGTTTTCTTCACAAACTGGTGTGTGTATAGGCTAAGCGAGTAATAACACTAATGATATCACTGCATAAATTAGTCATATTTTGACTATTTTCATTTGCATTGTTTTGCTTCAGGTTACTAACTGAACTGCGATTATTAATATCCTGCTGACTTTGACTATGGTGTTCTGTGTTTGTCCAGCAGAGCGAAGCACACGCTGCTCTCGCTCAAGATAATGAAATATGCCAGTGAATATTAATTTGAACGATAGATGTAAAGCATGAATGACAGCTGTTGTGGCAGGAGACTGTAGTGCGTGTTAAGATGAGCCCGGAGACCAATACCTGACTCGGAAAGGCAGGGAAAAGAATAACGTGTTCTACGGAGGCCCTGAAGGGACACAGTTAGGCTTTCTGTGTGTGTGTGTGTTTTCATGTTTTTCTATGATTTAAATTAAATCATACAGAATTAGTTTTTTTGGACATGTAAAAATGCAGAAAGTTGTGTGTGATGGGCAGGTTTAGGGGTAGGGTTAGTGTAAGGGGATAGAATATACAGTTTGTACAGTATAAAAACCATTAAGTCTACGGAGAGTCCCCACAAAGATAGTAAACCAGAAGTATGTGTGTGTGTGTGTGTACACAGATTATAATTCTTATGATATCGGGCCTTGATTCTCGCCCTGAACCAGATGATTGGTTGAAGCTAGAATGTGCTATGATTGGTCAGCACAATGTGGCTGCTCTCTGATTGGCTGGAGTAGGCGGTGGGAGGAGTCCAGACATTTGTGTGTCTGCGTGCTCGTGTCACAGCTAGAAATTCTATTTAACTTATTTCTGTATCTGATTCTGTATTAGTGCAACACTTCTAACCCCAGTAGCCTATGGCTTTCCTCTAGTGATACAGAAGCTTTTAAGGTGCAGTGATAAATCAGTGGACAGTCATGTTTCTATCATGATTATTTTTTGTCTGCTCATAATCTACAAGGCTTTACAAGCATGTGTTTGATGAGGAGGATTGATGATTCTCAATAAAGCATCAGTATTCAGTCACAGCTGGAAGGATGTGTAGTGTAATATCCAGCACAAAACTGTACTGAAACACACTCTGTGAAGTGCACGAAAACCGCTGTGGAGGTTCTGTATGTGTTGTTGCTCACTTAAAGATGTCTGTCCACTATAGTGGACATTAGCATTATTGTCTTCTCTTTCTATTGTCATGATGATACAGCAGATTGAAGACTTATCAGTTGAAGTGAATCATAATGTAGCTATTTGAATGTGATGTAACTATCACTGGGTTTTATTACTGCCAGAACAACACAAGAGTGTGAGTGTATTCAGCCGTGATGACGTCTGTGTGTGTGTGTGTGTGTGTGTGTGTGTGTGTGTGTGTGTGTGTGTGTGCAGGTCGAATCTAGCCTTAGACGGAGACATTGTTTGTCCTTTCATTAATTGTGTTTGATATCTAATAGGTTTATCAATAAACAATGACATTTTTACGTTTTCATATGTAATGAAGTATTTAACCACACACAAAATAACATGTTGGATTTACACATATATTAGAATAGAACGCAAAATAGCATGACAGTGTTTATTGTGTTTCGTCTGACGCTCTGAGACACACTCATTTATGATGGAGTGGGAAAGAGCCTGATCTTAGTTTTATTACTGATATTTTGCAGCAGGAAGTGATGATTTTGTTCTCTTGAACACATGAGATGGAAACGCTGCTTTTTTCACAAGTGTTTTATGCCATATTTGGATTTTTGCAATATTCTATAGTGATCCAGGCTTCCATCAGTGTATCATTGTTGTGAGACTTTAGTAGTGTTTGTCAGGTGGTTTCAGTGCTGTTCCTCGGCCTCTGTCATCATCTCTGAGTTCTCCACTGAGTTCTCCACTGAGTTCTCCACTGAGTTCTCCACTGAGTTCCCCATGGTTCTGGAGTCGGTGATTTGACTGGACTTCTTGTGTTTGTTGCTTCTGCAGGTACGACCCGTCACCCTCGAGGCCACGAGCTTCATGGTGTGGATTACAACTTCCTGTCACTGGAGGATTTCCTGGAGCTGCACCGGCATGGAGGACTGCTAGAGATTGGGACATATGATGGTGTGTGAGTGCTTTAGCTGTGTGTGTGTGTGTGAGTGTGTGAGTATGGTTGAGTGAGAGTGAGTGTGTGTGTTTGAGTGAGAGTGAGTGTGAGAATGAGTGAGTGAGAGTGTAAGTTAGGCCCAATCCCAATTCTACCCCTTACCCCTTCGCCTTCCCCTTGACCCTTGAAACAGAGTGGCCAGGCGTAGGGGTGAAAATATTCCCCTAAGAAATGGGACACCACTACGCCTCCGTTAGACGTCATTATAAGTCGTCGCTAGCGTCTACGTCACAGGAGATGCGCCGATGTTTATCACAACTTCCAATGCGTTCATAGCAGATGTAAGGTAAATTATAAGCCAATTCCCTTCAGCAATTACATTCACCAGTTGTCAGACATGAAAATATGTTGCGGGACTATCGTTAGCAAACTATAGTGATTTTAGCGATTTTTTTACAAACGTTTCTGTGAAGAAACTGACCGTAAATATTAACACAATATTGAATGTAACATAAAGCAAATCATTATTTGTCGTTAAAATACTTATTTGAAGCCAAAAATACATTTATGGGTCTCCTTTTTCGCTTGGGCAGCCATTTTGCCTCTGTAGCCGGTGTATGCAGTGACACATCTCATACCCCTTCGTTTGAAGTGTGGTCCTGAAAAATCTTAGTTTGAAGGGCTATCTGGCCCTTCCCCCTAGCACTCCCCCTCCAACCAAGAGAGAATTGGGACAGCCCTACCCCTTCACGTACACGCGCAAAACGGAGGGGAAGGGGAAAGTGAAGGGGTAAGGGGTAGAATTGGGATTGGCCCTAAGTGAATGAGTGAGAGTGAGTGAGTGAGTGAGAGTGTGTTTGAGGAAGAGTGAGTGTGAGAGAGTGTGTTTGAGTGAGAGTGAGTGAATGAGTGAGAGTGAGTCTATTTGAGTAAGAGAGTGTGGGAGTGAGAGTGAAGGCGAGAGCATGAGTGAGTGTGAGTGAGTTAGCGTGTGCTTGTAAATGTGAATGAGTGAGTGAGAGTGTGTTCGAGTGTGTTCAAGAGTGTTCGAGTGTGTTTGAGTAAGAGTGAGAGTGTGTGAGTGACTGTGAGAGTGTGAGAGAGTGAGTGAGTGTGTTTGAGTGAGAGTGTGAGTGTATTTGAGTGAGTGAGAGAGTGAGTGAGTGAGTGTGTTCGAGTGTGTTTGAGTAAGAGTGAGAGTTTGTGAGTGACCGTGAGAGTGAGTGAGTGAGAGTGTGTTTGAGTGAGAGTGAGTGAGAGAGAGTGTGTTTGAGTGAGAGTGTGAGTCTATTTGATTAAGAGAGTGTGGGAGTGAGAGTGAAGGCAAGAGCGTGAGTGTGAGTGAGTTAGCGTGTGCTTGTAAATGTGAGTGAGTGAGCGTGAGCGAGAGAGTGAGAGCGTGAGTGAGATTGAGAGAGTGTGTGTGTGAGAGTTAGCGTGTGTGTAAATGTGAGAGAGAGTGTGAGTGTGTAATTGAGAGTGTGAGTGAGTGTATTTGAGTGAGAGTTTGAGTGTGTGAGAGTTAGCGTGTGTTTATGCATGTAAATGTGAGGTGAGTGATATTGAGTGTCAGTGAGCGTGAGTGAGATTGAGTTAGCGTGTGCGTGTAAATGTGAGAGTGTGTGAATGTGTGTGAGTGTGTGTGTGAGAGTTAACGTGTGCAAGAGTTAGCGTGTGCGTGTAAATGTGAGTGTGTGAGAGTGAGATTGATCGTGAGAGTGAGTGAGCATGTGTGAGTGAGTGAGAGTGTGAGTTATAGTGAGAGTGTGAGTGAACGTGCGTGAGTGAGAGTGGGAGTTTGAGATTGAGAGCGTGAGTGAGAATGAGAGTTAGGGTGTGCGTGTAAATGTGAGTGTGAGAGTGTGTGAGAGTTAGCGTGTGAGAGTGTGAGCGTGAGTGAGAGTGAGAGATAGTGTGTGAGTGTGTAAGAGTCAGCGTGAGAGTGATAGCGTGAGTGAGTGTGAGTTTTAGCATGTGAGTGAAAGTGAGTGTGTGTGAGTGAGAGCGAGAGTGTGTGTGTGAGAGTGTGTGTGTGAGAGTTAACGTGTGCAAGAGTTAGCGTGTGCGTGTAAATGTGAGTGTGTGAGAGTGAGATTGATCGTGAGAGTGTGAGTGAGCATGCGTGAGTGAGTGAGAGTGTGAGTTATAGTGAGAGTGTGAGTGAGTGAGCGTGCGTGAGTGAGAGAGAGTGGGAGTGTGAGAGTGAGAGATAGTGTGTGAGTGTGTAAGAGTCAGCGTGTGAGTGAGAGTGAGTTGTAGCGTGAGAGTGAGTGTTAGTGTTAGTGTGAGAGTGAGTGGAAGTGAGTGTGTGTGAGTGAGAGCGAGAGAGTGAGTGTGAGGGTGAGTGAAAGTGAATGTGTGTGAGAGTGTGAGTGAGTGAGTGTGAGTGTGAGAGTGAGAGTGAGTATTAGTGTGAGAGTTAGTATTAGTGTGAGAGTGAGTATTAATGTGAGGGTGAGTGAAAGTGAGTGTGTGAGAGTGAGTATTAGTGTGAGGGTGAGTGAAAGTGAGTGTGTGTGAGTGAGAGCGAGAGTGTGAGTGAGTGTGAGGGTGAATGAAAGTGAGTGTGTGTGATAGTGAGAGTGTGTGAGAGTGAGTGTGAGTGTTAGCGTGAGAGTGAGTATTAGTGTGAGAGTGTGAGGAAGTGTGTGAGTGTGAGGGTGAGTGAAAGTGAATGTGTGAGAGTGAGTGTTAGCGTGAGTGTGTGAGTGAGTATTAGTGTGTGAGTCAGCGTGAGCGTGTGTGTGTGTGTGTGAGTGAGCGTGTGAGTGAGCGTGAGAGAGTGTGTGTGTGTGTGTTAGTGTGGGGCTGCTAGAGATCGGCATGTATGATGGTGTGTCAGTGAGATCATGCTGTTATGATGAGGGTATCAGAGGGTTATGCCAGGGGACTGTTATATCGTACGGAATAATTCTTATGTTCATATTCCAGGGTAATAACAGCGCATGCCCAAATGTGGTATTACCCTCCAACCATAAGCAATATGGCATGCATCGAAACAGTGTGGAGACAAACATACAGGAATATCTGTGTACTTCTGCAGAAAAACTAAAATAATCCCTAGCGTCAGTTTTAGAGGAAAGACCACATGCTCTGCTGTGTTTCTGGATTGGGCTGAGAGTGTGTGTGTGTTTTACAAATGTGTCTAACACACACTGCAGTGCTTTCTGTCCCTCTTTCTTTTCAAGCATGCTAATGGGTTTCTGGTTGTCTAGGTAACTATTATGGGACACCCAAGCCGCCAAACCACCCTCTCAGTAGGACAGTGATTACCCATGATGCTCTACGAGACCGTTTCATTGGTTCTCAGAAGTCCTGCGATCGCATGCAGCATGAAGGAGTAGAGCAGACAGAACTGCAGGAGGATGCAGACAGCAACGCAGACATGAACAACACATTTACAGGTGTGTGTGTGAGAGTGTGAGAGTGTGAGAGTGTGAGAGTGTGAGAGTGTGAGAGTGTGAGAGTGTGAGTGTGTGTTTGTGTGTTTGTGTCTGTTCTCTTGTATGGAAGCATAAATAGTGTTCTGTCTCTCCCACCGCCTCCTGTATGTTACCCAGAGTTCTTAGCTCGTAGTCTGTTCCCCTCCCCCCTGCTCTGCACAGGAGACTCCAGCCGGCCAGACGCTCATGGCCCGGTCAGAGAAAACAGAGAAAATGCCCCCACATACGAGCTGAACAACACGCCACACCCCCCACTCCCTCCGGACCTGGACCCGCTCGGGCCGCTGCCGGACAACTGGGAGACGGCCTTCACGGAGAACGGAGAGATGTACTTCATCGAGTATGTGCA
The DNA here is from genome assembly GCA_031834385.1 of Semotilus atromaculatus. NCBI lineage: Eukaryota > Metazoa > Chordata > Actinopteri > Cypriniformes > Leuciscidae > Semotilus > Semotilus atromaculatus. Next base: position 254,898 of record JAULUF010000042.1, on the reverse strand, counting down.
ACACACAAACACACACACACACACACACACTCACACACTTACATTCACATACACACACACACACACATGCTGCTGCCTGCTGTAGACAACAGCTAAACGAGCCCGAGGTGCTCTGCGCTAGTTTAAGATGGACATAGCTGGATGCAATCCGTTGGACGAGTCTGGGTTTGGTGGAGTCCCCCCTCCACCAAACAACACCACGCCATAATCCCCCCTCCACCAAACAACCCCACGGTTGTTTGGGGTAGGGGGATTATGGTGTGGGGTTGTTTGGTGGAGGGGGGGTTATGGTGTGGGGTTGTTTTTCAGGGCTTGGCTCTTAGTTCCAGTGAAAGGAACTCTTAAAGGGGTCATATAATGCCATTTTTGTACAAGCAAATATGATTCTTTAGGGTCTAAATTGAAAGTTTGTAATATACTTTAATTAAAAATTCTCATTAGTATTGTAAGAAAACACTTATTTTACCTGGTCAAAAACAACTCTGTTGTCAGCACGCCGTTTAAGTGTATGTGTCTTTAAATGATAATGAGCTTTGCTCACCCCGCCCCTCTGTTCTGTGCGTACACCGTTTGTAACACAATAACATACACACCATAAGGCGTTGTTCATTATAAACGTGGGATTATGAATTATATTGAGAACGTCGTACATAGAAAACATGCCGTAATGTACCCTGAGTGTAAACCTTAGCCGCATTCATCGTGAAGCTAGCGATTTGCAAAGATTAATATAAATATTAATATAAAGGTTAATAAAACGCTACACTCACTTCAGTTCTTCTGGAGGTGCAGGAACACGAATAGTTGGTATCGATTCCTTTTTTCATGAGCAGCTTCTTAGCAAAACCTGCTTTATACTGACCCTCGTTTATAAAGCAGTCTGGTGTGTGAAATGATTCGCGCAAACATGAAAGCATTTACGTTGATCGTGGGGAATATTCCCTTCGAAAACAAACTCAGCCACTGCGCCTTCAGCGGTTCGGATTTAGGAACATCAAAATGACTGCTGTGTTCCTTATTGCAGCCAAGAACAAAACACCACTTTGCTTAGACGCCATTCTGCTCATAGACAGTGCTCCAGCGTACTTTTCGGCACAACACCGGTCCGCGCGCACTATGATTGACAGCTTGCTCACGAGCGAGGGCAGGTCTGTGTTGAAACGCTGCTGTCAATCAACAATCGTGGGAGGGGCGTCCGACCGTGTGACGTCACACGGTCGAACGGCTCAATTTGAGGCAGGGGAAAACATATGAGGAGATTAAAACAAAAACACTGGATGGATTTTTATCATTATATGATGGTTGTGTACAGACACTGCCAACACACATTTCAGTACAATCAGCTTGTAAAAGTGCATGTACCATTATATGACCCATTTAATGCTTCAGCATACCAAGACATTTTGGACAATTTCATGCTCCCGACTTTGTGGGAAGAGTTTGTGGATGTTCCTGTTCCAGCATGACTGCGGTCCAGTGCCCAAAGCAGGACCATAAAGACATGGATCAGGAGTTTGGTGTCGAAGGAACTGGTGATGGTGATGGTGTGGAGGAACTGGTGATGGTGTGGAGGAACTGATGATGGTGTGGAGGAACTGGTGTGGTGTGGAGGAACTGGTGATGGTGTGGAGGAACTGATAATGATGTAGAGGAACTGATGATGCTGTGGAGGAACTGATGATGGTGTGGAGGAACTGGTGTTGGTGTGGAGGAACTGGTGTTGGTGTGGAGGAACTGATGATGCTGTGGAGGAACTGATGATGGTGTGGAGGAACTGGTGATGGTGTGGAGGAACTGGTGTTGGTGTGGAGGAACTGGTGTTGGTGTGGAGGAACTGATGATGCTGTGGAGGAACTGATGGTGGTGTGGAGGAACTGATGATGGTGTGGAGGAACTGATGATGGTGTGGAGGAACTGATGATGGTGTGGAGGAACTGGTGATGGTGTGGAGGAACTGGTGATGGTGTAGAGGAACTGATGATGGTGTGGAGGAACTGGTGATGGTGTGGAGGAACTGATGATGATGTAGAAGAACTGGTGATGGTGTGGAGGAACTGGTGATGGTGTGGTGTGGAGGAACTGATGATGCTGTGGAGGAACTGATGGTGGTGTGGAGGAACTGATGATGGTGTGGAGGAACTGATGATGGTGTGGAGGAACTGGTGATGGTGTGGAGGAACTGGTGATGGTGTAGAGGAACTGATGATGGTGTGGAGGAACTGGTGATGGTGTGGAGGAACTGGTGATGGTGTGGAGGAACTGATGATGGTGTGGTGTGGAGGAACTGATGATGGTGTAGAGGAACTGGTGATGGTGTAGAGGAACTGGTGATGGTGTGGAGGAACTGGTGATGGTGTGGAGGAACTGATGATGGTGTGGTGTGGAGGAACTGATGATGCTGTGGAGGAACTGATGATGGTGTGGAGGAACTGATGATGGTGTGGTGTGGAGGAACTGATGATGGTGTGGAGGAACTGATGATGCTGTGGAGGAACTGATGATGGTGTGGAGGAACTGGTGATGGTGTGGAGGAACTGGTGTTGGTGTGGAGGAACTGGTGTTGGTGTGGAGGAACTGATGATGCTGTGGAGGAACTGATGATGGTGTGGAGGAACTGATGATGGTGTGGTGTGGAGGAACTGATGATGGTGTGGAGGAACTGATGATGGTGTGGAGGAACTGATGATGGTGTGGAGGAACTGATGATGGTGTGGAGGAACTGATGATGGTGTGGAGGAACTGGTGATGGTGTGGAGGAACTGGTGATGGTGTGGTGTGGAGGAACTGATGATGCTGTGGAGGAACTGATGATGGTGTGGAGGAACTGATGATGGTGTGGAGGAACTGATGATGGTGTAGAGGAACTGGTGATGGTGTGGAGGAACTGGTGATGGTGTGGAGGAACTGATGATGGTGTGGTGTGGAGGAACTGATTATGCTGTGGAGGAACTGATGGTGGTGTGGAGGAACTGATGATGGTGTGGAGGAACTGATGATGGTGTGGAGGAACTGATGATGGTGTGGAGGAACTGGTGATGGTGTGGAGGAACTGGTGATGGTGTAGAGGAACTGATGATGGTGTGGAGGAACTGGTGATGGTGTGGAGGAACTGATGATGATGTAGAAGAACTGGTGATGGTGTGGAGGAACTGGTGATGGTGTGGTGTGGAGGAACTGATGATGCTGTGGAGGAACTGATGGTGGTGTGGAGGAACTGATGATGGTGTGGAGGAACTGATGATGGTGTGGAGGAACTGATGATGGTGTGGAGGAACTGGTGATGGTGTGGAGGAACTGGTGATGGTGTAGAGGAACTGATGATGGTGTGGAGGAACTGGTGATGGTGTGGAGGAACTGGTGATGGTGTGGAGGAACTGATGATGGTGTGGTGTGGAGGAACTGATGATGGTGTAGAGGAACTGGTGATGGTGTAGAGGAACTGGTGATGGTGTGGAGGAACTGGTGATGGTGTGGAGGAACTGATGATGGTGTGGTGTGGAGGAACTGATGATGCTGTGGAGGAACTGATGATGGTGTGGAGGAACTGATGATCGTGTGGTGTGGAGGAACTGATGATGGTGTGGAGGAACTGATGATGCTGTAGAGGAACTGATGATGGTGTGGAGGAACTGTTGATGGTGTGGAGGATCTGATGATGGTGTGGAGGAACTGATGATGGTGTGGAGGAAATGGTGTGGAGGAACTGGTGATGGTGTGGATGAACTGGTGTTGGTGTGGAGGAACTGATGATGGTGTGGAGGAACTGATGATGGTGTGGAGGAACTGATGATGATGTAGAAGAACTGGTGATGGTGTGGAGGAACTGATGATGATGTAGAAGAACTGGTGATGGTGTGGAGGAACTGATGATGGTGTGGAGGAACTGATGATGATGTAGAAGAACTGGTGATGGTGTGGAGGAACTGGTGATGGTGTGCTGGTGATGGTGTGGAGGAACTGATGATGGTGTGGAGGAACTGATGATGGTGTGTGTGGAGGAACTGATGATGGTGTGGAGGAACTGATGATGGTGTGGAGGAACTGGTGATGGTGTGGAGGAACTGATGATGGTGTGGAGGAACTGGTGATGGTGTGGAGGAACTGGTGATGGTGTGGAGGAACTGGTGATGGTGTGGAGGAACTGATGATGCTGTGGAGGAACTGATGATGGTGTGGAGGAACTGTTGATGGTGTGGAGGAACTGGTGTTGGTGTGGAGGAACTGGTGATGGTGTGGAGGAACTGATGATGCTGTGGAGGAACTGATGATGGTGTGGAGGAACTGGTGATGGTGTGGAGGAACTGGTGATGGTGTGGAGGAACTGGTGATGGTGTGGAGGAACTGATGATGGTGTGGAGGAACTGGTGATGGTGTGGAGGAACTGATGATGGTGTGGAGGAACTGGTGATGGTGTGGAGGAACTGATGATGGTGTGGAGGAACTGGTGATGGTGTGGAGGAACTGGTGATGGTGTGGAGGAACTGGTGTGTGTGGAGGAACTGCTGATGGTGTGGAGGAACTGATGATGGTGTGGAGGAACTGATGATGGTGTGGTGTGGAGGAACTGATGATGGTGTGGAGAAACTGATGATGGTGTGGAGGAACTGGTGATGGTGTGGAGGAACTGATGATGCTGTGGAGGAACTGATGATGGTGTGGAGGAACTGTTGATGGTGTGGAGGAACTGATGATGGTGTGGAGGAACTGCTGATGGTGTGGAGGAACTGATGATGGTGTGGAGGAACTGCTGATGGTGTGGAGGAACTGATGATGGTGTGGAGGAACTGTTGATGGTGTGGAGGAACTGATGATGGTGTGGAGGAACTGCTGATGGTGTGGAGGAACTGATGATGGTGTGGAGGAACTGGTGATGGTGTGGAGGAACTGATGATGGTGTG